>VMDO01000066.1:199376-505564 GCA_007922755.1 Pedetes capensis | reverse complement strand
GGAGGAGGAGGAAGAGGAGCAAAGGAGGAGGAGGAGGAGAACAGAGAAGAGGAGAGAAGAGAGAGGGTGTAGGAAAAAGAGAGGAAGAGAGGAAGAGATGGAGGGAAAGCCCCCCAGACACCCATGGTTTCATGAGCAGCTACTCACCCAGGGCAGCCCTCAGATCCACTGATGCTCACGGCCCCAGACAGGCCTTCTTAGCCTCACTTTTTAGATAAAAATGGGAGGTCAGAGGTGGAAAATGACTTGCTTGGTGTTCTGCACCCAAAACCCAGCAGTGGAGCCAGCATGGGGCGGCTGCCTGTTACCCCAGTGACACAGGAGGCTGAGGCAGGAGGGTTACTATCTGGACCCCTCTGAGGCTCAATTTCCCCACCTGTAACATGAGCCAGCGGCAAAGACGGATCCCTGGGGCATCGCCCATCAGAGACACCCCACGTGTCCTCAGGGCAGAGACTGCATGTGGAATCTTCCAGCTTGTACCCCGGCCAGGCTCTTCCATAACCATTGGGATGGCTGTGCTGAGGGCAGAAAGTTCCCCTGTAGTCCAGCCTATCCTCCTGAGAGATCCGGTGGCCATCTGACCACCAGAATAAGGCACGTCCTGGGTATACCTCTGTTCCCCAGGTGATGAAGGAGAGAGCCCCGTGATTCCCAAATGCCTTCCTCCTCTGTCCACGAGAATCAGAGGAGTGTAAGTACCACAACCACTTTAAACACACTGTGCTCAATGCCAGAATGCCCCAGGCAAGAAACCTACTGAGAAACCCCAGAGCTTCAAATCCAAATTTCTCAAACTATCACATCAGGTCCCAACAGCACCTCCTCCTGGCCATGTCAGGTATTGCAACCCAGCTGTACCAGACAAGGCACTGAGCTAATAGCGCCTGCTGAACCCCAGAACTAGGTAACAGCTTCCTGCGGTGGTTCACAGTAGAGTTGCCCAAGAAGGGTCTATCCACAACTTCTGAAAAGATAAGAAGACCCGCCCGCTGCAGGGGATACTCCCAGCAAACACAAGTCCTGGATTCCAGAAGCACTTAACCAGACACTGCGACAGTGTCGGGTCTCACCCCACTTATCCACCCAGGAGCCAACTCAGCGTGAGAATATGTTCTTCCATAAGGATCTGTCTTCAAGCACAGGATGTAAATCAATGGTAACCTTGTCACTTCATACATGTCACACATGAGCCGCGGTTCTACACTCTAACACATTTCCCCAAAGTGAACCTGTCTCGGGGCTGCCCCAGGCTTGTCTGGGGGGATCATGACAGGCCCTGAGGATGGGCCAACACCTCCTTGGACCCTTTTAAGATCTTGACACCCTTAAGCTGCCTCGTCCAGTCCTGAGGCAGCCCCTCTCCCTTGTCCATCCACATAGGGTGGCCCATCGGCCAGGACTCCATTTCTGAGCCACGCTTCTTTCGCCAGGACATCGGTTCTGCCTCCTTCTCCTTACAGCCCTGTGCCAGAACCTGGCCCGCCTGCCTCACAGGGCATTAGGGGCTGGCTGTGCCCCCTGCTGGGCACGGGATGACCAGGACATCCTGTATCTGTAGGCCACGACCGGCCAGCCACCTGGCACAACTAAGAAGGACATGCTGGGGGCTCCCCTGGGGGGTCATGGATACTAACCCTCATTTCAGGACATGGGGGGTGGGCTCGGGTCCAGACAGGTTGTAGGGATAGAGTCGCTGAGGCAGGGTCAGCTGCATGGAGACAGAGGAGGCAGTGAGGAGGGCAGGAAGCAGCCTGGGCATGCTTCTCTGCACCGACCAGAGAGCACGGGGACATCCCCGTACGTGGGGAGAACTGGCATATGAAGGCGTGTGCCAGCGTGGCTAAGGAGGGAGGGAGCGGCACAGGTTCAAGCTGCAGAGCATGGAGTAGCACGACCTGTGTTCACTGCACTGGGCCCAGCTCCAGCTGCTTTGCTGCGGGCCAGGGCTGGGGTGGGGAGGCGTCCATGTCTGGAAACTCTGGGGCCAGAGGGTCCATGCAGACATTCAAGGTTCATTGCATCCAACACCTCACTGATTCCCTAGGCCTCTGCCAGCAGGCTGGCCAATCATGGCTGAGCGCACAGAACTAATGACCGGGATGGCCTCCCCAGCCCCTGCCACTTCAGGGCAAGGCTGGGCCAGGGGCTCAGGAGGAAACCAAGTCAGGAGACAGAAATCTTGGTTCAAAGCCAGCTCATCAGCTGATCTAATGAGCACAGGGCCATAGGACACTGGCCGCCCATGTGGAGGCTCCTCATTGGCCCAGAAGGTCACACCATTCGTTCACTCATTCATTCATTCATTCACCAGCTGATTTGTCCCGGGGCACTCCAGGTATTCAACAGGCTGCAAACATCCTCCACATCACAGCTAATTCGCGTCGAGTCCGACTCACAGAGACCCTTTGTACAACAGTGCGCAACACTCCCTGACACTGCCGGGCACACCGGCTTTCCTATGCTTAAGGCTGGAAAGAGGCACCGCTTTTCTCATTGTGTGGCTGAGATGTGGCGCAGAGCCCCATGCCTGTGGCTGTGGTTGGGGGGCAGCTCTGTCTGCCACATCCTGTCCCCTTGCTCCGTTGCTCCGGGGCAGGAGTGAGCACTGAAAGGTGAGAGGGGACCTGTCATCGGAGGAAGCGCGTGTGTGTGCAAATAGATGGTGAGTGGCATGTAATTACCTAAAATTGTTAGCTAGGAGCAGATGTAAATAACCAAAAAATATGTGGGGAAGTCGAGGGGATGTTCATCAATTAGAGCTAATTACTTAACAGCTAATTCAAATAATAATGGACTGTATTTGAATATGCTAATGAGGGTGAACCTGTCTTAGGAAAAGTAATTGAAATAAAAATAGCGGGAGGCTTCCTGGCTGAGGCAGAAGCCCAGGGACAGGGACCCACGTCCTTTGTCTCGCTGGCCTCTGCCTCTGCCGTCCCCTGCCTGGCTCCCCCTGTCCTGCGTCCCTCATTGAGGCCACCTGCTTCCCTGTTCCCACTCCGGAGCCTTGCTCAGGGCCAGCGTCACCCCAGGCTACCTGAGCTCCTGTTCTCAAAGGACAGGTGCCCAGATGCAGGGCGTTGCCCGAGACCAGCAAAGCCACAGCGGAAGTAGAAATGTGCGCCTGGTGAGTGCCTGCTGTATACCCAGCCCAGCTTTGCAAGGAGATCCAGGCTACAGATGGGGACCCTGGGTCCTGAGAACTGTGCGGCCCGTCCCAGCCACGGTGTCAGGGGCAGGGTTGGGCCACAGACGCTCAGCCGCCCTCAGACTTCTCAGCAAGGCCTGGTCTGCAAGACCTGAATCAAGGTGTCCTCATGAGGAGAGGCTGGGCCTGGCCTTGGGGCAGGGATCCGAGGCCCCTCCTTCTCTGTAGGTTGGGTCTGTGTTCTCCAGCCTCCTGCAGGGTCAAACGGAGGCAGGGCACCTGCCCCAGGGCCTTGCACCACCCAACAGCATCACCCACATTTTGTGAGCACAGGCAAACACACATAGGCACACGCTTACACCCGCATGCACGCAATACGCCCACACGCACACACTTCTGTGGGCCCCCACAGACACCCGTGTGTGCGCGCAGACACTGCTTCCATTCTGCCTATGCTGGCCAGCGCGCGGCCCCAGGGCTGCCCATGAGGCCAGGGCAGAGGCCAGGCCGTGGCTCCAGGGGCTTGGTGGCCTCCCTGGTGCTGGGCTGTTGACAGGAACAAGGTACAGGAACGCCTCCAGCCAGGACACGCGAGCCTCTGACCGCCTGGATGACAGACTCTCGGCTGCCGGGGATCCAGCTCAGGTTAAAGCTGGAGATGGGGAACGAGCTGCCAGGGCCTTGGGGGCTGCTGGGAAGGCCAGGGGCTGGCCCAGCCTGGCCTGGGTCTGGCGTGGGTCCTGGTCATTTGGCAAGAGCAGCTTCAAGCGGGACTTGGGGACAGGGAGCTGCCAGGTCCTGCCAGGAGGGAGGGGTCCTGTGGATACCAGAGTGCACCAGAGTCAGACAGGCAGGGAGCCGAGGGACACCATGTGCTGGCGGCCCCCGACCAGCCCTGAAACACCTGCCTCAGTTTCCCCTTCTTTGAGCCCAGTCTGATCTGGAACCACAGGCCTGAACACTTCAGCCCGCACCTGGGTCACAGGCATTGAAGCTCAGGACCAAAGCTGGGAAACGTACTCGTAATGTCCTCTATGATATTTGGGGGTCGCTGGGCCCCCCACGGCCATCTCGGTCCTCTAAGTCCCTATATTACAGATGGGGGACTTTTCAGAAGGGAAACTGAGGCCCCCAACCCATCAACTGAATTGCTATGGGCCAGACAGTGCTAGGAGCTTTTGGGTCCCACTACTCCGAGGGGTAAACTGAGGCTCCAAGCAGCCAGCCGCATAGCCAGGTGGGGAGAGGATGTGAGACCCCCTCTTAGGCACCTGCTGTGTGCCAATGAGGAGAGCCAGGGCCTCTCTGGCAGGGCAGCGGGGGTAGCAGCTGCCACATCCGGTCCCCCTGGCACCCCAGGGCTGGACTCCGAGTCTTCCTGGGACCAGGGGCCTCATCGACTTGCAAATGTCCGGGTGAGAGGGGTGGGAAAAATCGACAGTGCCCAAACTTGACATTTGCATTTCAAACACTTATATCAGCAAAACAAATAACAGTAATTATGCCATTTGCATATTTTGTGCAGTGATTGTTTGGCGAGGGGGGAGGGGCACCTGCTGATGCCCGCAGCCTTGGCCTCCCTGCATCCCTGCGGCTGCACCCACAGCCAGCCAGCCAGCCTCACCTTCACATCTCACCCAGCTCTGCCTGCTTCATCGTGCTGCCCCCCAGGACCTACCAACTTCCAAGCCCAGTGATCCCTTCTCCCAGCTCTATCCTTAGGCCGCTGACGTCCTTTCTGCTCCCCCAACATGTCTTTTCCACTTCTTGTCCCTCCACGGAGACCGACCTCAGGGCCTTTGCACTAGCTGTGCCCCTCCATCCCAGACCCACCCTGTTGGCTCCTCCCCCTTGCAGCCCAGCTGGGTGTCACTATGGCCACTAGCCTGACGAACAAGCAAACCCTTGCCTTCCACAGCCAAGAGCTGCAGTCAGGCGGAGCTAACCTTGGGCCCTAGGCTCTTGTCAGCCTCGGGTGGGGCCCTGCAGCCCTGGGCCTGGCACACAGTAAGGAGCACAGACCCAGGGTCCCGCCTTCCGCTGTGTGCCGACCGGGCTGGGGTAGCAATCCCTCCATTGTGTGTTCAGGGGTGACACACTGGGGGACTCTGAAGCTCACAGGTATGCGGGACCTGGGGAGAAGGGACTGGGGTTCAGGGACCATCTCTCCCCACACCCACCCTGGTTACGCTCAGGATCCCCCGGACCCCCAGTACGGCGGTGCGTGGGGCCCTCCCCAGGCACCCAGGGCTCAAGGAGCCCGGACTCGGTGCCCCACACCTGGCCTGAGAGCTCCACTCCCCCACAGCCTTGAGGAACCCCAACCCCACCGGCCTCCATCCTTGCGCTCCAGGGCTGGACAACAAAAGCGGACCTGGCCAAGTCCACTGCCACCCGCCTTCCCCAGGCCCTTGGGATCCGGGCTCCTGAGACTCAAGTTCCAACCAGAGATAATGGGCAGCACCGTCCTCAGAGCTGGGTGGCCACATACCGGAGTGTCCTCTGTCCCACATGAGCCCTCGGGCCACGTGGCCTCTGTGCCTGCGTCCCTGTGGACAGGACAGCTGGTAAAGGCCGAGGGCAGGAAGAGGAGCCGAGAGGCAGAGCTGGACCCTAGGGGACAGGAGTGTCCACAGGGGCAGCTGGCCAGTATGCGGCCCAGGCGTGGTGGGGGTGGAAGGGTGGAAACTGGAGTCCAGGTTGGGGGGCAGCTCAGATGGCCAAGGGTGAGTGCCACCTGTGTGTGTCTCTGTCCGTGGTCCCTGCTCCAGTCTCTGTGTCTGTGTGTGATCTGTGTGCTGGGAGGCTCCGGCTGTGTGTGCACGTGTGTGTGCGTGTGTGTGTTTGTGTACATGTGTGCATTGCAGACTTCTCCAGCCAACACCTTTCCTCCTATCTGGGTCGGAGCCAGGAGCCTGGGCTCTGCCTGCACTGTCTCCGCCCACCTCGGGGGAAGGAGGAGGGACGAGGCCCTGGCACAGCTGTGAGGGGGGCAGACCCCCGTGCCTCACAGTACCCTGCCCTGCCCTACCCTTCACAGGGGGACCTGGGCCACCACCCAGAGATGGCCACGCTCTGCTGAGCGAAAAGCCTCACGAAGGTAACAACTGTGGGGTGCGGCGCTGTGGGAGGGCCCCTGATGCCCCGCACCTCCACGGAGTGTCTTAGGGAGCCACCCCCCAGGCCCCAAGAACAGCAGTATTACGATTCCTGTTCTCAGAGGCAGAAAGTAGGCACAGAGCAGTGAGGGTAGTTGCCCAAGGCTGCACAGGACGGCCATGACTTGTAAGGAGCCGGCCAGGATCCTTGCTTCCTGTAGGACATGCTCCAGTGTACCTGCTCCAGGTGACTGCCCTTACCAGCAAGGTGACATTAGACTCCCCCAACCCTTTTTTGAGCTGGGATTTAGCTCAGTTGGCAGAGCGCTGTGCTGCAGTCTCTGAAGACCCGAGTTCAATTCCCAGCACCGCAAAAATGGGAGAAGGGCCTGGCAATCCACTCCCAAGGCAATCTCGAAATAGTCAGCCATTGAAAACCCTATGAGGGTCACTATGAGTCAGATACCGACTTGATGGCACACAACAACAACAACAGCAACCCTTTTTTATTTGTTTTGTTATTTTGTTTTTGGTTTTTTGAGACAGTCTCTCACTAGGGAGGCCAGGGTGCCCAGGAACTCACGATCCTCCTGCCTCTGCTCCGGAGTGCTGGGATCACAGGCGTGGCCACCAAGCCAGGCTCCTCCCCTACCCCGAGTCATATCTCAGAAGGTTGCAACAGGGTCTCCAGGGGCCCAGGCTGGCCTGGATGCAATATCCTCCCACCTCAGCCTCCTGAGTGCTGGGACCACAGGTGTGGCCACCATGCCTGGCTTAGGCCCATAATTTGCAAATGAGAAACTGAGTCTCAAACACACCACGAGACACTGAACGTGACCAAGCTGGGCTCAGAGAGAGGACTTTGCTTCTGAGTTAAATCAGTTAGAGGCAGCAACCAGCACTGTCCCAGTGGTAATTAGGGCCCCATGTCCCCAGCGCTGGCTGAGCACCACGCCACCTCCCTCTTTTCTTTAATCTCTCCCTGCTAAGCACAGACACAGGAAGCCAGACCCCAGAGACTTGGAAGTGCAAATGAGGCCCCTTCCCCAGTAAACTGCGAGCAGCAATTAACTCCTCACTTCACACGCCACAGCCCCACAAATTCCAGATGGAGTAAACAGTTAAATGTGAAATATTAAGCTATAAAGAAAAGCTGGATGAGAGCAGAATCCAATACTTATCAGGCCTCAGGAGAAAGACAGGCTTCCGAAGCTCAGAAGAAACAGAATAAATTGTAAGAAAAAAGGGAAGCAGATTTGACCAAACGAAAATAAGAAAAAGGTACATAGAAAAAATAGCAAAAATGAAAAGCTATGCAGCACAGAGAGGAACACGTCTGTGGTGAATGTGTCAGACAAGTGATAACTATCTTTCTTTGTAAAGAACGCATTCAAATTGATGAAGAAAACATCAACATCAAAATACCAACTCCCAAATGGACAGAGAAAAAAATGCAGAGATGAAAATACAGGTGGTTAACACAGAGACAGGGCCATGTTCAACCTCTTGCCTCATCAGGGAAATAAAGGTTTTTATTTGCTCATCAAATAAGCAACAATCTAAAAGCCAACAACAAAAACTAAACTAAAGATAACACCAGTGCAGAGCAGAGCTGATCGGCTTGGGTGAAACTTGCCCAGTTCCTTTGTCGTTTGCCATCGGTCAATGGAAATCAGAAGTTCTTAAAACATTCCTTGCTTATAGAAGACAACACACTTAATGGTGAAACTAAAGCTTTTCGTCTGAGCTTGGGAACAAAACAAAGATACTTGCTGCTGATACTTCTGCTTGACGCTGTAGCAGTGACCTCAGCCTTCGCAATAAGTCACGAAAAAGAAATGGAAATTATCAGACTCCAAAAGGGATGAAACAAAACTCCAGGCATTCGTAGACGGTATGATTGTGCACATAAAAGTCCCCAAAATTTATAAATTACAATAATCAATCATTAATAATAACTCAAGATGCTAGACACAAAACCTACATACAAGTGTATATTGGGCTTCTAAATGTTTGCAATAAGTAGAAGATAAACATCAATAAAAAGCCAACATGTTCTAAATTGATCTACAGAGTCCAGACAGTAGCAATCAAAGGCCCAGGAGATTCTTTTTCTCTTTGTGGAATTTGACAAGCTGATTCTAAGATTTACATGGAAAACCAAAGGGCCAAGAACAGGCCAAAGTAAGAGGAACAAGGCTGCATAGGGTCTTAGGCTACCAGATAATTATAACTGATTATAAAGCAATAGTAATTGAGATAGCATGAGATTAGCACAATGGTAGACACGTGACCTCATGGGACAAATGGAAATCCCAGAAACAGGGCTCCAAACCTGCAAAAAAAACTGGGTTCAGGTTCAGGTATGGGTTCAATGTGTTAAAATTAATGAGGTAATACATGTAATGGGCTTATAGTTAGGAGTGGTATACAAGACAATTATATGTTCTTGTTGTTCCTGTTAGGTGTTTTTGACTCAGTGTCGGACTCATAGTGACCCTACGTACAACAGGCGAAACACTATTATCACTGCTTCTCTGCTGTTCATAGGGTTTTCACTTGCGGATTGATTTTTGGGATTGGGTTGCTGGGTCCGTCTCCCAAGCCTACACCACCTGGTGTTCCCACCTGGTCTCCCATCCAAGGACTAGCTAGGCCCGGCCCTGCTTAGCTTCGAGATCTGACGGGATCGGATGCCACAGGGCTACGGCTGCAGGTTGGACAAGCGCATAAGCGATATAAAAAAGCATCACAAATAACAGGTGTGGTGAGTACAGGGTCTCAGGGAACCAGACAGGGAGGCTGAGAACTCGCACAGAAAAGGCAGAGGCCAAGGATCAGATCAGGAAAGGCTGCTTGAGGGATAGCAGGAGGCAGTCCGGGAAAGGCATTCAAACCCGCAAAACCCGCAAAAAACTGGGTTCAGGCCTGAGCTCGGGGTTATTAGTACGTGCAAACCTAGAGGGCTCTGTTCTGGGTCAGGGTTAAACAACTGAATCCTATGTATAGATAGATGAATGGGGTTTTTTTCAATTTTTTAAAAAATAGCTGATACCCCTAAAAATATTAAAAGCGAACTCAAACCCAATTTTCCACTGGGTTCAGGTCCAGATTTGGGTTCAGAAAAAAAAAAAAATTCAATGCTTGAAGCAGAATGAGTTCACGGTTCGAGGCTGAGTATGGTTTGAAGCCCTGCTCGCCGCATGTAGGATTTAAACGTGAGCCCGAAACCTTACATTTTAATATATTGAGCCTGCCCCTGAATTTGAACCCAACCTTTCCTGGGTTTGAAGCCTTGTCCAGAAATGTACCTGTGATCAGCCCTTGGTATAAGGGGAAAACCACAGCAAACACCAGGGCAAGATTTCTCAATAAACTAGATGTATAAATGGGAGCAAAGTGAAGTCGAATCCTTTCTTACATTGCACCTCAAATTAATCCATGTTGAGACGAGACCTAACTGGAAAAAGAGGAACTACCCATTTTAGAAGATAATATGGGAAAACATAACAGAGGAACGGGGAGGGATTTCTTCCCACCCTTGTGAGGATATATTGATAAATATCACTGCATAAGAATGAAGAATTTCTGCTCTTAAAAATACAACGTAAAGACAGTAAAAACTTGAGCCACAAAAACGTTGGAAGATTTCTGTCATCTTCCTTGTCTGAGGCAAAGCTACTCATTCAGAATCTAGAAACACCTCCGAGAAATTGATCGGGAGAATACAGACACCCCAGTAATAAAAGAAGCAGATGTCTGGAAAAGGCATTTCATCAATGAGCACGTCCAAGCGGCCAAGAAACCCCACACACAGTGCTCAGCTCTGAGGTCCATCAAGGAAATTCAGATGAAAACTTGCTGAAAGCTGGTCGGGGTGGCTCACGCCTGTCATCCCAGCAGCTCGGAGGCTGAGGCAGGAGGACCACAGGCTCGAGGGCAGAGGCAGCCTGCGTACCTTAGCGAGACCCCGTCTCAAGATGAAAACAATTAAAAAGAAGCTGGGGTGCAGCTCAGTGGTGGAGCACTTGCAAAAGTGTGTGCGACATCGTGGGTTCAGCCCTCCAGTGCCAAAGAGGAAAAGAAAAAAAGAAGAAAGGAACGTTTAGACGCTGGGAGCCCCAGGAGCTCACACCTGCGCTCGCCATTTCTCCCTGGGCGTCAAGCCTTGGGGAGGGGGCCCGCACTCGCAACGCACATCTGCAACAAGGTGGCTCCTTGCAGCCCCCAATCTGTTCTTACAGGAGAATCCTCTTCTGCAGGGAAGACCTGCTGTGGATGGGTGAGGCCCCCCTAGAATAATGCCAGCCACAAAAGCAAGTCAGAAAAGAACAGCATGCAATGGCCACGTGTATGTGGAATTCAGAAACAGGCTACCCAGAACATATTTGGTATACCGGTCACCCTGAACAGGAAGCCCACCAGGGAAGGCGGTGCCCGAAGGCCCCTGGGCCGACGCTATTGTGCTTCTTCCACTGAAGGTCACGTGATCATGCCATCCCTGGTTCACACACATTGTTGCACTCTGCTGGATACACTATCTGGCCAGTCTCACAGTCTGCGAAACCCAGGGTGGTGGGAGAATCTGCAAATCCATGACCTAACAGTCCTGCTCCTGAGAATCTATCATAAGAAAATAATCCCACCAGGCACCGTGGCGAGCACCTGTCCAGGCAGAAGCAGGAGGATCGCGAGTTCGAGGTCAGAGGCGGCCTGGGTAACTTAGTGAGATCTTGACTCAATATTTAAAAAAAAAAAAGAGAAAATTTAAGGGGCTGGGGTCTAGCTCAGTGGTAGAGTCTTTGCAAAATGTGCCCTGGGTTCAGCTCCCCCTAGTACTGAAGAAAGAAAGAAAAGAAAAGAAAAGAAAAGAAAAGAAAAGAACAGAACAGAACCTCGGAGAGATAAGGGTATATGACCAATGAGTTCCATTGCCACTTGATGTGGAAGACAAAAAAAAAAAAAAAAAGAAAAGAAAGAAAGAAAATAACCAGTGTCCAATAACAGGACTAAATTAATTCTAGCACAGCCTTATTCGATATTGCATTATCACTTTAAAGACACTAATGAATATTTTGCCACTTGTAAACTGCTTAAGATCAGTGAGTGAACGGACCCTATGAGTCCATTCCCAAGACAGACAGAGCACATAGCCAAAAACAATGTGTACAAAGATGTTTTTAGCAACATTATTCATAGAAACTCTAAATAGAAACAACCTGAGATGGCATGGATAAGTAAGGAGACACCTTCACAGAGGAATACTATACATCAGTGAAGATGGAGGAACAGCCATTACATCTAACAAGGATGGAATAGCCAGATGCATAGAACAGGTAACATGTGGTTCCTTTTAACCAGTGTGCAAAACCAGGTGAAACAGAAGACTCTGTCAGAAGCTAGGACTGTGGTGCCCTTGAGTGTGGGGCACAAAACCTGAACCAAAGCTGTGGGAGCTGACTCTTTTCTTTTCTGGACTTGTGTTCTGGTAACCCCCTGTGAAAATTTCACAAAGCTCTACATTTAGGATTTGTGAACTTTTGTGTATGCAAGTTATATTTTAATTATTTAATTTTTTGAGACAGGGTCTTGCTATACGGTCCAGGCTGGCCTCAAACTTGGGATCCTCCTGCCTCAGCCTCCAGAGTGTTGGTATCCCAGGTCTGCACCGCCATGTCCAGCACAAGTTTGTTGTTGTTGTTATTGTTGTTAAGGGTTATATATACTCCGAAATAAATTCTGACCTTCAACAAGGAAATGCTCCAAAAAGTCTACACACTTATCTCTGGGTGGAGGAACTGTAGCTTATTTCTCCTTTCATGTTTTCCTAATTTTCTTTAGTGAAAAGAATATATATATATATATATATATATATATATATATATATATATTAATTTATTTGGTGCTGAGGACAAAACCTAGGGCCTTGCACTTGCTAGGCAAGCACACTACCACTGAACTAAATTCCCAGCCCCCTAGTTTTTGAAATTTAATTTTAAAAAAAATGCTGGCATACAACACAATCCCAGCACTCAGGAGGCTGAGACAGGAGGATCTCAAGTTCGAAGCCAGCCTAGGCTGCACAGCAAGGCCATGAAGAAGAAAAAGGAGGACGAAGAGGAGGAGGAAGAGGAGGAAGAGGAGGAAGAGGAGGAGAAAGGAGGAGGAGTGGGGGTGTGGTGGCCCATACCTATAATCCCAGCAACTCAGGAGGCTGAGGCAGGAAGATCGCAAATTTGAGGCCAGAGGCAGCCTGTGCGATTTAGCAAGACCCTGACTCAAGATAAAAAATTTTAAAATAGGTTAGGAGTGCAGCTCAGTGGCAGAGCACTTGCAACACATTGCCAGGACCTGGGTTCAACCCCCAAGTGCTAGACAGAGAGAGAGGAGGAGGGAGAGAGAGAAAGAGAGGGAAAGAGAATGCTAATACATATTTAAATGTCAGGCGCAAAAATTTGTGCTGATGAGTATTTGTGACCGAGGCTGCCAGGACACTTTGGATGCTGTGGGGAGCCCGATGCACTGCTGGGGACCCCTCACCCCTCTCTTCGCTTTTGCAGCCCAAACAGCGGCTCCTCGCCTGCCAGGAAGCTGCTGCGCTCATTTGCCCAGTGAAGGCAGCGCAGCGCGGGGGAGAAAATTGTTGTGGAAGGGAGGCAGGGCCATCCAGAAGGCATTAACCTGTGACTCTGATAAGTGCTTGTCGGAAATATGAAAATGAGACCTGAAATCTGCTTGTTTGCCTGAAATGAAGGTGGAGGTTCCCTCTGCCTCTAATGGGCTGAAAACGTGGCGAGCCATTCAAACCTAGGCTGACGAGAGCAGAGGCATCGAGACTAGGACCGGGAGTGCTCCCTGCAGGCGGGAAGGACAGTCACACGCGTCCCCTGTCCCCTCCTGCTGTGTGTCCAGCTGGTTCCCTCCACGCCGTCCAGGCAGCTCTGGCAGGAAGCCGAGACCCCACCCCTGTCCAGCAGGTGGGCACCTGTCTCCTCACTTCCCACCACCCCTGTGCTGGACTCGATTCCAGCCCTGACAGTAATGACCGTGACAAGGGTGTCCAGGAGCAGTAGCACATTCCAGGTCTTATTTCCCATTTGCTCAGTTGGTAGGGCGCTGCTCTGCACTCTCTGAGGCCCTAGGTTCCATCTCCAGCACTGCAAAAATGGGAGAAGGACCTGGCAGCCCATTCCTGAAACAATCAGCCATGGAAAGCCCTATGAATAGCAGAGAAGCACTGACACAGTGCCGGGCATGGCACAGTGTCAAGGAGTGTTTCATTCTGTTGTACATCAGGTCTCTATGAGTTGGACCCAATTGGATGGCACCTAACAATAACAACAACAACAATGGTGAGTCCGCAGAGCCCCGTCATTTTTTGAGACAGGTTTTCGCAACATAGCCCAGGCTGGCCTCAAGCTCATGATCCTCCTGCCTCAGCCTCCCTAGTGCTGGGATTACAGGTGTGCACCATGGCAGCTGGCTGCAGAGCCTGTCTTTAGAGCCATTCTGCAGGTGGGGAAACTGCAGAGTAGAGAGTCACTTGCCTGAGATCAGAATCTGTCCCCTGCCTTCAGCCCCATATACCAGGCCACTCCCTGCAGACCAGCGGCATCTGGAGAGAAGACCTTCGTGTTCTGCTCTGTTCCTGCTGTGCCCACGTCGGTAGACATTTTTTTAAATAGCATCACTGGGAGGTTGAACTCAGGGCCTCGCACATACTTTGCAGCACTCTACCCGCAGCTGCACCCTAGCCCGTCTTTCATATTTAAGAAGAGACACTGCAGGCACTGTGGTGCACACCACCAAGGTGGGAGGCGGAGGTAGGAGGATCTCAGGTTCAAGGTCAGATGCAGCCTGCATAACTTAGCAAGACTTAGTCTCAAATACTAGATGAAAAAGGGGCTGGGGGTACAGCCCAGTGATAGAGTGCTTGCAAAGTATGTGTGAGGCCCTGGGTTCAGCCCCACAAGTACCACAAAAATAATATGAGAGAGAGAGATGCTAGAGATGGTGTCTGCAGGGAAGCAGGTACTCCAGGACCCCCCCCCCAGCTGCACCCCAATCTTGGACTCCAAGCCTCCAGAACTGTACCAAAATAAATGCCTTCTATTTGAGCCCCTCCAGCCAATAGTGTCTTGTTATGACAGCCAAGGAGTCCGGCAGGAGCCACATCTGTTCTGTTCATCGGCATCTAAATCAGCACAGAGCATAGTACACAGAGGGCATTTAATAACCGCACACCCAGGAGGGCACAGACTGTGTCTGGTAAACCCAGGGCTGGGTGCAAGGGAGGCCGAATAAGATTTGCTGAGTTACCGTTTGTGAATGAATGAACTAAGGAGCTAATGAATGGGTAGGAGTCTGGTCAGCCAGAGGCAGCTTGGCTTTAAAGGCTGGGATCACCAGCTGGGGAAGGCAGCATCCACCTCCACCTCCAGGGGGTTTGGGTCAGGCTGTGTCCAGAGCTCGCCCCGGGGCTTCAGAGAGTGCCCGTCCCTGGGGCATCTGAGCCTGGAGCGTACGGCAGGGGAGAAGGATGTCTGCTTGGAGCAGGCAAGGAGGGTGGGAGGGCCTGGATGCACAGGTGGACCAGGGGATGGTGGCCTCACAGGCTGGGCAGGATCCTTGCAGCACTAGGCTGGCTGCTGGTGGAGCCCAGGACCCCCATGAGCCCATGGCGTCCACAGCCATGCTTAGTGACCGGTGACTGGAGCTACCTCATGCGGTAGCCGGGACACGAGAAGGGGCCAGACGCCAAGCGCCCTTCAGTGGCATGGGACCAGCTCCACTTCCACCTGTGCAGGGGAGCAGGAAGCTGGAGTTTGTTCCCTCGGGGCTGAGGGGCAACCCATGGTCCTGATGCTGCAGCCGAGGGCCCCCGAGCCACCTCTTTTTCCTGAATTAATCTCAAGCCAGTTCTAAAGAGGCCAAGAAGTTCTACGGGGCTCTGATGGCCCCGCAGGGTCGTGGCAACCAGACCAGGTGAGGTGCCCAGCCAGAGGCCCTCAAAGCCAGCCGGTTCAAGTTTGGCAAGAGCCCCTGGGCTGGGCGTGGTGACGGTGACAGGTGACATCTCATCTCTGGGGCTGCTGCCCCGTCCTGGCCTTGCAAGGGAGTTGGCACCTGAACACGGGTGTCTGGGTCCCAGGGGGCCGACCCCTTCCTTCCAGTCTCAGAGCAGGGGGGGAAATGCCCAGACCCCCTCCTAGTGAGATCGTGGCTACCCCGGAGCTGTCTGTCCACCAGGCCCAGAGAAGCCAGGAATCCCCCTCGGCCTCACCCCACCCCTCCCCCGGCCCTTTGTGACGTCACTGCTGTTGCCATGGGAACCCTGCCAGCCGGAGCGGATGACTTCACAGGCTGCTGGAGGGCGCTGGGCGCTGCTCCTGCAGCAAAGGCCTCCAACAGTCAGTGGGGCGGCAGGAGGAGGTGGGACCCCCTGGGGAGGCAGAGGTTCTCCCTGCCAGTGCCTGGGGGCCGTAGGTGGGGCTGCAGCCCTGCCTCCCTCGCCCTGGAGGGTGGAAGCCGGAGGAAAGGGGCCTGTGTCTGCCCCCACGGGCCGGGGGCCACAACAGGGTGGCTTCAAGCCTCAGTTTCCTTTCCCAGAAAGTGAGACAGAGACCACAGACCCAGGGCTCCCTACTGCACTGTCCCCAGGGAGCCATGCAGCGCTTAACCCTGCATCCAGACGGCCCAGACAGGGCTTCTGGAAGGTTCCCTGCAGACTGGAACCTCTGCCCCTGGCCCCAACTGCCCGGCTGCTCTGGGGACCTCATCACCTGTGTTCACACCCCCAGAGCCAACAGAGGTCTCCCCGACACCTGCTCTGTGCCTTGCCAGGACACACTTCGATCGTTGCCATGGGGACCGGCGGGGGGGGGGCATGTGTGGGCGCCCGCAGCCGGCGTGGACACAGATGTACGCGGCGACCCACAGAGACGTCCACGGTGTGCCTGCGTCCACACGTGCGTCCTCTCACACCCCGCAGTCCCGGCCCCCACCACAGGACACACACACACCTGTCCAGCTGGAAACAGGTGCCCTCAGAGCCCCAGCAAGGTCCTCTGCCCCTTGCTTCCATCCAGGCGGCCGGGGCCTGCTTACTGGGTCCAGGTCTCCTGGGCTCTGAAGAAAGCCACTGGGCCATGATGTCTGCAGACGTGGCTGACACCTCCCAGAACCTTCCAGAACCCAAGAAGGCTTGGAGGAAGGAGAAGCTCTGTCTACGCAGAGGCCAGCACGTGCCTAGGGAGAATTCTGGTGGCAGTTGTTTCTTGGGCCCCCCACCCTGTAAGGAGGGTCAGTGATGGGCTGCCTATCTGGGGCAGGAGGAGACTGTCCTGTGCCCACTGTACAGACAGCAAAATTGAGGCTCAGACAGGAACAGCCCAGGCAGCGAGCGGTGGAGCAGGGCCCACGCAGGCCCCTCCCCAAAGTCCTTGCTGTTCCTTCTAGGACAAGTAGAAGGAGGAGAAACTCGTGGCCCCCACCAGGGCTTCGTCTGCCTTAATTCCACAACTCTGCGAGGTTGGGGGGGATTAAGGAAGCTTCTAGAGTTTCTAATTAAGGAAACAAGCTCAGAGAAGGACGATAACTTGCCCAAGGTCACAGAGCCCTCGGAAAGTTCCAGAGCTGGTGGGGGAGGGAGGGGTGGGGAGCCCCCTGAGAGCCCCAAGGATCAGAAAACTTCGTAGTTGGGCCCTGGCCCTCCAGCTCCCCGCCAGAGGCAGCTGCGGTATGGACAGCGGGTCACCGGCCCTGTGTGCTGCCGGCACATGATTCCGACTCCGGTGCGTGTGGTCAGGACCAGAGGCTAATGGACTGCAGTTCTCGGTGCTCAGAGCGCTGTGGCCGTGGCCGCCTCTGATGATTAGCTCTGACTCCTCTTGGCTGTGTTGTCCCAGCTCTATGCAAATGAGGCCCACGGTCCCCCTCCCAGGCTCCCAGCCCCACTGTGCCCCACGGAAGGGATCATGAGTGGTCATGGGGCCCTCGCCTGTCCCTGCCCCCCTCACAGGAAGTTCCAGGAGCCCAGCCTTGGCAGGCAGGCTGGATTGGACTGTCCAGGCCCCAGGGACAGCTAGTGGCTGGGGGCCTCTACAGCATGGAGATCCTTAGGGGCCTCTGCTCCCTGAGTGACACCCCTTCTTCACCCTCAGGAGGCTGCAGCACCCCTGGGGGGAAATTTATAGCCAGCCTCCACTTCCAAGAATGAAAGTGCTACTGGGCACATAGACCTCTGTACAAATGGGGAAACCAAGGCCCAGGGTGGAAAAGTGACCTGTCTGAGGTCACAGAGCCAGGAAGTTTCAGGTGCCATCTGAGTTCAGGTCACAGCTCGCAGGAGACCCCCCCAGCCACCCGGCTGCCCTGGGCTCATGGGCACGATGTGACTGTCAGGCCAGGAGCCCGGGGCTGCTGGGCTGGGCTGGGCTGGGCTGGCAGACGCGCTGGGCTGGTCAGGAATGCAGAATCGGCCTTTAACTACCTCGGCGATTTCATACCCTGGCCTCTCCCTCTCCCCCGAGCCGCCTGACACTTAATGAGCTGTGAAGGACCATTTTTCAAAGTTAAACATTTCCCGGGCTCCCTGGCTCAGCCTTTAGAGACAGCCTGGTAACAGCCAGCGGGCACAGGCAGCGCCAGGACGGCCACACAGGGAGACAGACCTCCACGCACACTTCCACCACGCCTGCACCTCTCACCACCCACGGATGCCACTGAGAAGCTGCCCCTGTGGCTGACTTGTGAGACACAGAGCCAGTGGACAAGGCTAGGGTCAGAAGGGCAGGCCCTGGAGGCTGGGGAGCCCACTGCAACGCAGCACCTATCCTAACTTCCTGCTCTGTTTCACAGAGTGGATCATGGTGTTAGGTTCCACCAAGTCACATCCAACTTACAGCGACCCTATGTACAACAGAACGAAACACTACCCAGCACTGTGCCATGCACACGGTCTTTTTATATTTGAGCCCGTTGTTGCAGACACTGTGTTTCTTCTCATTTTGAGTCATGCCACATCAGCAAAAGGAGGTCCCAAGGAGTTTCACTCCATTCCCATCATTAAGGTCAACTCTACTTGGGTGAGGCAACTCTTTCCCAGTTGTTTCTTGAATGCCTTCCAGCCCGAGTGGCTTATTTTCCAGCACTGTATTGTCAGTGCATCACTGCTATTCATAGGGCTTTCAATGGGTAATTGTTTTAGGAGTGGGCTGCTGGGTCCTCCTCCCTAGTCGGTCTCAGTCTGGAAGCTCAGCTGAAACCTGTTCCCCACGGGTGGCCTGTGGGAATCATGGGTGGCCTGGTGGCATAGCTTTCAGCATCCCAGAGACACACAGCCCCCACAGCACAACATGCTGACAGATACTTGGAGGGGGAGATGAGGGGATGGAAGTCCCCTAACATCAGGGACCACAGGGCCTCACCCAACTCTGAAACCCTCTAGTTCCAGTCCTGGCCAGGCACACAGGGGAAGCCCAATTAATGTTGTCACCAAGAATAACTGACTCAAGGTCATAGAGCCGTCCGTGGCAGCCGTATGCAGAGACCCCAGACTCTGAATCCACTGCAGTGACCTGGGAGGGGTCACAAGGCCCTCCCACCTCCTGGGAACACAGTCAGCTCCGGGCAGGGGCCTGGCCTGGCAGCCCCGGCCTCTCCGGGAGGGAGGTGGGAGGAGGAGGAAGGTGGGTCTAGGCTCAGGCAGAGCTGGGTTCAAGTCTCACCCTTGCTACTGCTGGACCCTACAAGCTTGATCAAAACACTTCTCCGGGCCTCAGGGTCTCCAGTGCCAAATGGTGACATAGGTGTATCAATCTGGGGGCCTTCACAACACTCTTCCAAGCCCCTGTCCATACTGATAGTGTCTTTTTGCATTCCCTGTTGGGACAGCTACATCCATCACCACCCATTCCATCTATATCTTCATGCAGTCATCCATTTACCCATCCATAAGCCATCTAGTCTATCGTGCATCCACCTAACCACACATCCATCCATCCATCCGTCCATGCATCTACCCATCCATCCACTCACCCACTCAGCCATCCATCCATCCATCCATTCATCCATCCACACATCCATCTGCCCACCCATCCATGCATCCATCCATCCATGCATCCACTCACCCACTCAGCCATCCATCCATCCATCCATCCATCCATTCATCCATTCATGCATCTACCCACCCATCCATCCACCCACTCACTCACCCATCGATCCATCCATTCATCCATCCAAACACACCCATCTATCCACCCATCCATCCATCCACCTACCATCCATGCACCCACCCACACATCCATCCATCCATCTACCCACCCACCCATACAATATGCCACGACTAGACCCCAGGTCCCCAACTCCTGACCCAACTCCAGGGTGCCAGGTGTTCTGTCCCTGCCTGGGCTCTGATCCCTGTCTGCTGGGGAAGAGCTTCTAGGCCTCGCAAGACAACTGAAGGCCTCTTGATGACATGGCCTCCGGACAAGTGAATTGCATCAAGGCCTCCTGCTCTGGAATACTCTGTACCTGTTGGGAGCCCATGGTTCCAAGGCTTCTACTTGGGCCCCTCTGGGGAAGTTGGCTGGCTCCAGGGGCTGCAAATGGACAATGAGGCTGAGGAAGTCAACAGAATAAGGAAAAATGAAGGGACAGGATACACTCTGCCCTTGCCCCCAAACGTCTGTGATGAACACAGCTTCAGCCCCCACCTGAGATGGGGCCAGGCCTGCACAGCTGAACCACTGCAGATCCAAGCAGAACAGGGTCGTCTGCAATCCCCAAATCGTGCCAACCCCTTAGCCATCCTTAGCGACTCATGGCTGTGGAGACCGAGCTGAGAATCAGCTCCTTCCCGCGGCTCCCTTGGGAGCCCACACGCATGCATCGGTGTGCGTGCATACGGGTCCTTGCTGCATCCAGTGAGCCAGGTAGAGAGCCCAGGTTAAGAAGTAATGTTGCCACTCAGTTATGAAAAGTAGAAAGAACTATTGACAAGTGTAGTACCTTGGATGTGTCTCCAGGGAATCTTGCTGAGTGAAAGCAGACCCAGTCCTCAAAAGTCACCTACTGGATGATTCTATTTCTATATTACACTGGAAATGACAAAATTACAGAAGTGGAGAGCAAATTAGTGGTGGCCAGGAGTCAGAGACAGGCGTTGGGATCAGGGAGGTGGGAGTGGCTGTTAAAGGACAATGAGACGGAACTTGGTGTAGGGGGCTGGGCTGCACCTGGGCTGAATCCCTGTCAGCATCCTGGCTGTGAAGGGTCACTGTAGCTGTAAGACTGTGGAAGGTTGGATAATGATTATCCAGTATCCATTGTGTTGTTGTTGTTAGGTGCCGTCGAGTCGGTACCCGACTCATAGCGACCCTCTGTACAACAGGGGAAACACTATTGTCAGTGCTTCTCTGCTGTTCATAGGGTTTTCAACGGCAGATTGATTTTTGGGAGGGGGTTGCCAGGTCCTTCTCCCAAAGTATCCATTAGTACCTCTGTATTATTTCTCACAACTGCAAGTGAACATAAAATTATCTCAAAATAAAATGCTCAATTTTAAGCAAACAATACCATTACACAATGAATGACATTTTTCAATAAAAGATATGAAATCAACTGGATTTGCCAGGTGCCATGGGGCATGCCTGTAATCCCCACAACTCAGGAGGCTGAGGTAGGAGAGTCACAAGTTTGAGGTCAGACAGACACAGTCTGCATAACCTAGTGAGGCTTTATCTCCAAATAAAAGCTAAAGGGCATGAGAGTGAAACTCAGTGATAAGAAACTTGCCTAGCACGTGCACATGGCCCTGGGCTCAACCCCTAGTACTGAAAAAAAAGAAAAATCAATTGTGTTAGTACAGATGGGAAGAGCTAAAGTACTTGATCCCTATCTCACACCATAGACAAAAACTAATTCCAGGTGGACCAAAGGTCCAAACATCAAATGTAAAAAAAGAAGGCTTCTAGAAAACTAAATGGAAGAGGATCTTCAAGAACTTGAGGTGATAAAATACTTCTTTGTAAGCTATCAAAAATCACTCACCATGAAGGGTAGCTTGGACTCCATTAAAATGAAAAAGGTCTTCTCGTTAAAAGACAGAGAAGAGTAAAAAAAGGCCAACCATAGAGTAGAAGTTATTTGCAAAGTAAATCAAGAGAAGGAGAGTTTATAGATATATAAGGATGTCTACAAATGTAGACAACTGAGCACACAAGTGGGCAAGAGTTGTGAACACATATTTTACCAAAGAGGGGATGTTGTTGTTGTTGTTAGGTGCCGTTGAGTTGTGTCGACTCATAGCGACCTTCATAGGGTTTTCAATGGCAGATTGTTTCGGGATTGCCTTGGGAGTGGGTTGCCACGTCCTTCTCCCATTTTTGCGGTGCTGGGAATCGAACTCGGGACCTCAGAGACTGCAGAGCAGTGCTCTACCAACTGAGCTAAATCTCAGCCCAAAAAGGGGATGCAAATGGTCATATAAAAAAGTGCTCACTAGACAGGCTAATGTGGAAAGGGTTGAAAATACCAAATATTGGCAAAGACGTAGAACCTCCATATAGTGCTCATGGGAGTGTGCAACCACTACAGAAAGTTGTTCTGCGATGTTCATTAAAATTGAACATAGATATAACCTATAACCCTGACCTATAACCACTGCTAGGTATTTGTCCAACAGAATACAGGTACAGGAACAGTCATAGCAGACTATCCAGAATCACTGGACACTAGAAATAGCCCAAATCCCCACCAGTAGTAGAATGTTGTTGTTAGGTGCCGTTGGCTCATAGTGACCCTCATAGGGTTTTCTATGGCTTATTGTTTTGGGAGTGAATTGCCATGTCCTTCTCTTATTTTTGTGGTGCTGGGGATTGAACCCAGGGCCTCAAAAAGGACATAGCAGCACTCAACCAACTGAGCTAAACCCCAGTCACTGAATACTAGAATAGGTAAATGGATTACTACACAGCACTGAAAATAAACTATATCTACAATACCAGCAGATACTTCACAGATTTTGCAGAAACAGCCAGACTATGTACTGTGTGGTTCTACTCACATCAAATATAAAAGCAGGAAACTGGCCCATGGATCACAAATTAGCAGTGTTTCTCCCTGAGAGGAAGAGGAAGGGACTGTGAAGAGCCAGGATGGAGGGCTTCTGAGAGGCAGGTCATGTTTGACTTCCGGATCTACGTGGTTCTCATATGGACTTAACCTTGGATATTTCACGCAGCTGTGCAGTTAATTTTTTAGATGTTCTGTTTTTAAAAGATAACAATAGCATAGAGATGGGACCTCCAGCATAGAGTAGCAGAAGGTGGTGAAATTCCCCTCCAAGAAATGGCTACCGAAGCCAGATGTGATAGCCACGCCTGTGACCTCAGCACTCAGGAGGGCGAGGCGGGAGGATTGTAAGTGCAAGGCCAGCCTGGGCTTCTCCAGACCCTGTCTCAACCTTGTGAGATCTCCTCTCAGGGTGGAGGAGGAGCCTGGTGTGGTGGCCACGCCGTGGTCCCAGCACTCGGGAGGCTGAGGCAGGAGGATCGTGAGTTCCAGGCCAGCCTAGGCTGCATCAAACGACCCTGTCTTCAAAAACAAGCAGCAGCAAAAAGCTATAAAACTAGTCAAAATTCTCGAAAATAATAACTTCAACCTCCTAGAAATCAACCAAAGGTATTTATTTATGAAAATCTACTGACCTTGGGTAATCTGGGGACCTGAGCCACCCCTCCTAGGCCTGTTCCTGTCTCCCCACCCTAGCTCAGCTGATACGGCCATTTAAATGGGGTGAGGCTGGGCAGGCCAGGAAGACCAGAAGCCTCGCTGCCAGGGGCTGATTTGATTTGGAGCAGAAGGCACGAAGCTCACACTCAGCAGTGGCGTTGTCAGGAACAAGCAGCCGTCTCCGTGGCAGGCAGATCGGAGAAGCCAGCGATTCCGCTAAACTGAAATTATGATCTTGGCTGGGGCAGCAACAGACCAGGAGACGAGTCGGAAATGTGACAGAGAGACATGAACTGTGACGGTCTGGAGGTGTCGGATCAGCTCTCCATCAGCCCAGCGGATGGGGAAGCGCCCACAGGAGGGCAGAGTTACCAGGCAGGTCACATCTCCTGGCCCCCGAGGGCCTGTGGGTGCACGCAGGGGAGACGTGAGAGAGTCTGGCAGAAAGTAAAAGCCAGGGGACACTCAGGAGCTAGCTGAGCTTTGAACGTGACCCTAGACCCACAGGCTGGTCTGTGAACAGAGAGTGGAAACTGAGGGGCTCCACGTATCTCTACACAACCTCCAACTAGCATGTATTGACCATAAAATGGAACAGAGGTTGTCCTTTGGAAGCCAGATTAAAATGAATGGATGGGCCAGGCGTGGGGGCACACACCTGTCATCCCAGCGGCTCAGGAGGCAGAGGCAGGAGGATCTCAAGTTCAAGACCAGAGGCAGTCTGCATAAGTTAATGAGACCCTATTTCAAAAAGTAAAAAAAAAAAAGAAAGGAAAAAGAAATGGGGGGGGGCTGGGGGTGCAGCTCAGTGGTACAGCACTTGCAAAGCCTGCAAGCATGAGGCCCTGGGTTCAACCCTAGGACTGCAAAAATAAATAAATAAATAAATAAGTGAGTGAGTGAATAAAGGAATGAAGAAAGAGGAGGAGGAAGAAGAAGGAGACAAGCTAACAAAGATATCAGTAGTCACATATCAGTGCAAAATAGATTTCACAGCTTTAATCCAGGTAAAGTACTAGGCAAACCAACAAACAAAAACAAAAAAGCAAACAAACAAAATCCCAGTAAACTAACAACGATGCAGGGTAAAAATAATAATCCTGGTCCACTCCAAGATACTGTCTAAGTTGTCCATTTTCAACACAAAACTATAAGACAGGCAAAGAAACACAGTTACCCATGCTAAGAAAAAAAAAATCAGTCAACACAAACCATCATGGAGAGTCCCCAGATACTGGGTATAACAGAAAAAGACTTCAAAGCAGCTAATATAAATATGCTCAAAGAAATACAGAAAACTATGTTTAAAGAATTAGAGGGAAGTATAACAATGATGAGTAAAAAAATATGCAGCGTCAATGAAGAGATGTTTTCTTTGAAAAGTGGAAATTCAGAGTTCAAAAGTATCATAACTGAAATGAGAACTTCACTAGCAGAAACCAAGAGAACTAAAATGGTACCTAAAAGCATTTACCTAACACAAAAGAAGGCAGCAAAGGAAAAAAGAAGGGGAAAAGATGTGAGACCTTCAAAACAACTAAGAAGCAGGGTATGGTGGCATATGCCATTAATTCCAGCACTTGGGAGGCTGGGGTAGGAGGATTGTAAATTCAAGGACAGTCTGAGCTACATAGTGAGACCTTGTCTCCAAACAAACAAACAAACAAACAAAAATCAAAAAAAGAAAGTCAAGAAAATGAAAAGCACATGAAATAAAAATAATGTTAATTATGAGTGGATTAAACAGCCCAATTAAAGGGCAGAGATTAAAAGAACAAAGTCCAAATATACACTGTTTAAAAGAGACACATTTTAGTTCAAATGTATAAATATGTTGAAAGCCAAAGGGCAGAAAACTATACACAGGCAAATGATAATCCGAGCTAGTGGTATAGCATGTTAGGTAAGTGGGGTACTTACCTAACATGCATGAGGCCTTGAGTTCAATCTCTACCATTGCAAAAATAATAATGGCAAACAAACAGCAACCATAACAGAGCTCGAGTAGGTAGATTAGTGTCAAATAAAACAGATTTTACAACAAGAAATATTACCAAAGACAAAGAGGAACATTTCATAATAATAAATATATCAGTGCCACATAAACATGCAAGAGTTATAAATGAATATGCCCTTAAGGACAAACTCCTAAAATATGTGAAGCAAAAATTGACAGAATGGAAACAATAGACTATTCAGTAATAATAGTTGGATATATCAGTGCACCATTTTCAATAACTAATGAAAAAACTATAAAGAAAGCCATCCAGAAGTCTGGAGTTGTAGCTCTGTGGTACAGCACTAGCCTAGCACATGCAAGGTTCTGTGTTCAATCCCCAGCATCTCCCAGAAAGCAAGAAAGAAATAGAGAGAGAGAGAGAGACAAAGAGACAGAGAGAGAATGAAAGATAAATCAGCAAAGATACAGAAGACTCAAAGAACACTATCACCAGACTGACCAACTGTACTTGCAAAATATTCCATCAGAAGGTCACACATTCTTTTTTTTCCTTCTTCTTCTTCTTCTTCTTCTTCTCCTTCTTCTTCTCCTTCTCCTTCTTCTTCTTCTTTTCCTGGTACTGGGGGTTGAACCCAGGGCCTTGCACTTGCATGCTCTGCAAGTGCTGTGTCACTGAGCTGCACCTGAGGGTGGGCTGAGGCCCATTTTTGTTTTTGCTTTTTGAGGCAGGGTCTCACTATATTACACAGACTGCCTCTGGTCTCGAACTTGCGATCTTCCTGCTTCTGCCTCCTGAGCTGCTGGGATTACAAGCATGGGCTACCGCACCTGGCTCCACATATTCTTTTTAAAAGCACATGGGACAATAAAGGAATATTACAAGCACTTTTATGACAACAGATTAGACAATTTAGATGCAGTGGACAAATTCCTAGAAAGACACAAATTATCAAAATTAGTTCAGTAAGAAACTCTCAGAGACAGACATGGTGGCACGTGCCTGTAATCCCAGTGACTCAGGAGGCTGAGGCAAGAGGATTTTGAATTTGAGGCCAGAGGCAGCCTGTGTAACATAGTGAGCCAATGACTCAAAAATAATAAATAATGCTGGGCGCGGTGGCACATGCCTGTAATCCCAGCAGCTCGGGAGGAGGAGGCAGGAGGATCGCAAGTTCGAGACCAGAGGCAATCTGTGTAACTTAGCAAGACCCTGTCTCAAAAACTAAAAAAAAAAAAATGGGCTGGGGATGCAGCTCAGTGGTCCAGCACTTGCAAAGCATGCAAGTGCGAGGCCTTGGGTTCAACCCCCAGTACCGCAAAAAAAAAAAAATAATAATAATAATAATAATAATAAATAATATATGGGCTGGGAGTGCAGCCCATCTGTAGAGTATTTGCAAAGAAACAAAGAAAGAAAAATGGAAAAGGGAAGGGGGGAGAGAAACAAACTCTTAGTCAAGGGTAAAAAACCCAATTAATTTAAACATCTTCCCACAAAGGAAAGCCCAGGCTCAGGTGGCTTCAGTAGTAAACTCTGTCAAATATTTAAATAAACAATATCAAACTTTCAGAAAGTTTCAGAGAAGACAGAAGGGTAAATTTTTTTGCCATATATTCAATCAGACCAATATTTTCCCTGATATCAAAACCAAAGCCGTTAAAGAAAACAACAGGCCTATATATCTCATGAACATTGGTGCAAAAATCCTTAGCGAAATGTTAGCAAAATAAGATGGCAACATATAAAAAAGATTAGATAGCTAGGGTTTCTCCCAGGAATGCAAGGTTGGTTTGACATCCAAAAATTGGCTCATGTGATACAACACAGTAATAAAGGACAAGGATAGATACAGAAAAAGCACTTGGCAAAATCCAACACTGATTTGTGGGAAAACAAACAACAAAGTAGCAATAGATGGGAATTCTTCAACCAGATAATGACCCATAGATGATGTCATCCTTGATAGAAAAGACAGACCACATTCCCTCTGAGATCAGGAACAAAGCATTTCTGTGCTCAACATTATGCTGGAGGTTCCAGTCAATGCTATAAGGCAAGAAAAAGAAATGAAACATATCCACTTTGAAAAGAAAGATGTAAAGTCCTCCTTATTTGCAAATGGCATGATTCTGTATGTAGAAAATCCTAAGGCATCCACAAAAGTCTACTAGAATTAGCTAGTTAATAATCAAATTCAGCAAGATTATAGGACAGAAAGATTAACATGTACAACTCAGTTTTATTCCTGTGTATTGGCAAAACATGACCTAAAAGTGGCATTAAGGAAATAATTCCATTCTCAGTAGTATTTAAAAAACCAAAATATTTAGGAATAAATTTCACTAAAGACATTCAATTAGCAAGACTTGTGCACTGAAACTGACAAATTGCTAAGAGAAATTAGAGAAGATCTAAATAAACAGAAAGACATTTCACATTCATGGATTAGAAGACTTGAAATTCCCAAACTGATCTATAAATTAAACACAAACCTGTCAAAATCCCAGCAGGCATTTTTGTAGGAATTGACAAGCTGTTCCTAAAATTTACATGGAATTACAAAAGAGGCAGAAGAGTCAAAAATTAAAAGAAAAGTGAATCTGGAGGACTTACGGTACCTAATTTCAAAATTTACCACAAAGCTACAGTAACAGGACAGTGTGGTCCTGGTACAAGCATAAAAATCAATGGAATACAATTGATAATTCAGAAATAAACTCTTACATTTAGGATACCAAAACATGTTAATGCAGAAAAGATAGTCTTTTTCAAAAAACATATACAGAAAAATGATCTTTGATCCTGACACACCATACACAGATATTAACTGAAAACAGTCAATAAACCTAAGTATAAGACCTAAAACTATAAAACATCTGGAAGAAAACACAGTAAAACCTTTATGACTTTGGATTAAGCAAAGAAACAAAAAATATGATCTATAAAAGAAAAAATTGGCAAATTGGACTTTATTATAAGTAAAAACTTTGGTGCTATAGAAAGAAGCACCTTTAAGAAGAAAGTCAATCCCAGAACTCAGGAGAGGCTAAGATAGGAAATCATTTGAGGCCAGGAGTTCAAGATCAGCCTGGACAACATAGTGATACTGTGCCTCAAAAAAAAAAAAAAAAGAAAAGAAAAGAAAAAGGAAAAAACAAAAAGAAAAGAAAAAGAGAAGAAAAGAAAGAAGGAGAAAGGGACAAAGGAAGGAAGGGAGGGAGGTATGGAGAGAGAGAAAAGGAAGGCAGGCAGACAGGAAGGCAGGCAGGCAGGCAAGCAAGCTAGCTACAGACAGGGATAAGATATTTACACATACTATTTCTGATAAAGGACTCGTATTCAGAGTACATGGTGAACTCTCAGTAATTCTGAATAGTTCTGAAATCCAATAACAAAACAAACCCATTAAAAACAGGCAAGAGATTTAAATAGACATTTTTATCAAAGAAGACATATGCATGCTCATGAACATATGAAAAGATGGTCATTTGCAACGGTCATTCGGAAAATGCAAAACAGAGCCACCACAAACCACCACTGCACACCAGCTCAGATATCTCTAATGAAAAGGCAGACTGCACCCAGTGTTGGGAGAACGTAGATTAACAGGAACCCTCACCGATCGCCGATGGGAATGTGCCACGGCCCAGCCTGTTTGGAAATCTGGTAGTCTGGCCGTTTGTTAGGAATTTAAATATAAATTTACCAGATGACTCAGCAATCCTCTCCAAGGAATCTACCCAAGAAAAACAAAGACACATACCACACGAAGGGTGGTAAACTGATGTTACAGCATGATTCACTTTGGCCTCAAGCAGGAAATGATTCAAATACCCATTCGCTGGGATAGAGGCACATAAAACATGGTATATCCATATGGTGGAATACTACTCAGCAATAAAAATAAACAGGCTACAATATTGATGAACTTCAAAAGCATCGCACTAATAAAGAAGTCACACGCTAATGACCATGTATTGAATGGCTCTGTTGATGTGAAATGCCCAGTAAAGGTTAATCCTATGCAGATAGAAGCCTTCAGCTGTACCACTCTGGTGTCCGATCCCGGCTGATCTCAGAAGCTAAGCAGAGTCAGCCTGATTAGTCCTTGGACAGCAGACCTCCTGGGAACACCAGGTGCTACAGGCTTGAGAGAAAGACTCGGCATCCCACACTGTAAACAATCAGGCAGCAGAAACCCTATGAGTAGCAGAGAAGCACTGACATAGTGCCAGGCATGGCACAGTGTCAGGGAATGTTTCATTCAGTTCTACATCGGGTTACTATGACTTGAACCTGACTCGATGGCACTCAACAACAACATAGAGACGGAATGCAGATTATTATCAGGGTGGGGAACCAATTGTAAACAGGCAAAAAGGAACCTTGTAGGGTGATAGAAAAGGTTCTAAAACTGTTTTGTAGCTGGTGGCACAGCCCGATAAATGCACCAAACCTGCTGAACTGCGCCACTTACAGGGGGTCTGCAAAGGTTGCTAGGGCGGGCCCACTGGTGGCATTACCGTCTGCCAGTTACACCTTACAGGAGCTGCTCGCAAAGAAAGGAGAAGACCCTGGCAGGCACACCGCGGGGCCTCCACTTTCAAGCAGGCTTCCTCTCGAGCACCCCTGGGGCTGGGGTCTTATTCCCTGGCCAAGACCACCTGCAGGTCACCCTGCAAGCCCCTGAGGGCATCCTTTCTGTGGCAGGGACCCCAGGACCTCAGCTCCTTCCCCAAAATTGCATCCAGAGTTCTATGCCCTTCATCACGTGCCTTGGATGCAACTCCAGCTAAGGGGCTCCCGGCCCCGTCGGAGGCCCATAGACCAGCTCAGAGTGAGCCCAGGGCACCGCGTGGGACAGGGCAGGATAAGGCTACTGGAGGCATCACGTCAGCTCGGCGACATCCTGCCTGGAGAGGAACATTGTCCTTTGTGCCGCAGGAGACTCGGGGCCACGGAGCCCAGAGCAGGTGATGGACACGGGTTGGGTTTGGGGTCCTCAGGCTCCTCTTCTGCCCACACCCAGGTCAGCAACTCCAGACAAGCATCTCCCACCCACCCACTTGGGCAGCCCTCGGCGACAGGGAGCTGGATTTCAGCTCCCTGGTATCTTCATGCAGTGCCTGCTACCTTCCTCCACAGCTCCTGAGTTTACACTGGCACTTGCTCACGATGACCCCGACTCCCCCACCCACTCAGCCGGGCAGCAGCGAACATATGCGTCGTAAAAAATGCAGGGCGCCCAGTGTAGTGGCTCATGCCTATCATCCCAATGACTTGGGAGGCTGAGTTGGGAGGATTGGGGGTTAGAGGCCACAGGCAGCCTGTGTAACTTAATGAAAAGCAAAAGAAAAAATAATAAGGGGCTGGTGGTGCGGCTCAGTGGTAGAGCACTTGCACAGCATGCGTGAGGCCCTGGGTTTGACTGTGGCTCCACTGTAATCTGTGGTCCCAGGACCGGTCTAGGTTCAATCCACTGGCTGTTTGGTTTTTGTTCCCCTTCTGAGGCCCAGCTCCCCGCCATAAGGTGGGGGTGGGGTTTGGAGATTACGCAGAGCCTCGCCCAAGTCATTGCCCCACTCTGAGCCTCGGTCTCCTCATCTGTGAAATGGACCCACAGCACCAGCATCCAGGTAGTGTGGGGGTTCACAGAGGTGCTGGTCTGCCGCACGGGAGAGGGGGGTTGTGTCTGTGCCACGGGCCACGCTCCAGGACGCGTGGCGATGTGCACTCTCATGTCCACCGCACCCATGGGTGGATGTACGCACGTGTGTCTACAGTGCATGTCAGAGCATGCATGGTGTGTGCCGGGCTCCGAAGTGCAGCCTCTCGGCTTGGGGGCAGTGGCCACGCTGGGGGCTGCCTGGTTCCCCCTCTCCCATTTGACCTCTGACTTGTGTGGATTAGGCCGTGGACACCACGGATTTCTGGCACGTTGTTCTCCCTCCAGAGTGGCACGTCCTGGCTCTGTAGGGACACCGCGAGGAGGGAACGGAAACAAGGCCAGGTGTGTGCCGTCAGACCACAAACATCTCAGCAGCCTACGTCTCTTCCCTGAGTTCCCCAGGACAGGGGAGCTGGGCGGCCCCGCATGCCTTCTGCTCTATGGGCTTCACAGAAGAGAAAGAGCCGAGGAGAAGACGCGCACTTTGCAGAGGCCTCGGACCTGAGGCCTCTCCCATCTGTCAGGACATCTCAGGGCCCCAGGTGGCCTCCTGCGCTGGCCTCTGCGCAGTGGAAGGGGATGCGCCCAGGAGGGTGTGCGCGTGCTCCCAGGAGGGTGTGCGCGTGCACCCAGGAGGGTGTGCGCGTGCGCCCAGGAGGGTGTGCGTGTGCGTGCATCTGTGATCGCCCGCACACGCCTGTGCGTCCTCCATTCACCCAGACACCTCTCTACACTCACACCCACTCACAGCTAGGATGTGAGAGTCGTGCCTTCCAGAGGGATCCAAGGCCGTGAGCTCAGAGTTCTGCTCTCGCTTGCCCTCCTCAGGGTCCTAGAGGGCTCCTTTCCCCCCAGATTCTCCTCTGACACATTACTGGATGCCATAAAGGAAATAGTGGGTTTTTGTTTTGTTTTGTTTTGATTTTGTAGCACTGGGGGCTGACCCCAGGGCCTTGCACATGCTAGGCAAGTGCCGTACCACTGGGCTGCACCCTCAGCCCCCTTTATATTTTTATTTTGAGACAAGGTCTCGCTAAGTTGCACAGGTTGCCTCTGGCCTCGAACTCATGATCTTCCTGCCTCGGCCTCCCAAATCGCTGGCATGACAGGCCTGCACCACGGTGCCTAGCAGGAAAACGGGATTTGCTTTAGGAAATTTTGCTCTCCGCCAGGCTGTATCCCTTGGCTATAAATGAGAAAATGGGCTTTGCTTCACAGAATATTTTTCTCCACAGGAACATAGCTCCATTTTTTTTTTTTTTTTTTTTTGGCAATGTCAAAATAAAACATTCATGCCTGTGCCTGTCTATCACCAGCCTCACCACCCCAGCTCAGGGTCGCTCCCAGATGCCAGCAGAGGGTCCTAGCCAAGGGTCTCCTTGTCCTTTGTTCTCCTTCTTCCCTGAAGGCTGGGGGACTTATTAAACTCACTAGTCAGCTTGGGCTTCCAGCTGCCGCAAGCTCCTCAAAGCTGCCACGAGCGATCAGAACAACATGCGGCTCTGCCCAGCACCCAGCCCTCCCCTGCTGACCCTTGCACTCAGTGCCCGGCCACTTGGCCTGGCCCTTCTCTAGCACGCCAAGCCTGTCACTACCCCTGGGCTCTGCACCCGCGGGCCTTTCCCCAGCACCCTCCTGCCCTGCCTGCTGGCCCCACAGGGCACAGAGACGTTGCCACCTAGGACGCTGCAGGTGGGAGTGAGGGTCCCATGGGGCAGAAACAGAGATGCCAGGGGCTCTGTCGTGTCCAGAACTGTTGACATTTTAAGCGCACCGCAGTCACCTCCAGCCCTCACTGAACAGAGAGAGACTGGGGCATGGGGAGGGGGAGGACCGGCCTGGTCCCACCCCACATCGGACGCACACAACCCATGCCCCTGCCAGCGCATTCCCCTCCCGGGCCAGAGCACCCCACCTTGCACTTTGCTCCCAGCCCCTGCACCCTGGGTCGGCCTCTGCCTTAGGCCCATTTGGCAGATGACAGCACCGAGGCTCAGGCAGGAGGAAGGCCCTCTCCAGGAGCAGGCGGCTGGTGACTGGGCCGCCCCTGACCTGTAGCCAGGCCCTCTGTGAGGAAGACACAGAGATCCTGGGGCAGCACCCACAGCAAGACCCAAGGGACTGGGCTGCATGTGCCAAAGCAAGCCCGGAGTCCAGGGGTTTCTGGGGACCTCAGTTCCCCCAGGGACAGGAGCCGGGGGCCTGGTGCTGCTGTAAATAGAGAGGCCAGGCACCCAGCGAATGTCAACCCCGTGTGAGATGCTCAGAAGCCAGGACCTGGCTATTCCAGACGTATCCAGGGAGACATCAGGCCATCCGGGCCCCTCAGCTGGTGGCTCTCCTCCTCCGCGCTCTGACCTCCCAGACTGGGCACCAGGCTCGGCCCCGCATCAGCAAGGCCCTGGGTCCCCTTCTTCATCATCCATTCTGCCAAGGCTCTCTACAGCACCCACCGAGAGCCCGTGAAGGGTCCAGAGACCCCCAGCAGGGCGGCCATGGAGCCTTTCCAGGAGCGATCTTCGGGTCCCCAAGGCCAGCCAGAAGCGCACGAGTGAGGCTGCCTGTGGACGTCTCTGTGTTTATTAAAACAGAGGCAGTTAATGACTAAGAGGTGGCTGAGTTTGATCCCGCTGAAAATAAAACTTGGATCTGTCGGTAAACACTGGGGAACCTCTGGGCTGCCAGTCATTTCCTGGGGTTCCCATTACAGGCTTCCAGGGTGGGGGCGGTGCTGGCGGGCTGCGCACACCCCCAAGCTTCCGTCTTCTGATCCCCGTCTCCTGAGCAGTGAAAAGCTCTCCATAGATGCCCACGATCTGACAGGTCCTCACAGACGCACCATCGGAGAGGCAGATGGTAGAGAGATGTGCTTCTGAGGTCTGGGGTTGCCAGGGGGCACCGGCAAGGGCTGTGCACCCTCCCCTCCATGCTGGAAAGCTGTGGGCAGGTGTCCCGACCCCTTCTGCAAGCCAGGGGGTCTGAAAAGACCCTGGGCCTCACCAAGTTGAGGGGAAAGCTCAGGCGCAAGGGTGGATGTGGCTGGAGCGGGGCAGAATCGGATGCTTTTGCCTGCTCTGACCTGCCTTGCCAGTCCTAGCTGGGCCTCGGTTTCCCCCATCTGTCAGGTGGAGGGATTGGAGGCCCTGTGGATATGCTGGCTGGGAGCTGCGGGGCTCTGCTGACGGCGTGTGCTGGCCTGGGTATGGCTCCCCATCCCCTTCCTCCCACCCCAGCCTCGCTCTGGGGTGCGAAGCCGCTGCAGATGGACAGGCCAGGCGCTGTCCCTGTGTGCCCCCTCCAGCCCTTTCTCCCAACCTCTCCCTGTGTCCAGGAGCCCATCTCAGAAGCCCGAGGAGGGAGGGGCCTAGAGCCAAGACTCCCACATCCACAGGGGGGGCTCAGACCCTCTGGTTCCAACCGGCCAAGCCCTGTCCTGCTCCTGCCCACCCCACACTGGGAGCAGAGGATCGAGGGGCTGGTTCACAGGGGTGGGGACCCTAAAGGACAGAGGAGCGGAGCTGTGAGTGGCAGGGATCAAAAGGCTCATTGTCAAAGTTGTGGAGGGACACTGAGTCAGGGCCCCTCCCCACAGAGCAGCCACAGGGATCCTGGCTAAGGGGCAGGGGGAAGGGAGGTCGTGGAGTGGCCTCAGTACTCAGATGCCCCGCCAGCCTCCGTGACGCAGTTTCCCCACCTGCTCCTGCTCACCGGAAGGAATTGGGAGCTGAGGCGTGGCTCATCCTGCATCCTCCCTGAGGCCTAGCAGGACCGGTCACGGGCCTCGCCTCCCTCTGGGTCTCCTCCCGGCCCTGCCTCCTCCACGACAGCCAGCTGGTCCTTGGCCACCCGGAAACTTGGGTTCAAGTTCCGATACTTTGCCCCATGACTGTGGCTGATGCTGGGTTTTTCTGGAAAACGGCCTGGACCAGGTGGTCTGCACCAGAAAGGAGTCCCTGTGCCCATGTGGCTGTTCCCCCCGTCTCTGACCTCATCCATGCGCTCAGGCACCTGGCCCAGGGCACAGTAGGCTTCAGTCACTTCCAGCCAAGAGGCCAGGAGTCCCAGGCTGGTCCTCAACTCCTGCCCTGCAGCGGCCAGCCAGGAGTGTGGCAGAGCCTCAGGGCAGTGGTTGGGGCTGGGGTGGCGGTGGAGGGCGCTGATGCCCAGGCAGGACTGCAGAGGGGCAGCCACTCCACACTGCCAGCCACCTGGTCAGAACAAACCCACAACTGAGCAGGGGCCTCCCTCCCTCTCCGCCAACCTGCTGCTGCCCACTCGCACATGACCCTGCACGATGGCCCGGCCCTGGGCCTCAGTCTCCCCATCTGTACCTCGGGAAGGATGACGCCAAAGTCCCCTGCACTGGCTCCACCACCAGCCACCCCAAAAGAGACCCACCCAAGGCCATGTGACACCCAAGGCTCTGTTGGAAGAAACTGGATCCAGCGCAGAGAACAAATGGGGAAGGGCAACGGGGGGCGGGTGGGGGGCGGGTGACAGATGTATCCAGTGTCGGCGGCGACACCACCGTCCGCTCCAGGTTCACGCCCGGAAATTTATGGCCCCGTCACCCAGCCCTGGGGATCTATCTCCTGCCTGTCACTCACTGGCATTTTTCATCCTGCTGCCTCCCTGCCTACGTATTTATACGCCACCCACCCAGGCACCTACCGGCTCTGCCTCTTTGTTTCTCTGAGAAATATGGACAGCCCCGGCCCGGGCACTTCTGTTCAGAAATGTCTTCTGAGGCTACAGTATCCGAGTCTAACTGTTCAGAAACAGGGTCCCCTCTGGGGGTAGGAGCTACAGGCTGGGAGCGGTAACCTGTGGGGATCTGAGAAAGGATACTGGGTGTTTAGAAAATTCCAGTGGCATCTAGAGCTGGTACCTGTGAGCCGAAGGCAGACAGAGACAGACACAGACAAGGGGCCCAGGCGGATCCTCCGCTCGCACTCCATTGATTCAATTCTCCATCCTAATTTTGGTCTAATTTTTCTCTCTTGGACTGGGGTACAAAGGTTCAGAGCCCACGGATTGAGCTGCCTGATTTCAAATGCCAGGGTCCAAAGGGGCTGCTCTGGTCCAGGCTCTGGGCTCTCTCTGGGGGCTTTGGGCACCTATTTCTCGGGGGTGGGGGGAGCAGATGGGGAGCCACCTCTCCCCAGCTCAGGTGTTTGAAGCTGACATGCGATGCCCCTTGGGAAATCATGGCACCTTCCTATAGGGACAATGGGATGGAATTTTGCCCCCTTCCTCGGCTGGCCCCTCCATCGCCATGCTCTGCTCCCCTCCCAGGCCCGTGAGGCCTCTGGAGCGGGGCTCGGGGTAAGATGCCTGTCCAGCGTTTTTCAGAGTCACGAACTGCCAGAGCTGGCCTGCTGTATCATGCTGAATGATACGCACGGAGCAAGGCAGCTGCCACGGCCCAGGGGCTGCCCAGAGCCCGGGGGAGCCCAAGGGCAGGGCACCAATGCCAACCTTTCTCCTTCAGGGACTCCGAAGGCTTTTGCCCAGCAGGGGGTTTCACACCTCCCTCCACCCCAATGGCCCATGAAAAAGAGGGACGAAAGCGCTGGGGTCCTGGCTAGTCTCCAAAACCCCTCAAATCCAGAGGGTGTCAACCTCAAAGGCACCTGGCCATCCATTTAGTGACATAGGACACCAACCCGGGGTGGGACTTACAAGTCTGTCTTCCCGAAGCTTGTTCAATTAAAACATGACAGGTGCAAGGACCCCGGGCAGAGGTGGCCCAGGGCTCGCTAGGCAGAAAAGATGAGATTGTGGCTTTCAAGTGGCATGAACCCGACTTGATCTGTTTCCTCTCTGGGGTGGGGAGAGGTTGAGGTCCTCTTTAGAGGTGAGAGGGGACCTCCAGGATGACAAGGGGAGGTTTGCCTTTTACATCTGCTTCTGGCTCTACGCCCTTTCGGAATGCTTGTCCCCAAGATTCCCAGATCTCCTGGGAAAGCTTTCTGCATAGCATCCAACCCAGCGTGGGGGTTGAGGAGCAGATGCAGCCAGCTCACTTTGCTCTGGACACGCAGGAAGTCGAGCTGTGCTCACCTGAGGTTTGCCTGGGCAGTGCACGCCTGGGTTGCCCCCCACCCCAGCCTGAGGGAAAGAGTCCTTCAGGCTGGAGTCTGCTAAGAAAGGGCTTTGCTAAGCCTTCCTTTCTCAAAAGGTATTCTCATCATATTCCCATTTTACAGATGTGAGAACTGAGGCTCGGTGATACCACCTGCCCCAAGGTCACACAGCCCATGCCCGAAAGAGCAGGATTTTGATTGCAGAAGATGTCCATTCCTTGTTGGGGGAGGACAGCAGACTCAGCCCCTCCTCCCACCCGCACAGAGACGCTCATGAGTTCGGGTCCAAGGCTGCGAGGGGCGTCTACCAAGTTCCTATCAAAGTCCCTCACTCCTACGCCAGGGGTTTGACCCACTCACTGGTCTCCAGGAAGCCGTATGTGGCTGGACAGCCTCCAGTGCCCAGCAAGGAGGCTTCAACGTCTCGATGGAGGGCTGACCGAGTAGGGGGTGGTGAGGCGAGCAGGGTGGGGGTCAGGGACACAGGACGAGGAAGAGGGGGGCACCATCAAGGTTTTGGCAAGGCTGGGCTGAGAGGGTCCACAGCAGGGAGCCACGGCTGCTGGGAGCTGGGGTGTGCGGGTGGCGAGGCAGGGCGGCGAAGGGGAGAGGTTCCGGGGATGGGGCAACTCCCCGGGAGGGGACAGGTCTTGCGGGCTGCCGCCGCGCCTCAGAGGCGACAGGCAGCAGGACCCCAGCCCGCCTGGGCTCTGCCCCGCGGAGCCAGCGCCTGCCCCGCCGCCGCCAACTTGCTCCAACTTTGCCCGCTGAGCCGGGATCGCGCGCGGGGACCCGGAGAGCAGCCGGGGCCGGGGGCGCACGCAGCTCGCGCGAGGACGCGCAGGGACGCTGGGTGGCGGCCTGAGCGCCGCGGGCCGAGGGACGGGGGTCCCGCGCCCCCTCCCCAGCAGGGCGCCCCGCAGAGCTCCGCTGCGGGCTGGGCGGGCTCCTCGCTTACCTGCGCGGCCCGACCGCCGCTCCGGGGCTGCGCCCGCCGCCGCTGCCGCCGTCCTTCAGCCTCTAACTTCGCTCTCGGATTGAAATTCCTCCCCAGCTTCGCCCATCGATCCGCGCGCGCGCCCCGCCCCTCGCCGCCCCTCCCCCGCCCGCCCTCGCGCCCGCTCCCGCCACCCCCTCTCCCCGCTCAGTCCGGCTCCGAGCCGCGCGCCCTCCCTTCTCCCCCGCTCTCCGCGCCGCGAGGCTCCCTGCCTGCGCCGGGCCGGGCTCGCGCGCCTCGGGAGGGCCGGGGTGCGCGGTGTGGCGCGGGGGCTCCGCGGGAGGGGCGGCCGAGCCCGAGCCTCGCATGACCCCCACCTCATTAGGCAAAAGCAAGACGCGCACAGGACCTGGAGCCTCGCGTCCGTCCGGCCCCAATCCCGGGGGGCGGCGAATGCGCGGAGCGGGGAGCGCTGCCCCCTCTCGCGCCCCGGGACCCCCCTTCACCCACTCACTCCAGCCTCGGGGTGACTTCCGGGAGCTCTGGAGCGCTCCGGCTCAGTCCAGCGCCAACTGCGTGTGCCCAGACCCCCAACCCGCGTGGTGCAGGCGAGGAAACTGAGGCAGGAGAGGCGCCGAGTTTTGCCTCCAACCGCTCGGCCCGTCAGATTCGGAGGCCGAGGGTCCCGGACCCTTTGGACTCTTCACGCCGGCCGGCGGGCCCACGCCGCGTCCGGGACAAGTCCGGTTCGCCGCCGGACCTGCGCCTCCGGCAGCTCCCGTCCCCGCGCAGCCCAGCCGGTCCCCGCCGGCGCCCCCTCCCCGCTTCCTGTCCCCCTCCCGCGCCTGCTTCCCGGCCTCAGTACCCCCGGCACGCTCTCCGCTCTCCAGCAGCTGGGCAATTCACCGAGCATACAAAAGAGTTGACTCAATTCAAAGGCAGCAAATCAAGATAAATCCTATAGTGTGTGGGGACCGGAGAGGGAGCGAACGCCCACAGCACCAGCGAGCCCCGGGGGCGGCAGGGCGGACCTGGGCCTGGTACGCGGGTCCATTAGGAGCCCGGTGGGGAAAGTGGGCCCCTGCCTTGCTCCTGCCAGGCCTTCGGAGCACTGGGTGAATTTAGGAATTCGGGGTTGTGTGGCCTCGTCTTCCCGGCTGGGTGGGGCTCCCACTAAAGGGGGGCCAGTGTGCCCCCCACGACTCTGTACAAGGCCTGGATGCTTCTGTCGTGGACGTGGATCCCAGGTCCTGGCAGAGTGAGACCCAAGAACAGCAGCTGGGCCTTCGGGGGGGCCTCTGAGCGTAGCCCTTCTCCTTCAGCTGCCCCCACCTGGGCTCTGGTCACAGCCACAGCCAGGCCCCACGCCAAGGGCAGGCCCTTGCTTGTCCGCCAAGTAGATGCTGCAAGCCCCGCCGGGCCGGCCCGGCCCCTGGGACCTGGGAGGAAGGCTATGGGCACCTTTCCTCCCCACCGTGTGTGACAGGCCTGGAGAGCTGCAGATCCACCCAAGGAGGTGCCTAACCCCCAGTCACCCTGGTCACTCTTGCAAAGTGCTCTGGACTGGCCAGCCCTGCACAGGCACCGAACACCAGGGACCCGAGGCCCGGCCCTGTCAGCCAGCTTAAGCAAAGCCCTCCAGAGAGGTGGCCGAATCCCCCGGAATCTGGCTCGCTCCCTGGGGCCTGCGCTACCAGAGCGCAATTGGGGCCCTGGAAAGGCCGCCCCCTCCACGTAGGCTTTCGATGGGAGTCGCCTGTGTGCTTGGCACTGTGCTGGGTGCCCGCGCTAAGCACCTCGGGCGACTCCCCAGGTGCAGGGGCCATGAGCCCCATTCTGCAGGCTGCAGCCAGAGAGCCCTTGACCCGCACGGCCTGACGCCAGAGGGAAGTTCATGGCCTCTCCGGGTGAGGGGCGGGCTGAGGGAGGGGAGAGGGCAGAGATTAGCTGGAGGGGCGGGGCGGGGACCCCGCGGGAGGGTCCTCGAGCCCAGTTCCGGGGGGCGGGATCGGAGGCGGGGCCGCACGGCATGGGGTCGGGTCCTTCGGGCTGCGTCCCCTACCCTGCGGAGGGCTAAGCCGCCGGCTGCGACCGCGTCTCAGGAGTCCCGCCCGGCCGCCCCTCCCCCGTGGCCGCGCCGATCGGCGGCCTGCGTGTAAGACATTAATTCTGTCACCGAGGCGCCGGCGCCGCCGCGCCGAGGACATCTGTCAGGGACCCAACGCCTCACTCCACGCCCCCTCCCCCTCCCCCAGACCCTGGCTGGCGGCAAGGAAGCGTCCCCTGGCTCACCAAGCCCGGGGGTGTCTGGAGCCGGCGCGCGGGCGCCGGAGGGCGTTGGGGTCCGGGAGCAGACGCGAGGGGGGCGGGGCTGCCGGCGCCCTGGGGACGAAGGTCCCCGAGCCGTTTGGGGCCTACGCTCTGCAGACCCCCTAGACTGAACGCTAGAGCCCACCGGAGCGCTGACCTGAGCGTTGGGGTGGCGAGGGGGCGGGGGCCATGGGATCCAATCCACCTCAGGGTGCCCGCAGGCGAGGCTGGAAGGGGGACATCAGGACACCGCCTCCTTCCTGCACCTGCAGCTAAGCTGCGCCCCCAAGCCCCTCCCAGGAGCTTCGCAGGGCCCTCCGCGCTCCACAGTCCCCCCGGCCGCCCCCCAGCGACACCACTTCTCCTTAGATGGGCCGGGCAGGGCCGGCAGGGGCGGTGAACGTGGCCCGCGGGGGCGGCGGATCCGGAGGACGCGGATCCCAGCTCATCCCGGGCCGGCTGCCCCCAGGGACCTCGTGCTCATCCCCCGTCGGAGGACTTGGCTGGGACCCGTGCTCGGGCCATCAGAACCCGGCCGGGGAGTGGGAAGGGGGACCACAGCCCAGACTGGACGGCGCAGTTTGGGAAGAGAAAAAGTTGGGGGGCGGCATCCCGAGAGGAGAGGTGGACACAGAACGGGGAAGCGAAGCGACAGAATGGGGGCCGAGAGAGCCAGGGAGGGGTCCGCCCGGCCGGGGTCCCGCGCCAGCCCGCAGGCGGGCCTCAGTTCTCCAGTTCGCGCCGCCCAGAGATGCTTGGGTCACGGGCGCCTATTAATAGCCGCGAGCCGGGTCCTTTCCGTGAGCTGGACAGCGGCTGGCAGAGCCGGGCAGCGGGCTGGGGTGGGGGGTGGGGTGAGCCCCGCAACACCCCTCCCCGAGCCCCAGCCGCGCGGGCGGTCCGCTGCTCCTCCCACGCGCGATCCTAGGGTCGAGCACCCCCCCCAACCCCCTCGCTTCCCGCTGCCCACGTCTCTGGGCCGATTTGGGGTTCTGCGATCCCCCGGCGCACTCAGAGGCAAAGCCACCCGGTCCCAACCCCAGCCTGCCTTTCGCTGTCAGTGCGCTCAGCAAAGTTTCGGGGTCCCTGCGGTGCCTCCTAACCCAAGGTGGGGTCCCAAGCCCTGGCCCTGCGAGCTGCGGCGTCGGGGACGGAAGTTTGTCCGGCCCGAGCCCGGCGGCCGAGAACTTCGGGTGCGTCCGCCCCTGGACCCGGCTGGGTGGATGGGGGGCGCCCTGGAGCCGCCGACTCAGCGAGCCGCATCCAAAGCCCCGGGGTGGGGGGAAAACGGCCTGGGCGCGGACGGCCGGGGTAGGGATCCGCGGCTGGGGCGGCCAGGGCTGCAGGAGCAGCTGGGGACCCCGCGCCGCCCCCCAACCCCCACGGTGACCCCTTTCCCCGCCCCCGCCCCAGGGGCGGAGACCTGCCGACCGGGCAGCTGCAGCTGAGGGGACCCTGTGCCCCCAGCGCCCTCCCCCGCAGGCCCCTTCCTACCTGGGCCGGGTGCGAGCCCGGGGCTGGAGGCGCGGTCCCCGGCGGGCGCAGCGCGCGCCCGTCTCCCCTGCTTCCTCCTCCTCTTCCTCCGCGAGCCGCCGGCTCCAGACAGACCGCCCCCCGCCCGCGCGGCCCTCCGCGCCCGGCCTGCCGCCGCCACCGGGCCGAGCGGGGAAGCGGGAAGCGGCTGCGGCGCTCACTGCGTCAAGAGCCGGGCGGGCGCGGGGCGGCGGCGGCCGCGGGCACCGCGCGCGGGGAGCCTCGAGCCGGCAGGGCGGGCGCGGCAGCGGCGGCGCCGGCGGCGCCGAGGGCCCGGGCGGCTCGGGCTCGGGCGGCTCGGGCTCGGGCTCCGGCTCCGGCGCGGACGCGGTGGCGGCGGTCGCGGCAGCGCGGGGTGGCGGCTCATTCTTCCCGGCGCTGGGAAGGCTTAATGTGGAGCCGCGCGGGGAGGGCGGGCGGAGGGGCGGGGGCCGGGGCCGCGCCCGGCACGTCGGTGGCCTGGGGGTGTCTGGGGCGGGGGGGACACGGGAGGCCAGGCTATAGCGAGGCGTAGGGGCGGCTCGGAAGGCCGGGAGGCAGCCTCGCCCCTCCCCCCAGCGGGCCCCTCGCCCCTCGCCGCGTGGAGAAGCGGCCCCCGAGTGTCCGGGCTCTGGGACCCTTCGTGGCGGTGAAAGGTGGATGCGAGAGGCGGGGATGTGCACGCGCGTGCAGACACAGCTGTGCGCACACACACGCACACGCACACTCACGGGGCACCGCGTGGAAGTTGACCCGAAGTCAGACCCTGCGCGGGCGCGAGCGCCGGTGCACAGCCCGCTGGGGCGCGCGCCTAGTGGGGTGGGAAGGGGCCTGGCACCTGCCGGGCGCGGGCGGTTGGGCGAGAGCGGTGGGGCGAGAGCGTGGGCAGGCCTTCTGGGGTCCGACGTCCTCGGGGTCTGGCCCTCCCCCAAGGTCGCCGAGCCCCTCGCGCCGCCCCTCACCTCCCGATTGCTCGTCCCCACCCGGTTCAGCTGGGAGGCGGCGGGGGCGTGAGCGCAGCCTGGCTCCTTCCGATCCCAGGAAGGTTCGGTTTAACGGATTCCCCTCCCTTTCTTTCGCCTCCCAATTCCCCTGGGACCCGAAGTCACCTCCCCTTACACCCCGCGGGTTCTAGGGCGAGGTGTCCCTGGCTGCCAGCAGTCTCTCCGAGAGGCTGCGTCCTCTCCAGGGCGGCTCCCACTGCCCAACGCCCCTTCCCCAACCGGCAGTTTTAGCATTGGGAAAAAAATTCCAAATGAGGCTCAAGAGCGCCCTCTCCGGGCGGTGACCTGCGCGCAGCTTCCAAGCCGCTGCGTGTGAAGCTGCGGAGCCCGGGACCCCAGCAGCCGGGTGCAACCCTCCCGGCGCCGCTACCAGTGCCGCGCCCTGCCCAGGCTGCTGGGAACAGCTCGGGCACAGGCAGGGAAGCGGCCGGCACCGCTGCGCGCGCAGTGTACACACGGCAAAGGGGAGGGGACTTTGGGGGAAGGGACCTAGGCTCTGGGGTATCTTTCCCGGGGGGAGGCCCGGAGACAGGGGTGGGGGAGGTGCGCTTGGCTCCGAGCGTCGTAGCCGAGGGGCCGGGAGGGGTGCACCAGGGCTCCGGTCCAGGGGGCGGGTCCAGCGCCCTCTCCGCAGCCTACAAACTCAGTCCAGCCTGCGGCTACCCGAGCTCCGCACTCTGCCTGACCCTGCGCCTGGCCAAATTCGTCGCTCCTATGACACAGGGCCAAGGAGACCCCAGTGGAGATCAGGGTCGGGGGAGGGTCCACCAGCTTTCTCCTGGACTTGAAAGCGGATGGTCGGGGACGGGGCCACTTCCCACGGGCTGTCCGGTGTTTACCCACGCGCAGGGCGCTCAGACCTCCAGGAAACCGGGCCAGGGCTGGCCACAGTGCCTGGCCTTAGGGTCTCTCTTGCCAGGCCCTGGGGGGGGGAAACTGCCCCTCTGTGGCCCGTAGTAGCCCAGGCTGGTAACACCCTTGTCTCACTTCCGTCTGCCTAGCTTGCCCTGGCCTGGCTTCCCAGGGGGCATCACCCACAGGAAGGGAGCTGACCTGCCCAACGTCCTGGCTGCGCCTGTATTTCACCCCTAACTTGCTCAACGGCTCATGGAGACGTTATTTCAACGCTCTTGTTTCCTCCACAGGGCAGAGACCCCCTTGGGGCTGGTTGGCTGGGCTGCTGTCTCCACATAGGGCCAGGCACCCCCTGGGCTGGGAGTGGGAGACCCCAGGGCAGACTGCAGGGAGGAGGTGGGAGGGAGAGAGGCTGCGTCTTTCTCTTGGCTGCCTCCCAGGCAGCCTCTATCCCTCTTCGACTCCCTTCCTCCTCCCGTGTCTGTCCAGAGGCCCCGGCTCTGTATGACTCTCTCCTCCTGCACGTCTCTCCTTCCCTCTCTCTCGCTGTGTGTGTGTGTGTGTGTGTGTGTGTGTGTGTGTGTGTGTGTCTGTCTGTCTGTCTGTCTGTCTGTCTCTCTCTCTGTCTCTCCTTCCCTGCTGCCTCTGTCTCTTCCTCCCTCTCCCACCCTCCCCCGTCTCTCTCTTTCCCCACCTGTCTCTGCTCTCTGATTCTCTGTCCCCTCCTGAGCCCCGTGTACCCCAAGGCAACTTGCGGAGTGGCACGTGGTACCCCACACCCACAGAACACCTACATGTGCACATGCAGCCTCATACCCGTGGTGGACACTTGCCCCTGGCTCCTCCCCCAAGCCCACCCCTGTTCGGAACATCAGCCCTGGAGGAGGGGTGGAAACCCCTTGGTGCCCACAGAGGTCCTGTTGAAGCTACAGCTGGCGCACCTGTTGTGACCAATCACCAAGGTGCCCTGGCCCACACCCTGGTCACACACACCCCTGCCATCCCCCTTACAAATGTGGGCACACACGCAGTGCTGTGGAATTGCAAAAATCTCCCCTGTGAGGTAAGCTCTACTAGATGTTTGCTGCCACCTCGGTGCACCCAGGCTTGCGACACTGTTAGGAGCCAAGGCCACTGTTAGGAGCCAAGGCCACGGTTAGCCTCTCCACTTCCCAAATGGTGAGGCTGGGGCTCCTGCATTTGGTCGCTGGGCCAAGGTCAGCATAAACTGGTGAACAGCCACGCCAGAGCTTAAATCCAGTCAGCCTCCAAAGCCATCGCACTCAGCATCTCTTAACAGCTGGCACACACGTACCTGCACACACATCGACACACACACGGCACACACACACACCTGTGCTCAGGCCCCCTTTGCGAAGACTATGCCGCCAGGGTCCAGGCACAGCAATGACGTCTGTGTTTTCTGAGTGGAGGCTGGCGGAGACCTGGAACAGACCCCAGGCAGCAGGCTCACCCCTTCCCCCTGCGGCTCGCAGGGCCCCGCCTGCTCTTCTGATGTCCACAGGCTCCCCATTCAGAGCCAAGCCAGCTGAGCAGAGAGCTCACTGGGGAGGGCAGACGCCACTGAGTCAGTGACGTTCTCATTTTTATGAAAACGCCCAGCCACCACGTGGCAACTGTTCTTGAGGGAGAGGCTAGGGGATCTGGGGACGCACCTCCCCTGGCTGCATAGAGGTCCCCCGCCGTGCCTGGGCCCCTGGATGCCCTGAGTGTCCCTGGCCAAATTCTCATCGTGTTGGGTTGCCAATATCTGTATGCGGCTTCTCCACCAGCACGTGAACTGGAGAGCAGGTCAGGCTGATTCACCCCCACACCCCAGTGCTGCACTCCAGACTGACAGACGGCTGATCGCACATGCTGTGGGGGGAAGCGAGAACTCACCTCCCAGCTTTGCTGTCTCTGCACCCCCGCAGGTGGCTCTTGTGTCCTCTGCCTGCTAAGAATGGCCTGGCTGGGAGTAAGTGACCCAGGCAGGACAGATACCAGAGAGCATTCATGGAAAGGGCCAAGGAACCTGAGTGCCTGGGATTCATATGGAAGGAAGAGAATCTCCTACGTCCATCCAAAGGAGGTGAAACCCAGAGAAAAGTTGTGACAATCTCTTCCTGCACCCAGAACTTCACAGTGACAGCAACTAACAGCCATAAAGCCCAAAAGCCATAAAAGCAATACTGTGTCCAATCTATATCTCAGGCAAAGAGCCCATTTCCCCATATATAAAGAGCTCTTACAAATCAATAAGAAAATAGCCAAAGTGGGGGAAAAAACAGGGAGATGTTACAAACAGAAAAGGAAATAAAAAAGACAGTGAAAGGAATGAAAAAACCCTCTTAAAAACATAAGTGCAAATGAAAGCTATTCTGAGATGATTGTTTACTCATCAGATGGGCAAAGATTAGAAAGTTTAGTAACACACTCGGAGGCAAGAATGTGGGAAAGCCGATGCTTGGAAACCCTTGAGGCAATGTCAAAATTCCAAATTCGCGTAGCCTTTGGCCCAGCATTTTCTTCTAGGAATCTGTCCTCCAGACTCTTGTCATGGATGTGAAAAGTGATATATTGCTGTGTGCAAGGTTATTTGCTGAAGCACTGTTGGTAATAGCAGCAGATTGGAAGCATCCTAAGTGCCCGCAGACGGGAGGAGCATCGATGTGTCACAGCACACCCTGTAAAGAGAGGCAGGCTGATTTGAGTCCATCTCCAAGATTTTCTTTAGGGGGGTTAAAACCCAGCCCCAACCAATATGTGGGGTACGTTTTTTTGCCCTTGGTACCAAAAGGGGACAGCAAAGTAACACTTTATCTGTGGTGCGTGTATAGCTTGCTCTCTGGGAGGCCGGCCAGGGAGCTAAGACTGTGGGCAGCGGCTGGGAGAAGCAGAAGGGATTCGTGTTTTAAAATATCGTGCCTTACTTGTTTGTAGACAGTAAAATGCACACTTCTCAAGTTGTATACAGTTCTCTGAGTTTTGACAAATGTGTGCATTTAAGACAATCACTACTTGGTCAAAATACCGAACGCTGCCATCCCCTGGGAGATGAGACTGACTTTTTACCATCTACTCAGCGCGCCATTTGAATTTTGTGCAACGTGCCGACATTTCTCCTTATAATAAATCTGAGTACAAAAGTGAAAAAACATTTGCTATCTGTTATCCCATTTGTATTCTTCCCCAGCTCTGTGGGTAACAGGACTGAATACCATGGAGGGATCATGACCTGATTAACGCGACCCATGGAGCAGGTCAGGACTTGAACCCAAGGCTGGTCTTCTTAATGGCTTTGTTGCGGTATGATATTTGTGCCATATGACTTACCCACTTAAAGTATGCAAGTCAGTGGTTTTGGTGTATTCAGAGTTGGGTGACCAACACCCCTTTAGGACACTTTGTCATCCCAGAAGGAAAGCCTATACCCATTACCCGTAAGTCCCTTCTCATTCACCACAACCACTCCTGACCCTAGGCAACCCTCCTGCCTGAGCGTCTCTTCCATGGGTTTCGCCGTTCTGGATATTTTATATAAATGGAATCATTTCTACGACTAGCTTGCTTCACCAAGAATAGCTTTCTTTTACATTTGAGCCGAGGCCTCTCCACATAGCCCAGGCTGGGCTGGAACTCATGATTCTCCTGCCTCCACCTCCCGAGTGCTGGGATCCCCAGCCGCCAGACCTCATTGTTCTCAGAAAACGGGCCCTTCATCACAGGCTCCTGTCCTCTCTGATCCCTGTGGACAGGACGTCCCAGAGATGCCCTGGCCCCGGCCTGCAGGCCTTCGTGCCCTCTGGTGCCTCTGCCCAGCGTGCCTGCCCCCGGCCTTTGTATCCTCCTGCCTCAGCTGAGTCCTGGGCTTTGATCCCGGGGTTCCTTGTTGGTAAGTAACCTGTAGGAGGCTCACTTGACCCCACTCTGGAGCCTCGGACTCCTGACTGGGGCTGGGCACCTGGAGATGGATGGGCAGGTGGGCCAGGGAGCTGGGGGCCTGAGCACAAGAGGGGTCAGGTCCTGCTGTACCTGTGGCTTCATCTGAGCCAGCCAGACCCCATCAGGCCACCTTCGCCTCAGTGCCTCCTCCCAGAAGACCCTCCGTGCCTTTCCGCTGCAGGCTACTCACCCCGGGCCCCTTGGTCGTGAAAAACTAGGCTTCCGGGGAAACCCCGGGCCCAAAGGCCTTCGCAGAGGTCATCCATCACCTTCCTCTGGGAAGGCTGCCAGCACCTCCCCCTCCTCACTTAGGCCTCAGGCTGGCCTGATCCCAAGGCTCAGAGGCTGATGCTGAGGAGTCCAGCTGCTAGGCTACACCACCACGCCAATCCACCCTGCTCCAGGCACGCCGGCCCTGAGCGCCATGCTGGGCTGGCTTGCAGTTGCTGCAAACCTTCAACCCCACCAGGAGGCAACTCCAGAAAAATCACTTCCTGCGGGGTTTCTCGTGCCTGGGCCCCATACCCACGGCCTGGCCGGAAGTGCTGTCCCACCCCTAGGCTTCTGCAAAAGCACAAATTAAGCAGCCACAGTGGCGCATGCCTGTTGTGCCAATGACTCAGGAGGCACAGGCAGGAGGATCACAGATTGGAGGCCAGAGGCAGCCTTCGTAACTTAGTGAGACCCTGGCTCAAAATAAAAACTGGAAAAGGAGGCTGGAGGTGCAGCTCAGTGGCAGAACACTTGCCTTGCATGTGTGAGGCCCCGGGTCCCACCCCTAGTACTGGAAAAAAAAAAAAAAAAAGATCCTGACTGACCCTGGGCAGTCCCCTATGACCCTTGGAGGCTGCAGAGGCTCTGGGAGCAGGTAATCAGGGTGATTCTGGGAGGAGGACGAGTTCATGGGCCAAACTGTGTCACCCAAATCCATGTGTTGAAGCCCTAGGCGCAGAGCCTCAGACTGAGATGTACTTGGAGATGGGACCTTTACAAAGGTGATTAAGGGGAGAAGAGACCACCCTGGTCTATAGCTGTGCCACCGTGGCATCCAATCCCATCTGATCTCGGAAGCTGAGCAGGGTCAGGCCTGGTTAGTCCTTCATGGGAGACAGACTGAGAATACTGGGTGCTGCAGACTTGGGAGATGGACCCAGCAGCCCACTTCCAAAACAATCAGCTATGGAAAACCCTATAAATAGCAGAGCAGCACTGATACAGCGCCTGGTATGGCACAGTGTCAGGGAATGTTTCATTCTGTTGTACATCAGGTCACTAGCAGTCAGACCCGACTTGACAGCACCTAACAACAATAACCACAACAGGTCACACTGGCATCCCATCCAGCTGGGTCCCCATAAGAAGAGATGATGACACTGTCGGGCAGAGGGACGGCCACATAAAGGCACAGGGAGAAGACATGTCTATGAGCCATGGAGAGAGTCCTCAAGAGGAGCCAGCCCTGCCCATGCCGATCCCAGACGCCCAGCCCGGAGGACCAATAGTCAGGACCCATCTGTGGCTTTCTGCTGCAGCGGCCCAAGCAGACAGACACAGGCTGGGGCTTCCTGACTCCATGCTGGGGCCCCGGGACCCCTGCCTGGAGTGGCCGGGCCAGGGCAAGGGGCAGTCTGCTCTCTCCGGGGCCTCACACACCCTCTCCAGAGGCCGCCAGCTACGGAGGCCTCCGTGGCAGCCAGCCCGGGATGGCTGAGCTGGGGCTCCGCAGAGCCCCGCTTTATGACAAGCTGTCAAATGGACAGCAGATAAAACGCCTGCCCTGCGTGACAGACGCAAGATATAAAAAGCCTTGGAGGCTCTTTTTATTGACTGGAAACCCTGTGCTTCACTTCCCATTATCTCCCTGGCTAACAGGTGCGCACCAAAGCTGGTGTGCTCGGTGTCCTGCCGGCCGGGATGCGCAGGGATGTGTCTCCGCCGACACAGCCCGGGTGGCCCTGGTCCTCCCAGCTGCGCCCCCTTATCCAGAACCCTCTCACCAGCTGGGCTCTCTTACCCCAGTGTGTTCACTCTGTGGCCCTGCTGGAGTGCGGCCAGGACACAATTGCCCCTCCAGTGGAACCAGGGGCCACGAGGGACATCGGTGCCAGTGGCCTGGGCACCATCTGTGGACGTAGGCTCACTATCCCCTGGGAACGCTCCAAGGGGAGGTCCTCGTAAGTCAGTTTCACAGATGGGAATGTGAAGCCAGAGGCAGGGAGGGACCGGCCCAGGCTCCCCACAGGGTGGAGGCTGTTCTGGGCTTGGGAGGAGGATCTATGCACCCTCGAGCCTCAGGGCCCCCAGAACAGCTGGGGCTGGGGTCTGAGCATCTGAAAGGTGAGGCAGGCTGTAGAGCTCCCCCCATTCCAACGCCATAAGCACAGCCTCCACACCAGGGTGCTGGGCTCAAAAGATGCGGCAGGGGTGGAGGCCCCAGCCTGGATGGGAGGGGCAGGCTGAGGGTCTTCACCTCTCCACACGCCAGGCTTTGCGGGCGGTGGCAGCTGCAAACCTGCTTCTCTCTCCTCTTAGCCTGGTCCCCCAGGGACCTCACAAAGCCAAAAGTGTCTGTGGCCTCAAAGGCAGCAGGGAGGGCAGGCTCATCGCGAGATGAGGGGCCGTTTCCTCCTTCGAGAAGAGCTGGAGCCTCAGCGAGGCCGGCGAGGCTGAGCTCCGGAGCCAATCACCGCGTGGAGAGCCAGTAATTAATAGAGATGGGTGATGATAGACCATCTGGCCCGGCCTGCGCTCTGTCGCGGGCCACACCGAGCCTCATTAGGCATTCCTCTGCCATTGTCCCCACAGATGTTGGCGGTGGCCGCCCCGGTCCCGTGGGAGGACGAGGTTGAACGCATTTAGGCAAACAACACAGAGCGGGCTGAGTCTCAGCCACGAAGGACCCGTGGGGTCAGCCTGTGTGGAAGAGCCCACGTGCAAAGGACCTCTAGCTGTCCTCAGCCATGGAAGGTGGCTCTAAGCACGGGCTGCCTGACTCGGACTGATCCCTTCAAGTTGCTGTGTGACCTTGGGCAAACACTGAACCACTCTGGGCCTCTGTGTCCACACTAGTGAGGTCAGAGGCAGGCACCCAATGAGAGAGGCGATGCTCAGGGAGACATTGTGAGGGGAGGCGAGTGCTTCCTCAGGGCCCGAAGCCCACCTTGGCTGTTGTCCCCGGCATGGTCCGCTGGCAGGGACACCTGAGTCCAGGCCTCTCTGGTTACCCACCCTGGGTAACCTGAAGTCCATCCTGGCACACCCCAGGGAACCCGAGACTCCCTGCTTTGTCCTGGGGACAAAGGACGCCCTGGGAAAGTGGAATCAGAGAGGACGTGTTTGTGCCTGGAGCCGGCCAGCCTGGCCTAGCCCTCTCAGGGCCAGAAGAAGGGCCTATGGGGGTCAGAAGGGAAACTGAGGCCCAGGGAAGGGCTGCCTTGACGTGGGAGGTGGGTCTGAGCCAACAGGGGCTGGCCTGGAGGATGGCACAGGCCACCTTTGTGGAGGGGAAGCCGTCCTGTGAGCTCAGGCGCAGAGGCCAACAGAGAAAACCTGGGCGCGAGAGAGTTAGCCATTGGTGGGGGTGCCCAAGGGTGAGAGGATAGAAAGGGTGGCACCCTTAGCGTCATGAATATTCATGGAGAATTATGAATATTCATAGAAGCCTCTTCTACTATGGATAAGGAGAGGCTTTGAGGGAGGTCACCTGCCCCTGGGCCAACCTCAAGGCCAGCTGGGCTCTGGAGGCCACCCACCCATCAGACCCCGGGGGGCCCTTGCCCAGGATCGCCCAGGATGCCCATCGAGGGCTGGGCCAAGGTGAGGAGGGCACGTGGCCTCTCCCTGACCTGGACAGGGCCGTGGAGCCCAGCTGGCCAGACACCTGGGCACGGCCAGCTGCGGGAAGAGGCTCAGCAGGGCCTGGCTTCTCCCCGTGCCTGGCAGGCGGCCACGGAGGAAGGAGCTGAGCCAGGCTGCAGCTGCTGCGAACAGGCATCACCTGGGGCCCCAATGGAGACTCCCAGCACCCAAACCTTGCCTTTCAGGGAAACGAAAAGCAAGGAAGGAGCCTAGCATGGTGGCCACGCCTGTGACCCCAGGACTCTGGAGGTGGAGGCAGGAGGATCTAGAGTTCAAAGCCAGTTCAAAGCCGCCTCAGCAACTGAGGGAGACTCTGTCTGAAAGTAAAAAGTGAAGAGGCCAGTGCCAGGCGCGGTGGCGCGTGCCTGTTATCCCAGCGACTTGGGGGGCAGAGGCAGGGGATCAAAAGTTCGAGACCAGAGGCCGTCTGCGTAATTTAGCAAGACCCTGTCACAAAAACTAAAACAATGGGCTGAGGGCGCAGCTCAGTGGTCCAGCACTTGCAAAGCATGCAAGCACGAGGCCCTGGGTTCAACCCCCAACACCACAAAAAGATTTTAAAAAAGAGATAAAGAATAAAAATTGGGCTGGGGATGCAGTTCCGTGGTAGAGCGCTTGAAAAATATGTGTGAGGCCCTGGTTCAACACCACCCCACACCCCCTGTACAGCAAAAAAAGAAAGAAAGAAAAGCAAGGAAGGCTTAGAGAGGGACAGAGACTTACCCAAGGTCACACAGAAAAACCACAGGGGAGCCCGGGCCTCTATTCCATGAATGAGGGACGGGCTCTGGGGTGCAGGTGGGGAGGGATTCATCTGTGTGGGTTCCTCACCTAGGACACATGTGTGGCTGTCCGTGTCGCATAGGAAAGCACCAGGTAGTATTTTTTTAATGCGCCAATGATCCAATAGTCCTAAGTTTGTTTCTGTTTAAAGACAGTGAAACTGAGGCTCAAGGATGAGGCGAGACCCAGATCTTGCAAGAAAGGGTGCAGGTGCCACTCACCTGAAGGCAGAGGCAGTGCCCAGGAGACCAAGGCCCCTCTGAACAGCGGGCAGCGGTTCAGGGGAGATGGGACAGGGAGGCACGAGAGGGTGCTGAGGTCCGAGGGGGGCTGTGGCTTTGAGTAGATCCTGAGGCTGAGCCTTCAACCCCATCTGCGCTGGGGACGAGGCCAAGGGGAAATCACCTCAATAGGAAACCAATGATGGGTGCCGAGGCGCACGCCCGTCATCCCAGTGACTGGAGAGGCAGAGGCAGGAGGATCTCAAGTTTGAGGCCAGAGGCAGCCTGAGCAACTCAGGGAGACCCTGTCTCAAGATAAAAGAATAAAAAGGGGCTGCGGGAGCAGCTCAGCCATAGGGCGCTCGCAAAGAAATCAAACAAGCCAGCAGACAGTGGGGAGGGAAAAACATCGTAAATGATGGGTTTTATTAAAAAAATATCGCCAGGAAAATGTACGCTCATTCCAGAGGCCCGAAAAAAAGCCCAAAATGTAATAAGGGGGATGAGAGGAGCCGGGAAATGGGAAATTAAAATCATGAAATTAGCCCAGGCAAACCTCCCGATATCTGCTGGGAGCCCGCAGCGGAGGGGAGAGGGCGGGGGCAGGAGCGAGCGAGCAGGGTGTCGCTGTGGCGCGGAGTGATAAACATTACCCCGCCACCGAAATAGCAAGAGCAGCGGGCACTGGAAGGGACAGATCATCTATCACGGAGGAGTGATGGATCGTTCCTGCCGTGGCCAAGGCCAGGCCGGCCCGGGCCGGGGGCTGCAGCCTGGGTGTCCATGAGGGTGGGTGGGCCCTCTGCTGGGGCAGGGGCTGCCCAGCTGGAGTGACCCACGTCTGTGCCTGAGAGGTCCTCAGGAAAGTGGGACCCTTCCCAGGGTGGGGCTGGGGTTCATTCTGCTCCCCATCAACTGTACAGCCGAGGAGGTCCCCCCACTTGAGGGGGTGTGTGCGGAGTGCCTGGCACTGCCCAGCCCCCAATATCTCCACGGCTGATCCCAGGTGCATGCTGCCCCACGGGCTCCTGTTGGGGTACCCTCCTGAACCCCGACTTGGATAAAAACAGAAGAAGAGAGCCCAAGAATCCCTCGCCATCCCTTTCAGCTCTGAGATCAGCAGCAGCCGCCCAGATGGTAGCTGGGAAGCAAAAATAAATGACTTCCCAGTTCTGGCTGGGGCTGGAGGAGGATTAGGACCATCCAGGCCCACCTTCAGGGAGCTGCCGCCCCTGCGCCCAATCCCACCTGGGAAGTCAGGGTGGCAGGAAAAGCAGGGTCCTGGGTGCAGTGAGGCAGCTGGTGGGGAGCCAAGGGGCCACCAAGCCAGCCCCATGAGGTGCAACCCAGCCAGACCCAGCCTGGCCTTGGTCCCCCCAAGCCCCCGCAGCTCCCCACAGCCCGGCTGTGCCCACAGGGGCCCCATGGTCCCCCCCCCCAAGCTGGCTTCCTTGAGACCCCACAGGAGCCAGATGGAAACAGAGCAGGGCGGGAAGCTGGGGACAGATGGAGAGGAAACGCGGAGAGAGGCAGGAAGGCAAGCAAGACTCAGAGAGACAGGACAGACAGACAGGACTGGAGAGGCGGAAGCTTACGGGGCCCACTGTCCCCGGACCGCCCCTGCCCAGGACTCTTACTCTGTCTCCCTAGGAAGCCCTGGCTGCCTGGGGAGCCCTGCTTGTCCTGGGCCCCCATCTCCACCTCCCCAAACCGCCCCTTCCCGGGACTCAACCCCGCAAGGCCCCTCACCAGCTCAGGAGTTAGGTTCTCAGAACAGGAGTTTCTCATCCTCCGCAGAGGATTTCATTCCGGAGGCGCCAAGCCCTCCTCCCCCTGCGAGGCACTGAGACCCTCCTGGGCAAGCACCCCAAGCTTCCTCAGACCCACTTCCTGGGGAGCCAGCCCCACTTTTGGGGTCCCCCCACACCGCCCCCCACCCCCGGCCCCATCCAACCTAACCAGGTAACCAGACAGGCATCGCGAGGGTGGGGCCGACGGTGGGCAGCCCAGGGGAGGGCTTCGTTCCTCTGCGACCTGCCGGCACCTCACCCTCCCCACTGCCAGCCCCCTCCCCAAGCTTCTCCAGCCCCAGGACCCCGGCTTCCCTACTCCCAGCCCCCCTCGACTTCACACCGAACCCTCCCTGTCCCAGCATCTCCCGAGGGTCAATTAAGACGTCTGGAGTTGATTAGGCTTTGACACTGATGAAGCCCAGAGGTAATTAGCAAACGAAAAAAAAAAAGTTTTGATTAGTCCTCAGCATAATTCTCTCCAATTATTCAAAGTTCATGCCTGCAGGAGGTGAAATATCTCCAGGAATATTTATTTATATCCCGATTTTTTCCATCATCTTTGCGAATCCAGTTAATCATTGGGCCCTGAACTTGTTAACTTGGAGAATCTGGCAGGGGGCTGGGCTGTTCTGAGGCTCGGCTGGGGGACACAGGAGACCCCTCTTGTACAACATGACCTTTTGGTCCACACCAATGCCCTACTTAAGGGCCTAAGGGGGTTGGGGAGACACCGCAGCCTCTGGTTCCTCTCACTATTTCCCTGGAGGGGAGGCAGGCAGGAGGAGCCCCAGGTCACATGGCGGGGGTCCACAGCAGGGCTCCTGCCTCGGGATGGCCCTCTGAGTGGGGGCTGGGCTGGCCATCATTTATGACTGGGAGGTCAAATGCCATGTCAAATGCATCCCCCCTCCTGAGCCGCAAGGCCCCCCATGGGGTGTGGAGGCCCTTTCTCAAGGGGTCAGCAGGATCCTGGTAGTCCCGGATGTACTGGGAAAGCGCAGGAGAGGGAGGGGGACACCCTGGGACTTGGAGAGCTTGACACAGGACAGCCACTGCTTGGTGACTGGTCAGCGTGGTTTTGGACTCTAGCATTGCCCCGCCAGGCCTCCCGGTGCGACTGCAGAAAGGCCTGCAGGCCTGCAGAGAGAAAGGGTGAAGGAGAGCAGGAGGGGGGAGGAGCTGCTGATGGAGGAGGAGACCAGAGGTTGCTGGGGAACGGTTCCCACTGTCGGGAAAGCACAGTGGCCTCTGCCCGGGGCACTCGGAGCCCATCCCTGGGACGATGGGCTGCTGCCTCCTCGTCCTCCTTTGGGGGTCCTGGGCGGGACCTTCAGTGCCCAGGGTCTATGCACCTGGCAGGTCACCTAAAATTGGCTACAACACTATGTCAACCCCACACGCACTTCCAGACACTGGCCACGCCCTCATGAGCAGGTGGAGCAGAAGGCCCGACCCTCTGCCTGACCAGGCATTGGCTGAACCAACACAGCGTGGCAGGCGTGATGTTGCGCGAGGAGGGGCCAGGTCACGTAGGTCGATGGGACGGCCACCTGGCTCTCTCCAGACACCTGCCCTGGGAACCCAGCCACGTCTTCTGAGGGCACCCAGGCCACAGAAAGGCTCGTGCTGGCACGGGCCAGCCAGGGGTACACGTCATCCTGAAGGAGGGCCCTGCAGTGCCAGGGCAGGTCCACGGGACCATGGGGGAGCAGAGCCCCGACTTCCCCGCCCGGGCCCACTCCAGACAGGTTCCCCGTGGAACAGATGCCCACTCTGCCTCCAGGCCCCTGAGGATGCAATGGATCCGAAACAGCCACAGGCAGCTGAGACAAGGGGGCACTGTGGGAACAGGCGGCCAAGGCTGTGCAGAAGCCCTGCCTGCCTAGCCCCGCCCACCTCCCAGCCCCGCAGCTCCGCCCACTTCCCAGCCCCAGGCCTGACAGCCTTAGGAAGAGGCCAGGCTGGAGGCCTGTGCCAGACGCACCTCCCCTCTGCTGTCAGCTGCTAAGGGAGTCTTCCCCCTTCCTGTCCTCACTTGGGAACTCAGGGCTCCGATTTGCAAAGTGGACGCCCACATCCTCCCCCTCCCCGCCCCGCCGGCTCCCTCTGCCATATCAGGGCTGTGGGATGAGCCCGGCTCAGCATCTCTGACTCCGTTTGAATTAATTTAGCCCTGCCCAGCAAGGGCTCTCAGGCAGCTCCTACTCTGCCTTAATGGTGTGCTTATTAGCTGGGCGGTTCAGGGAGTAGAATTCAGTCCCAACTCTGCCCAATTAATGCTGCCCCAAGCAGCTCGGAGGGCAGCGTGGAGATAGCCCTGCTCCCCAGGGTCAGCAGCAGCCAGTTGGCCACCAAGACCCCGGAAAGAGGGGAGCTTGATGTCCCCAAGCCCCATGGGCGCAGCGGCCATAAGAGACCAGCGCAGGACCGGGTTTGAGGCTGACCTGCGGGGAATCCTCATCAGCACACTGTCCCTCTCTCAGCCTCAGTTTCCCACCTGTGGACTGAAGCGAAATGAAGGCAACACAGGGAGATATAAAAAACAATTGCACCATTTACTCCATGAGCCCCCTGCGCCAGGCTGTGCCTGGTGATTGGCATCCGACAACTAAGTACATCCAACCATCCAGGGAGGCAGATGCTTTATTCTCTCCATCTTCAAATGGAGCCACGACGAACATCCAAGCCCAAGACCTTGTGTGGCCCCACGCTTTCTTCTCTCTTGTGGGGCGTCCATGAGTGCATGGCTGGGTCTTAGGTGTATATTTAAGTCTTTGAGAAACTGCCCAGTGTTCCCAAGCAAGCCACACCATTTTACATCCTCCATCAGGCATCTGTGGGTGAGAGTTCCAGCTGCCCCACATCTTTGCCAACACTTGCTGTGGCAGGCTTTTCCATTTTAGCCATTCAGATCAGTATGACGTGCTGTCTCACCGTGGTTTTAACTGACAGCTCCCTGGTGAGCTGTCCTTTGTGAGCATCCCTTTGTGTGCTTACCGGCTTCTTCTTCTTCTTTTTTTTTTTTTTTTTTTTTTTTGTGGTAATGGGGGTTGATCCCGGGGCCTCACGCCTGCATGCTTTGCAAGTGCTGGACCACTGAGCTGCACCCCCAGCCCTTTTATTTTTTTTCCTTACTTCCTGAGACAGGGTCTCACTAAGTTACATAGACTTCCTCTAGTCTCCTTACCCGCTTCTTTAGTAAAGTGTCTGCTTAAATATTTGGCTCTTTTTCTAAAAAATTGGGTTGTTAGCTTCGCATTATGGAGTTGTGCATGCGCTTTGCACATTCTGAATATAAGTCCTTTGTCAGGTAAGCGTTTTGAAAGATTTTCTCCCAGTTGGTGGCTTGTGTTTTCATGGGGGGAATCATAGCAACCCTGGGCCTGGCAAACAAAGCCCTCAGAGGGGACGCAGGGAAAACTGGTCTCTGCTGGGGGCCACCCCAGCCTCGCCTCAGGGCCCCCCCGGTGGTCTCCCTCTGGACATCCAGGTCCTCTGTCCACTCCGCTCCCTGCTGGCCCAGAACTGGCCTTGCATTCTCAGCCCTGGCTCCCTCTTTGGGGGCTGGGGTTGGATGTCCCCTCCAGACATCTTCCTGGGCCTCCCACTCTGGAGGTCCAGCCAAAGGCCACACAGTGACCATGACAACGTGTAAAGGCCATGCACCGGTCCCGTCACAGGAAACATGGGGCCTTCTCGGGGGTTTGGGAGACAGTGTGGGCAAAATTCTGCTGCAGAGGGTGAAGCTCTGTGCAGCTCAAGTACTGTGACACTCAGAAAGCATGTCATGCAGTGGCAGCCAGCCTCGACGCGTCCAAGGGCCCTCTTCCCAGGGCTGTGCCCTGTGCGGGCTGTCTACGCACCGAGCAGGCTGGACCTGGCTACCGAGAGGTGCTGCAGGAAGGCGGTGAGACTCAGGAGCTGGGTGAAAACCAGCACCATTCTGAGAGGGAGGGAGGGAGGGGGAGGACTCCAGGCCTGTGGCCACTGGCCACTGGAAGGCACCACCTCAGATGTGGCCCTAGTGGAGTCTCAGTGGATGCGGTGCAGCCAGCTCCCACCTGCAAACTCACAGGTGCGATTCCCCACTCTGTTCCTCCAAACCACTCACTCCAGAAATCATCGTAGAGAAGCTGGGCATGGTGGCAAAAGCCTGAAATCGCAGCAAGCTGGGAGGCCGAGGCAGGAGGGTCACAGGTTCAAGGCCACAGGCAACCTGTGTAACTTAGCAAGACTCTGTCTCAAAATAAAAATAATAAAAATAACAAAGGAGCTGAGGGTGCAGCTCAGTGGTGGAGCATTTGCCTAGACCCTAGGTTCAACTACCCAGTGCTGGGAAAGAAAGAAGGAAGGAGGGGGGGTGGAGAGGGAGAGAGAGAGAGAGAGAGAGGAAGAAGAAGAAGGAGGAGGAGGAGAAGAAGAAGAAGAAAAGAAAGAAAGAAAGAAAGAAAAAAAGAAAAGAAGGGCTGGAGGGAAGGAAGAAGGAAGGAAGGAAAGGAGGAAGGAAGGAAGGAAATTACATGAGACTAATACTATTTTCATTTGCTAACTATTGGGACAATTTGCTATATATCAGTAGGTAACTAATACACGAACTATTTGCTTTATGAACCAAAATAAAATAACAATAAACACAATGAGCAACCCAAATAAACTGGAAAGTTAGAAAATGCTTTGTCAGACTCAAGCTTTCCCAGACCATCACCATGCTGTCTGGGGAACACAAAGCCAACTCCTTCCCAGATGTGGAAGGCAGAGCCCTTGGCCTGCAGGGTCCCTGTGGCTGCCCTCCTGGGGCCACCCTGGGCCCTGTTCTCACTTTTGGGGGTCCCCAGGTGGGTGCCAGGGCCGTGGCCAGCCTAACTCGACTTTTCTGGGAGCGTGTGGCATGTTACATTTTCCAAAGAAAGCACAACAGCAGCACTGGTCTCTGCCGTCCACCATCCTCTTCTTACAAGTTTCCTTTGACCTTCCTCCTGCTGAGTATTGGGATGCCCGGCCCCTTGACCCTGTCCCACGTGACATGGCAGAAGCGATGCGCTTGACTTACAAGGTCAGGCCACTAAAGTGCCACGCCACCCACATTGCCCTCTTGGGTTGTTTTCACAGGAGAACAGGGAGGGACAGAGGTCCTGCCATGGCCCTGCAGAGCTCCCAGCTGACATCCACTGCCACTTGCCAGCCATGCGTGCCATTTTGGAAGGGGACCCTCAGCCTTGGCCTTGTCCAGCTCTTCTGGCTGATGTCACTAGGGTTCAGAGACAAGCCTTCCCCACTGAACACTCTCCAAGGCACAGATCTGTGAGTTACAGAGCGAGCACTGTTTAAGCCACTGTGTTTGGGTGGCTGTCACATACCAGTTATAACTGGGACAGGCGGGGTGGGGGGGCCGGGCCTTGACTGTGGAGAGTTGGTGCTACAGTCTGGATCCAGAGTGCCTTCCCAAAGGCTGCACAAGGAAGGCTAGGTCGTCAGTTGATGGTGCTGTTGGGAGTGGTGCAACCTTTAGGAGGTGGGGCCTGGTGGGAGGAAATGAGGTCATTGGGGCAAGACTTGGAAGGGGCCTTGGCCCCTCCCCTTCCTCTCTTTTGCTTCCAAGCCACCATGTGTGCAGTGGGCAGTTTTCCACCATTCCCTCCCACCATGGCGGACTGGACCATCACAGGCCCAAAGCAACAGGGCCAAGTGACCATGGACTGCTGCAACCTCTGAACCATGAGCCAGAACACCCCTTTCCTCCTTTTGAATCAGTTCTCTCAGGTGATTTTTGCTCAGTGAGAGAAAAACACTGAGTGCTAACACAGCTGATGCCCTGTATTTGAGTGTTTCAGCTGGTAAGTGTGGATATAGGCAAAGTACCATCTTCAAAATCCTCTTTTTAAAAATGTATCTATAAACACATAACTACATACATTGTATCCACTCGCTTCAAGATCCCTCTTCACAACAAGTCCTGGAAACTGAATGGTAAAAAAACAATTTAAAGAAGTGTAGCCAGGCAGCCTGGCTCACATCTGTCATCCCAGAGATTGCTGAGACAGAGGCAGGAGGGTCGTGAGTTTGAGGCCAGAGGCAGCCTGCATAACTTGGTGAAACTGTGACTCAAGATAAAAAAATTTAAAAATGGGCTGAGGGGAGGATCCTAGTAAGTATGTGTAAACCTGGGTTCAACCACCAAGTACTGCAAAAAATATGTGTATGTGTGTGTGTGGGTGTGTGTGTGTGTGTGTGTCTATGTGTAAGGGGTAGGTATGTTGGTGCATACCTGTAATTCAGCAATGGGGAGGTCGAGGCAGGAGGATTAAGAGTTTGAGCCCAGCCTGGACTACACAGTGAATTCAACACCAGCCATACGCGCCATTTTGGAAGGGGACCCTCAGCCTTGTCCTTGTCCAGCTCTTCTGGCTGATATCACTGGGGTGACATAGTGAAACCCTGTCTCAAAATAAATAAATAAATAAATAAACAAATAAAATGCTGAGGCCTTTCACGCTATACTTACAGCTTGGTAACCACACAGGTCCGCTGAGTTTACAGTTACCACTGGGTCTAATAAGCAACATTCTTAGCATCCTCTTGAAACTCAAGTCAACAAACCCTTTGGCGCATTCCTCCTGTCCGCTCACTGAAATTACTCAGCGTCCTTGCTTAGCTGCAGGATGCTGGGGAGCAGTGAAGGGGAGGCAAAGCAGCAGCCTGCAGCCAAGCCCCAGAACAACCGGATGATTCTGGAAGCTTCCAAGAATGGCTGGCCTCTGTCAGAAGCTGCTCACTGGCCCTGGAAGGGGCCCTAGCAATTCAACATTTGTCATTTTTGCATTGTTTTTCTTCTCTTTTCTTTATTATTTCCCTTTATTTGTCAATGTTGGTGGCATCCAGAATAGTAAGGCTTTTGCTGTTTCCATCATGCAGCTATTACAACCCTTTTGGTTACACTTTCATCAACTTAGATATTTCACAGAACATTTTGATTAATATATAGTAGAAAATCTTGCAGGCTGGGGTTTAGGTCAGTGGGTGAAGCGCTGCTCTACACTTTCTGAGGACCCAGGTTTGATCCCCAGCACTGCAGAAATGGGAGAAGGACATGGCAAACCACATTCAAAGCAATCCTGAAACAATCAGCCATTGAAAACCCTATGAGGGTCGCTATGAGTTGGACACAACTTGACGGCACCTAACAACAACAGCAGAAAATCATATGCAATTATGGGTTATATTCCTTCTCCCCCCCCCCATGTATTTGTATTGCTGCATTATCTGTTTTGAGATTATCCTCTCCCTCTTTGTTGTTGTTGTTGTTAGGTGCCACCGAGTCGGTATCCCACTCATAGCGACCCTCATAGAGTTTTCAATGGCTGACTGTTTCGGGATTGCCTTGGGAGTGGACTGCTACGTCCTTCTCTCATTTTTGTGGTGCTGGGAATTGAACTCGGGACCTCAGAGACTGAAGCGCAGCGCTCTAACAACTGAGCTAAATCCTAGGCCCTCTCCCTCTTTACCCCTCCAATTATTTTCCCTCCCCTTGCCCCTTCCTCAACCTCTGTTCCCCCCACTAGTCTCCTCCCCCTTTTTTCTAATCTGCTTTCATTTTCCCTTCTTAGATAAGCCTGATTGATAACATACATGTATATATGTGTGTGTGTGTGTGTGTGTGTGTATGTACACACACACACACACACACACACACACACACATATATATCTTCCTTTAAGTTAGATTTAGCTCCCACATATGAGTGAGAACATATGGTATTTCTCTTTTTGGACCTGGATTCATTGTGAATTGGTTTTTTTAAAGAAGTCCTCCCCAAAGAGTGTCAGCCTCAGGTCCCACAATATCTGGAAGGGGCCGGGCACAGAGGAGCCTGAACCCTACCTATGCCCAGCCCATCTCTGTGTCCCCAGAGCTGCGCCCAGCTCCTGACCTGTGCTTGGTGCCCAGTGGGGAGAAGTGAGCTGAGGGACGGCCTCCCGCTCAGCGATGTCCCTGGGCAGGAGCCAGAGCTCCCAAGGGAGGGGCCTCTGCAGAGTCAGAAGACGCCCGGCTTCCGAAGCTCCTACAGAAGCTGGAGGAGGCAGAGGGGTCTCTGAGCCCAGGCAGCTGCCCCAGCCCACCTTTCTCAAGCCCTGCTTCAGCTGCGCCCACCCAGCAGGCCCAATGCGGGTAACAGGAGAGACACAGAGATGGCAAGAGGCCAGCGGGACAGAGATCAGCAAGGAAAGAACACAGTGAACCCCGGATGGAGGGGACCATGGGTGCAAAAGGGACTCAGTTTGCCCCACTGCCAGGGAGAGCGAGGCCCTGCCGAGATCTTTGCGGGTATGAAGAGAAGAGCACGAGGGCCCTCGAATTTGCGTCCAGGCCACTGTGCGTCAGCGGGAGGCTCTTCCACGCAGGAGAAGCCCCGGCTGGAAAAGGGCCATTTGTTTGTCCCAACACTCGCACCAGTTGATAGTTCCCCCACACCTTCCCTCCACTGTCTGCATGGGGCCCCCAGCAGGCACGGGGCCCCGGAAGACTCCCCCTAGCCTCTCACCATCCCTGGCCTTCCCCCCCAGGATCCCTTGTTCTGACCTCAAGGCCTCCCACCCAGCAGGGTCTGCCACCTCTGAGCTGTCCCCAGGCCTGCGGGAGCCGTGGTTGGAAGCTTCTCGCCCGGCACATTGTTGGTGCCAATGGAGGCTCCTCTCGGAAGAGTGGACCCAGCACAGGGTCCCTGTGCCTACACCGCTGCCCCAAACCCACCTGGGTCTCCCTGCCGCCAAGCCTCCTGCAGTTCTGCGATCAACAGCCCCCTCCCAGGCAGGAGAAAGGCCCCAAGGCCTCCCTCACAGCCAATGGAGTCTCTATTCTCTCCTAAAACCCTTTTCTTCCCTGAAAAGCCCTGCTCTTGCAAAAGCAGCCCAGGGCACTTTCAGAATATCGCCTCTGCTGCAAGTTTTTAAGAATTCACCCGGAGAAGCAATTGATTTATTTGTTCTTAGCTCTGTCTACCTCCCCCCTGAAGCAGCCGGGGCCTCTGATTCAATGGACAACAAGCTAACGAGCAACGAGAACATCGTGGAAAGGATAAAAACCTCAGCTATGGCTCCTAACTGCGTCATGCCAGAGCTGCGCCAGCTGCTCAGAGGGAAGGACAGCCCAGGTGACCCAGCGTGGCAGAGGCAAGGGCAGACAGGAGCGTCCGCTGTGCCTCGGGTGCCCTGCCTGTCCTCCACCCGAGTGCTTACAGCCTGGCATGGTACCAGCCGCCCAGTACACCAGGTCCACAGCAGAGCTTGTTTGTATCAGCCCAGGAGGGTACAGGTGTGAGGTGCAGGCAACCTTGACGGGCACAGAGGTGGTGGGGTGCGGACAGGGGAGGTGGAGGCAGGCACTTGGAGGTGGATGGATAGAGGGATGGCTGGAGGGATAAGTCAAAGATGAATGGATGAGTGGGTGGATAAAAGTACATGGGCAGACGGATGGATGGACAGACAGGAATGATAGTTCCACTAGCATCATGATTTTAGTCTGTGATATAAAGGACGAATCTGGAAATGTCTACAGCTGTGCCACCCTGGCGACCGATCTCATCTGATCTCGGAAGCTAAGCGGGGTCAGGTCTGGTTAGTCCTTGCATGAAAGATCACCTGGGAACACCAGGTGCTGCAGCCTTGGGAGAAGGACCCAGCGACCCACTGCTGAAACAATCAGCCATTGAAAACCCTATGAATAGCAGAGAAGCACTGGCAAAGTGCCAGGCATGGCACAGTGTTGGGGAACAGTTTGTCTGCTATGGTCAGTGTTTCTCTGCTTTCATAAGGTTTTTGATAATGAACTGTTTCTGGAGAGGGCTGCCATGTCCTTCTCCCAAGTCTGTAGCACCTGATATTCCCAGGCGATATCCCATTCAAGGACCAATCAGACTGACCCTGCTTAGCTTCCGAGATCTGATGAGATTGGACCGCCAGGGTGGTAAAGACCTTTTTTAGAAATGGCATCAAAAGCATGATCCATAAAAGAAAAAAGTAATAGGCTGAATTTCATCAAAATTAAAAATCCCCTGCTCATGGGCTGAGGTGTAGCTCAGTGTTAATGCACTTGCTGGGTACCCAGGAGGCCCTGGGCGTGATCTCTAGCACCTCAAAAGAAAAAAATAAATCAACAGTTAACTGACCAGTGAAACAGCAGGTACCTGTAGTCCCAGCTACTTGGAAGGCTGAGGCAGGAGAATCGCTTGAGCCCAGGAGGTTGAAGCTGACCTGGGCAGCACAGTGAGACCCCATCTCAAAAAAAAAAAATTATTTTTCTGCTCCTTAAAAGTGACTGTAAACAGAATGAAGGGGCAAAGCACAGATGGAGAACATATTTGCAAATCCTATGTTTCATAATTTGATGAGTCTAGTACACAGAATACATAAAGAACGCCTACAACTCAAGCACCAAAAAGGCAAATAGCCCAGTTTAAAAATGAGCAACGTATCTCAACAGGCATTTCTCCAAAGATAAACAAACAGCTAATAAGCTCATGGAAACGTGCCCACCGCTAATCATTCTGGAAGTCAAATCACAGCCATGATGGGATTTGCCATAATTTTAGAAAGAAAGACAAGAAGCTGGGTGCCCCGTCCATGCCGGTAATTCCAACGACTCTGGAGGCTGGGGTGGGAGGATCGCAGGTTTGAGGCCAGAGGCAGCCTGCACAATTTAGTGAGACCCTGGGTCAAGACAAAAAAATTAAAAAGGGCCCAGGAGTGCAGCCCAGTGGTGGGGTGCTTGCAAAGCATGTGGGAGGCCCTGGGATCAACTCTGCAGTACTGCAAATAAATAAATGAATAAATAAATAAACCACAGTAATATGTGTTATATGGAGTTTACCACAATAAAAAGAAAAGAAAAGTAAGGAAAAGAAAAGAAAAAAAAGAAAAGAAAAGAGAAAAAGACAGAGGCCCAAGCACTTCAAGGCTGATCACTGAGTTCAAGCCCAGCCTGGGCTCCAAAAAGGAACAAAAGGAAGGAAGGAAGGAAAGAAGAAAGGAAGGAAGGAAGGAAGGAAGGAAGGAAGGAAGGAAGGAAGGAGGGAGGAGGAAGGAAGGAGGAAGGAAGGAGGAAAGAAAGACAGAGGTGGTACTAACACCTAAACAAAGTGAGGGAGCAAGGCGCAAGAAAGCGGGCGTCCCAGCCACACTTGGCGCCTGGGTTCAGCAGCCCCTCCCCCTCGGCTGCCTCCTCCCTTCTCAGACACCTGCTTGGAACCTCTCCAGGTCAGGAGGCGCATAATGCCCAGGGGCTCAGCCAGTCTCCTGTCTAATCCCACCAACAGGAGGGCAGGTGGCCTTGGCCTGGGGGGAATCCAGGAGAGGGAGCCTTTGAGGGGCCACTGAGCCAGGGCCACTCGTGGGGCCTTCCTGCGTGCGCCCACCTGGCTTCTTCCCCAGCGGCTGCACCTTCCCTCCCCACTGGAGGCTTAACCCTGAAGCCTGAGACCTGGCCATCCCGTTACCCTCCACCCTCCCTGCCACCCCCCAGGCCAAAGCTCTCTGGCTGCAGAGCCACTTATGGGGAGGAGATAGAAGGCAGGGGGTGGGTGCGAGAGGGACCCCTCCTCTTCTTGGACACCCCTAGGAGAACCCCAGCTCTGGGCATCTGGGAGCCCTGGCCTGGCAGTTCGATGGGCTGTGACTTAGGGTCTTGCAATGGTGTGGAGGGTTTGGTCTTTCCTGGCGACTCAGCGGCCTGGTCGGGGCAGGGGGTGGGGCAGGGAGAATGTGTGGCTCCCATGAGAAGCACAGGGCACAGGTTTTCGAGGTAGCAGGGGAGAAAGGACTTCAATACTCCAGAAGGCCCCGCCCTCTGTTCTCCAAGGCCACAGAAACGTGGCCTCTGTCAGTCTGGGCTCCCCTCCCTTCTCCCCAAATTGTTTTTGCACCTCCCTTACCTCAGCCCCCCATTTGCATAACCGGCTACGGGCCCAGTGCAGGCCAGAGTCAGGTGTCCTCTTCTGCAGGACCCCACCCTCCACCCCTCCTGTTCCTCTCTGGCCTCCTGTCATGGGCTGAATTGTGTTCCCTGAAATCCTAACATACAAGACCTCAGGCTGTGTCTGTGTTTGGAGACAGACCCTTTGAAGAGGTGATTAAGTTAAAATGAGGTCACTGGGTGGGGCCTAATCTCACCATGTTGGGGTTATTACAAGAAGAGAAATTAGGTCACCTGTGGTGGCCACACCCACCATCCCACTGCACTCCGGAGGCTGAGTCAGGAGGATGGTGAGTTCAAGGCCAGCCTGGGCCTGGAGAGACCCTGTCTCAACCTTGCGAGATCTCGTTTCCAGGTCTAGGAGGAGGAGCCTGGCGCCGTGGCCCACACCTGTGAGCCCAGCACTTGGGGGTTGGAGGAGGAAGGACCATGAGTCCCAGGCTAGCCCGGGCTACATAGTAAGACTGTCTCAAAACAAAACGAAACAAACAAAAAGAGAAGAAGTGATTAGGTCAGAAAGAGAGATGACCGTGTGAGGATGGGAGAAAGATGGCCTCTGCTAGCCAAAAGTGAGGCCTTGAGAGGATACAGCCCTGTGCCCAGCTTGACCTCAGACTTCCAGACTCCATAATGTGAGTCAATGTCTGTCAGCAGACCCACCTCCTCCGTGGCACTGTCTGGCACATCTCAGCAAATTAGTACATACCCTCACCCCATCCCCAGGCCCCAGGCCCCCTGCCCTGTGGTCTGCAGGGACAGCCTATAATGCCCTCCTTAATGCCACAGGCTTTCACTTCCATGGGGCCTGAGCGTCTGACTGGAGGATGAGTGAGGAGGAGAGAGAGTCGAGTCAGAGCATCATGGGCATCCCAGGGTCCCCTCCCTCGGGTACGGCTGCTCTCCTGCACAGGAGTAGCCCCCAGTGGGAGCCCAGAGCCCCTTCACGGCCTCAAGCAAGCCCTGGCACCTTGGGAGGCCTCAGCCCCCCGCGCTGGGGCAGCTTCACAGGCACATGGAGTGAGGCTGAGCCAAGGAAGAAATCCCCCACCCCCAGCCCCAGCCCCACTTCACACGCCAGAGGGGGCAGCGCCCAGACCAGGGCCTGCTGTCCAGCGGGGATGGAGCATCCTGACTTTTGCCTCGTTCGCTCTCCCGAAGGCCAAACCCTCCCACAAGGCCTTATGCCCAGGATAGACTCACAGGAAGCTCCAGGGGCACCACAGCTCAGACAAGGGAACCCGAATCCTCCACCCCTCCCTCCCTTCGCCTGTTTTCCTTCATTTTCACTGCAGCTTAGTATTCCACCACACCACCCCACAACCCAGGAATCTCCCACTAAGCACCTCTTCCCCACGGTCCAGCCATCTGTGCCTGGCCTCCCTTCCCCCTTGGGGCCCTCCTGGCCTCTCTCTGCTTCTTCAAGTCCTGGACCCCATCCCACTGGGCTCCGCAGATGTCACACTACCCCTTCTTAGCCTGTGAGAGCATTACGCAGAACAAGATCTGGAAGCCGGGCCACACAGAGAGGCAAATTTGGGATCCAGCCAGACAACAGTATGTGCATCAGAGCGGGAAAGACAGATCATAACAGAAGCCCAGGGAACCAGCCAACCAGGTGGAACACTCTAAATGAAACGCCTACCTCATATCATTACGGACTCACCCCCGACAGATCTGAGACCTCAATGTGCAAAGCAAACTTTTTACCCTCTCTGGGCGGGGAAAGATTTCCTCACCAAACATCAAAGGCACAAATCACAAAGGGAAAGATTGATAGGGCCAAGGAGAGCAAAATTAGAAATTTCTGTATGACAAAGCACATCATAAACAAAGCCGTAAGCCAAGCGCAGACACAGACAGGATATTTGCAGTGTGCATAACCAGCGAAGGATGATATCCACGATCTCTGGGGGGCCCACAAATCAATAAAAAGAGCTGAGCAGCCCAGCAGAGCGCTGGTGATGGATACAAGCTTCTGAGTGGGGCCTGAAGATGGTGCCAGGTGGGTGGCTGCGCTGCCGATCCACCCAGTGCAATAATCAAGGAATCGCAAATTGGCACCTCAAGGAGATGATGTGCGCCAACCACCAGTGGGCGAAGCCCAGGGGTCCAAAGGAACAGAGGGTTGGTGCCAAACAAGAACCGTGAGAACTTTCGCCGCGGCGGGAACACAAATTGGTGCAACCGTTGTGGGAAACTACTTGCAATTTCTCCTACGCTGGGGAGCAGGAATCCACTCCTACCTGTGAGAACACATGGGGGCACCCCCAAAAGACTGGATTTATTTACAAAACATCACGTGTTCGTTTTTCTGAGTTCAGACCTGTCATCCTCCAAGCACTGTCTGTCTGATGCAATACACTTGACGAGGCGTTTTCTCCAGTGCTCGAAGCAGGTTTTGAACCGGGCGATTTTGCTGCCTGCCGGTGCAGTGTGTCTGTGGTTTTCCATTTCACCTCCTCCATGTTGGCACAATGCTGCCCTCTGAGGACTGTTTTCATCCAGGGAAACAACAGCAACAATGAAAAACCCTGCACGGGGCAAGATGGGGTGAATGGGGAGGGTGGGCCACGAAAGTCCTGCCATTTGGACTCAAAAACTGCGGACCGCTCAGCACAGTGCAGCCGGTGCGCTGTCACGGTGGAAGACTTGGTCACCGGTTTGCCACATCTCAGGGTGTTTCTTCTGCAAATCGTAATGCGCCTCCCTCAAGACTTCCAGACAGTAAAAGCTTTGGTTAACCACTTGACCCACAGGGACAAACTTCGAGGGCGCAAGCCCCTCTTACATCAAAGAAATAGGTGATCATTTTTTCACATTTATTTCTGTTTTTTTTTTGTCCGCCCCCCCCACACCTTATATGTTCCAAGACCTCCATCGATGCCTGCAATCTGGAGCCTTAAGATCCCTACAGAGCACTCCATGTTTTCCTGTAGGTACATACAGTAGGTGCTAACTGTGATAAAGTAGAACCATTGTAACAGCGTGCTGTCATAGAAGCTACACGGACGGACGCGCACTTTCTCTCCCTCCTTATCTTACTGTGGTTTACTCACACCGCTCCTACCCAGGGCTGACTGTGTCTAACTGAAGCCTTGGAAAGTGAAGCTGAGGATAAGGGGGGCTGCTGGGTACCTCTCTCTACACCCCAGCCACCCCACCTGACCGAGTGCCTAAAATCCTTGCACAGGTATCAGGAAAAACATGCGAAGGGAGCTCCTTCCCGTACCATCGATGTTGAGAAAACTAGAAAGACCATCTTGTAGGGTCCAAGGGCAATGATGAAGCACTTACAATGGGCGCTCTGTTGGCCCATGTCCCCAGCAAGGGCCCAGATGTGCTAAGGGCAGCAGGGCTGAGGATGGAAACGTGGGCCCTCTCCGCTATCCTTCTATGGGCGAGTCCCCAGAATCCCACCTTCTCATAAATCCCTTTCCTGCCTTGGCCAGTTCTGGCCAGGCCTGTGGTTTTTATCAGTAACGAGCCCCAATGGACACTGATGGTACTGCTTGCCCTGGGAGGAGGCCACTTTGTCCTGGAAGGGTCACTTGGCTGAGACAAATAGAGGGGCCTCTGCTCCACTATGGGGCTTGGGTCTCTTCCAGCCACAGGCCCGGCACAGGACAGCGCTTCCCTGCTGCGGACCTCCTTCTCTTACTGCAATTGGAAGGGTAGACCAGATGGCCACATCTGATGGATGGGCAACCCTCAGCCCCCTCCTCTCAGAGACCTCTACCCAGGCTGGCCCATGACTCTGCAGAAGGGGGAAGCCCCACGCCTGGGCCCAAGGTCCCTGCCCAGCGGTGCTGTGAACCTACCCTTACCGTGCCAATTTAATCCAGACCCCTGCCTGGCTGGGCATGACGGCCTGTCACTGTGCAGCGGCCACCTGGCCCCGGCACGGCCTCTCCAACACCAACAACTGGCAGAACTGCTCAAGTAGATCTAAGACGCCCCTAATTGGATTCCTGACAATTTGGAAACTAAAGATATGCTCGGCTCATCTTTAATTGGCACAGAGCTGCTGGAGATGCTGGCGCGGGCGAGAGCCGTGGGGCCGGCTGACACGGAGCTGTCAGGAGCAACTTGGGGAGCTCATGTGATAGGGGCCCAGCTCGCCCCACCCCACCCCACCTCCCCGCCTCCCATCGGCCAGCTGGACCCACCGCGGCCCTTTCAGCCTGGCTGCTGGGGACCCCAGCCTTGTCCCTGTGCAAACACCCCACTTGCAGAAGCTGGCCAAGTGCCAGGGCACCAAGGACTCCCTTCCTCCCTCATTACCAGACTTCACTTCCCCGAGGGAGCCTCAGCCATACTGAAGGGGTCTCATTAAGTGTGTGGGAGGTGGGGGACCAACCAAGCGTAGGAACCTGGGCACCGCGTGGTGCATTCAGCCTTCCCCCGGGGGCTGGCTGCCAGGCAGTGTTCTGTGTGTCTGTAGGCTGGGCCAAGGGCTGCAAGGCATTCCGGGAGCCTAGGGGAGGCAATGGCATGTCCAGCAGAGTCCGGCCTTGGGGTCCACCTGAGCCTGTGCTGGACGCAGCTGTCTTTGTTAGGGATGCTGCCCCCTCGCTCCCAGACATCAGTAGTCCACTCTTCTGTCACCCATCCCCCACCAAGGGATCCTCATGACAGGTATCCTCAACCCAGGCGTGGCTCTGCCGTGGCACAGGGGACAACCACTGGCTGCCTTATTTCCAGCATCCCCTATCCTCCACCATGCACGATCCCAAACGTCTCCCTGGCCTGTGCCTCTCTGTGGACACCAGAGGCCCCCGACTCCTGCAGGCACATCTGATCCGGCGTGCCCTCAATGAAGCTCTGCAGCTTGTTCCTACTTGGTCTCTGCCTCAGAGGGCAATTCCAGTCTGGGGTCAGATCAACACCTAGAAACCACTCCGGCACCCCATTGTCCCCCTACAGCTCCTTTTCAACAGATCCTGCAAATTTCACCTCTAAAGGTCCCTGGCTCGCACGAGTCTTTCAGTTTGTCTTGCTGTGGGGGCTTTCGTGTTGCTGTGATGTTGAAAGCTATGCCACAGGGATCGCAGATACCAGCAGGGCCACCCATGGTGGACAGGTTTCAGCTGAGCTTCCAGACTAAGACAGACTAGAGAGAAGGACCCGGCAGCCCACCCACAAAACAATTAGCCATTGAAAACCCTATGAATAGCAGAGAAGCACTGTCAGATATAGTGCTGAAAAATGAGCCCCCCAGGCCAGAATGCCCTCGAGACCCAACTAGGGAAGAGTTGCTGCCTCAAAGTAGAGTCGACCTTAATGACAGGAATGGAGTGAAGTCCCTGGGACCTCCTTTTGCCGAGGTGGAATGACTCAAGATGAGAAGAAACACAGTGGCTGCAACAATGGGCTCAAACATAAAAAGATCGTGGAGATGAAACAGTATCCGGTAGTGTTTCCTTCTGCAGTACATAGCGTCACTATGAGTCACACCTGATTCAATGGCACCTAACAACATAACAACAATGTATTTCAAAGCTCCCCCAGCTCTGTGCCAGGCACTTTGTAGGAGTTCAATGAGTAGTGAAGATGCAACTGGCCCAACTTATCTGGCTGGGTCTCTGGTCTCTCCTAGGACCTGAAGCCCAGCCCCCACCCAACAGCCAGTGCCACTAAGTGTCCTACAAGGGCATGAGCCACATCCTTCTTGGCCCCAGGGTTCCAGACAGGAAAACTCAGCTAGTGATGCAGGGTGCTCCAGCTCCCAGGAGAACTGGAAGCCTTATCACCGTGATTAATATTTAATTTCTCATCAGAAATTACCTCGGGGTGCTGCTCCCTGTTGCCATTGCTCCAAATTCCTTCCTTGCCTTTCTGATTCTTTCTCTTTTGTTGGGTGGCTCCAGCTTTGCCCGTCATAAATCTCGTTTTATTCTTCTAATTTACTCAGAAGAAGTTGGATAGTTTTAATATCCCCTAAATTATGAGCCGTTCTGTCGGGTTAATGCTGTCTACAAATTTTCAGTGATGGATTTGCCGTCTTAGCCTTCAGAACAGATATCAGCCTGTTTTCCCAAGGCAGCCCCCGGCCAGGGTCCGGGGCCAGGACAGCTCCAGCCTCAAGGGACAAAGGTCCCGTCTATATTTGTTTTTATTTTTGTTATTAGTTTTGTTTTTGTTTAGAGTTGTTTTCTTTTGGTTTTGGGTTTTTGTTTGTTTGGTTGGTTTGGTTTGGGTTTGTTTTTTGAGACAAGGTCTTATTGTGCAGCCCAGGCTGTCCTGGAACCCCAGATCCTCCCACCTCCTCCTCTCAGGCGCTGGGATCACAGGTGTGGCCACCACGCCAGCTCCTCCCCTACCTGGAGGACTGAGACAGCTGCACCTGAACCCCAGCTGTTAAAAAGAAATAAGACAGTGGGGGAGGGGCAGGCCAATGGTGGGCAGCAGAAGGGTGGTGGGACCTTGAACGAGTGCCTGGAGATGCCCTGTCTGCCCAGACCCAGCCAGCTTCCCAGACAAGGCAGGACTTTCAAGACTTAAAAGGATGCCACGCCTGTCACCCCAGCAACTCAGGAGGCAGAGGCAGGAGGATCACGAGTTCCAGCCCAGAGGCAGCCTGGGCAGTTTAGCGAGACCTGATTCAAAATAAAAAATAGAAAATGGGCTGGGGGTGCAGCCCAGTGGTAGAGTACTTACAAAAGTAGGTGCAGGCTGGGCGTGCTGCTTGGTGGTCCAGTACTTGGAAAGCATGCAAGCACGAGTCCCTGGGTTCAACTCCCAGTACCGGCAAAAAAAAAAAAAAAAAAGTAGGTGAGAGGCCCTGGGTTCAACCCCCAAGAACCACAAAAAAAAAAGAAAAAGAAAAAAGAAAGACAGAAAAGAGAAAAAAGAAAAAAAGAAAACACTTAAAAGGAATTTGTTGTTGTTGTTGTTGTTATTTTTAACTCAGCCTCAATTGATCCTCCAGCCTCAGCCTCCTGGTAACTGAGACTACAGACAGGAATGTGTTATCTTTAAATAGGTAACATTTATTGAGCACTTAGCATATGCCAGGCACCATCTGAAATATTTTACAGAAAGCCCCTAATATTCTTAACAGCACTGTGAAAGTAGGCACAGTTATTTTTTAACAGCTTTATTAAGATATAATTCATACGCCACACAATTCACCCACGTGAAAGGCAGAACTCAATGGCATTTTGTACAGTCACAGATATGGGCACCTATCACCGCAGGCAGTCTTAGAAGATTTCCATCAACCCCAAAAGGCTCTGTACACCCTTGGCCATTACGCCTATCCCCCCTCAGCCCTCAGTCCCTGGCCACCACTAATCTGCTTTCTGTCACCGTGGACTTTCCTGTTGAGGACATGGCACGTCAGTGGAGTCATACAATAAGTGGCCTTGCATTTCTGGGCCCTGTAACTTGTCATGTAATCTTTTCAAGGTCCCTCCATGCTGTCGCACATGCCAGTCCTTCATTCTTTTTTAGTGTCAGGTAACACTCTACCTATGTACAGACCTCACTCTTGTCCGTCGGTTGTTGATGAGCGGTATTATGGTTTAGGATACGAAGTTTGTTGTTGTTGTTGGATGCCATTGAGCATGGTCCATCTCATAGCAACACTGCGTACAACAGAATGAAACACTACCCGACACTGTGCCATGTCCGTGATCTTTTTGTTTGAGCCCATTGTGGCAGCCACTGTGTTTCTTCTCATTTTGAGTCACGCCAGTTAAGCAAATGGAGGTCCCAGGGGCTTTACTCCATTCTCATCATTAAGGTCAACTCTACTTTGAGGAGACAACTCTTCCCCAGTCATCTCTTGAATGCCTTCCAGCCTGGGGGACTCATTTTCTGGCACTATATCTGACAGTGCTTCTCTGCTATTCATAGGGTTTTCAATGGCTGTTTTGGGAGTGGGCTGCCAGGTCCTTCTCCCTAGTCTGTCTTATTCTGGAAGCTCAGTTGAAACCATGGGTGACCCTGCCGGTATCTGAAATACCAGTGGCATAGCTTTCAGCATCACAGCAACATGTAAGTCCCACAGCACAACAAGCTGACAGACGTGGGGGCTCAAAGACACCCTAGGGCTGAAATTGCTGGGTCATATAGTGGCTGCTTAATTGCCAGGCTGCTTTCCAAAGACTATTCTGAAGATAAAGGAGAAGAAACAGAAGTGCCTGCCACCCTGCAGGGCCATCTGGTGGGTTTGCCCAGGGAGACGGGGACACTTCTCGTTGCTGGCTGAACGTCTGGCTCAGCTGAGACCTTTCACGAATGGACACATGAGTGAGGGCTCCGAGGACTATGCAGACGAGGAAAGGGGGACGTTTGGGAGTTCACCATGTTGAAGCTGAGTTCTGGCTCGGCAGGGACCCCAAGGCCTCCCCATGCCCTCGTAGGTGCCGTAGGAGACCCCAAGAAGTGATCTTTGCTCTGGCTGGCCTCTTGCTGGCCTGGGGTCTCGGCTGTGGTCTAGGGACGCATGGCGAAGAACTCCGGCCCTGGCCTCCGAGTCAAGCCTCCCAACCTCGCTCTCCAACCACATCTCCGAGAAAGCGTAATTTTTCACTCGGTGCTGTCGGAGGCAGCAGAGCCAGGCTATTGAACAAAATAATGAGAGGAATAAAACCCGCTGAGACGCAGGGCCTCCGGGCCCACTCGGCACACCCATCCTGAGCTCATCCAGCCAGGGGCTGGGTGCCGCTGAAGTGCAGGTGTGGGACATTCAAGCCAGGGCAGTGGGCGCTGGGTCATCCCTGCTCCTGTGGCCAGGGGCCACACAGAATGGCCCCTGTGGAATTGCAGTAGCTGTGACGGTGGCTGTCTTCCATCTCTGGGCAGGTGAGACCTCTTTTTGCACGTTCTCTGTCGAGAGGGCTCAGCGCTGAGCATCTGTGTAAAGTGTCACAAAATTCAGCCCCTCGGGCTACCGCCAGCCTACGAAGGTCTCCACTGCAGACTGTGCCTCACGAGGTCCGAGCTGCCATGCTGGCCTCTCGTCCGCCCCTTGTGTCCCAGGCACCAGCCCACCCCCTGCCTCATCTCCCCCCAGTCCCAGCCCCGGGACTCTTCCCCCAGTCCCAGCCAGGCTGGGTCCTCTACAGACCAGTGATCACCCACAGGCTCTGGGCAGGAGTAGGGCAGACAGCCCCATCAGTATGCCATGAGCCTGTCTTCCAGAACCTTCCCCGCCAAAAGACAGGGTCTTCTGTGACCTCTTTTGCCAGGGCAGGCCTTTGTGACGGGCTTTTTCCTTTTCAGTCCTGGAGGTTGAACCTAGGTCCTTGAGCATGCTAGGCCAGTGCTCCATCACTGAGCTGCAGCCCCAGCCTCTGTTTTTTCATTTTTGTCTTGAGACAGGGTCTCGCTAAGTTGAGCAGGCTGCCTCTGGCCTCCATCTCCCTAGTTGCTAGGACTATGGGTGTGCACTCCCATGCCCAGCTCTTTGGTGAACAACCACCTACAGGGATTCATCCAGCATCCCCAACACAGGCCACCAGGTAGGGCGTGCAGGGGGCAGGATCCCCCAGGAACCACAGACCACCACCCCCATGGGTGTCAGACTCCCCCTCCCACAAGGTGCACTCCTGCCCCAACCTCCAGCACAGGACCAGCAGGTAGAGTCTCCTCCATGAACACCTGTGCCGGCTGCCGGCTGCCCTGAGGCTGGGCATGAAAGTGATCCGTGGCCATCTTGCAAGGACACTGGTTCCAGGAGCAGGAAAAAGATAGAAATCTCAGCTGGTCAGTCATAAAAAGGAGCATTGCTTCTATCTGAGTGCCTCACCTGAGGGACGCGGGTAAACCCAAACATTTGCCAGGGTGGGTGGAACGGAGACATCAGCTCGGGGACACACCATTAGAGAATCACAGGTAGAAGCCTGGAGCAGTAGCGCATGCCTACGATCTCAGAGACTTGGGAGGCTGAGGCAGGAGGATGGTGAGTTCGAGGCCAGAGGCAGCCTGCACAAGTTGGCAAGACCCTGGCTCCAAATAAAAATTAAAAATAGGCTGGAGTGCAGCCCGGTGGTAGAGCACCTACAAAGTATGTGTGAGGCCCTGAGTTTAACCCCTCAGTACCGTTAAAAAAAAAAAAAAAGAATCAGAGGTGTCCAATGAGGAGACCACTTCCAACATGTAAAGGGCTAGCATTGGGACAGAGTAGGGGCCTGTGTGGTGTCTCTCCAGGGACAGCAAGAATTGGCAAACACAGATCTGCTGGACTTTGGGAATGCACACTCACAGCCACACTGACCAGGATTATGCTAGCTCCTCCTGCAGGTAGTGAGCCCCCCACCACTGGAGGCATCCAAACAGTGCTGAGGACAGCCGTGGGTCAGGGATGATGCACAAGGTGAGCGCTTGGCCCTCCGGCTCTCTCAGGGCCTCCCCTTCTAAGGTGCCGTCCCGGGCCAGCTCCAGGGAGAGAGAGAGCGTGCATCTCCTCCTGTCTAAAAACGAGCCCTAGCTTCTCATCATTTTCCTCATGTTGAGCCCTGCAGGAACAGCTGTTGAGAAATCACATGCCTGCCTGCTCGGGAGTGCTCTTGAACCCGGAGTGCAAATTAACTTCATGTGATCTGAAATATAAAAGGTCGCTTCTCCCACAAATTAGAACCTGCCAGACGCCTGCCAAGCTCGTGAGCCTGTGGGTTCTGTGGGGACATCGGCCAGCGAGGGCTGGCATCCACCCCACGTTGTCCTTTCAAGGCCGTTCGCTCCGGTCACAGCGTCCCCCAGACTGTGGCCTGTCCGTCCTCTCCTGCCAGCTCCAGGAGGCTCCTGTCCTCTCCCTGGGGCTCACGGAGCTTCTGACTCACCTGATCCCCCTGGGACCAGGCAGCGTCATCTTCCCCACGGGTTCTTAGAGACCCCCATCCACGCTGTACTGGAAGTGGACACCATGGCTGGGGACTGTGAGGAGGCCTCCGCCACTCCCTCAGTCTCAGACGTCCCCACACCAGCGCTGTGGACCCTAGCCTTGAAGTAGGCAGGCCCCCTGCTCCTCCCTGCTCCTCTTCTTCCCGCCTCACCCCTGCTGCCAGGACCAGGACTCCCCTATCTGCGCCCCACACCCTCTGCAGGCTGCTGAAATATCGTCAGCCCCTCCCAAACCCCAGAGATGCAGAAAGGGAACTAAAGGAACTGAGAACCTTTTTCTTGAGCACAGACCTGGTTCTCCCCAATCTTCCCCTTGCGCTGAGCTCCACAAGGTCGGCTCTGCAGCCTTAGGCTGAGCTGGAGTTTTGCACACGGTCTCCAGCCCTGAGTGCAACCCTCGGTATCCAGCCCTTGCCAGGAGCACGCTGCCCTCAGAGACGCTGAATTACCTGCCCAAGGCTGCCCAGCTCTTCAGGGCCACACTGGGATTCCAGGCTGGGTCTTCCTGAACCCACGGTTGGGACCACAGCATGGTCACCTGGTCACCTGGCAGGAGCCTGAAATCTCCTTGGGGACTGGCCTCCTGGGGAGAGGCAACCCCCTTGGGGCCCCAGGATTCTGAGCCTCCTCAGCCTGCCCAGCTCTCCCACCCACCCGAGACCCTTGGCCTTGGACTCCCACTTGGCTCCACCCATGCCTGTCTGGCTGCCAACCTGGATGTTGGGCCCACCTGATACCTGACCACCCAGGTCAGGCTGAGCCACGAGGGCTCCCCAACCTGATACAGCACGGAACAGCTGCTTAATCAACATCCTCCCAAGGTCCCCGGGTGTCCTCCACTGTTGTTTTCTCCTTATAAGTCCCCAAGGGGTCCTTCTGGGTTACACCTGTGCGTTTTGGAGTGGTGGTCAGTGTGAGCCGCTGGCCAAGTGTCCACCTTGCAGAATTGGCCAACACCCATTTTCTGAGTCTTGGACGTGAAGGCCACGCACACCTGTTCATCCTCACACCTGTCCATCCTCATACCTGTCCATCCGCACACCTGTGTGCACACCTGTCCATCCTCATACCTGTCCATCCACACACCTGTCCATCGGCACACCTGTCCATCTGCACACCTGTCCATCCGCACACCTGTGAGCACACCTGTCCATCCGCATACCTGTGTGCACACCACGCCCGTGAGCCCCGGCTGCTGCCTCCCTGTGACACATCTTCTCTCTGAAGCCAATGTCCATGGAGCCTGCAGCCCAACCAGCCACTTTCCAAACGCTGCTTATCTGACACGCATCTCTCCATGGGGAGAGACCCCAGCAAAGACAGTGACCTGGAGAAACTCCATTGTCAGCACAGCACCTCCGTGGAGCCAAGCATGCAGCAGAGAGCAAGCCTGCAAAGCCACAGTGTGGAGGGCCGCCCCCAACTCGGGCAGCAGCCGAGAGCCCAGATTCTGGGCAATGGAGAAAGGGAAGCCTGGGGACCAGAAATGGCCCAGAGTCGCCCAGCGAGTCCCCAACTCTGCTCCTGCTTGCAAGGACCCTGTGGATCAGAAGCAACTGTTATGGCCCCTCGAGGCTGGTGAACAGCTTTCCTTATTTATTTGTTTATTTTTGGACTAGGGGGCTGAACCCAGGACCTCATGCACACTTTGAGAGTGCTCTACCACTGAGCTGCACCCCTGGCCCATTTTTATATTTTTTGTCCTCACAGGGTCTTGCTAAGTGGCACAAGCTGCCTCTGGCCTCAAACTTGAGCCTCTCCTGCCTCTGCCTCCCTAGTACTGCCATGACAGGCATGGGCACCATGCCTAGCTGGCTTTCCTTTTAAATGTATGTCATGTCAAGCCATAGTGTCACCTCCTGTCCAGCTGTGGACTCTGGATGCCTTTGATCCTGTCCCAGGTTCTCTGCCCGGCTCACCTCCTGTCCACCCAGTGAGCCAGGGTTTGTTGCAGTTCTCCAGGGCCCACAGACCTCCTGTGGCCTCTCCCTTTCTTCTCATGTCATTGCACCATTTACTGAAAGGCCACAGTAGAAGCTGGGTGCGGTGGCACATGCCTGTTGTCACAGCAACTTGGGAGACGGAGGCAGAAGGATGGTAAGTTCGAGGCCAGAAGCAGCCTGCACAATTTAGCAAGACTTTGTCTCAAAATAAAAAATAAAAAGTGGGATGGAGTTACAGCCCAGTGGTACAGAACTTGTAAAATGTGTGTAAGCCCCTGGGCTCAGCCCCCTAGTACTGAAAATAAATAAATAAATAAATAAATAAATAAGTAAGAAAGAGAAGAGAGAAGAGTCAGGTATCATAGTGGTAGCCACACCTGTAATCCCAGCACTTGGGAAGCTGAGGTAGGAGAATGACAAGTTCAGGACCATCCTGAGCTACGTATTAAGACTCTGTGTCAAAAAATTTTAAAAATCACATGGAGAGAAAGAAAGAAAGGAAGGAAGGAAGGAAGGAAAAGAAAGATGGAAAGAAGGAAGGAAGAGAGGAAGGAAGGAAGGAACAAAGGGAGGAAGGAAGGAAGGAAATAAAAAAAAAGAAGAGGAGAAGAAGACAGAGAGACAGAGAGAAGCCAGGCAGATATGCCTGGAGGGACACGAAGCTATGAGCTGACGAAAATGAGGATCGCTGAGTCCACCAGTTACTGAAGTGAGGTCTTGAGCCAATTCTTCCTCAGAGCCTCCAAAGTCACTGGTCTTGCCCATACTTTGACGTCAGACTTCCGGCTTCCTGAGCTGAGAAAACAGCTCTCTGCTTTTTCGGGCTACTCAGCTTGTGGTAATTTGTTTTAGTAGCCGCAGGCCTGCAAGCCTTCCTTTTCCCTAAACACTCAGCAGTTTTCTGCCCCAGGACCTTTGCACATGGTGCTCCTGCCGCCTGGAATGCTTTTCTCCAGCCCTATGTGCCTGGCTTCTACCTGGCATTCAGGTCTCCATGAAACCTCGCCTCTTTGGAGCTCCTCCTGGCACCACCCCCAGCACCACAGCCTGCCTCCACCTTGGACCTCCCTGGCTTGCTGGTGGATGAGAGCCCTCCCCTTCTGGTCCGTCTGGCAGTTAGCAATGAGCTCTGCAAAGGTGGGAACAGCATGTCTCCTTCTCCAGGGTACCTAGGAGCCCAGTACTGGGCATAGAGCGTGTGTGCAATGAACATATCTGGAGTCTTCCCTCGGGAGGACTCGTGGCTTTGGACTGTGGGCAGCTCCCTTGTCCTGGGCCCTCTGCACCCTCAGCTTCAAGACAAGAACTGAGATTTTTTTTTTTTTTTTTTTTTTTTTGTACTGGGAGTTGAACCCAGTGCCTTGCACTTGTATGCTCTGCAAGTGCTGGGCCACTGAGCTGCACCCCCAGCCCATTTATTTATTTATCTATTTTTGAGACAGGGTCTTGCTAAGTTATACAGACTGCCTCTGGTCTTGAACTTGCCATCCTCCTGCCCCTGCCTCCCGAGCTGGTGGGATTACAGGCGTGTGCCACTGCACCCAGCAAGAACTGAGAATACTGCGGTTTGAGTCCCCAGGAGGCTGAAGAGGCACCTGGCTCTGGCTTCCTGAGGAAGGGTGTGCTCCCTCCCATGGCAATCAGAGCCCCAGGGGCAGAACTACAGCCAGGAACCCTCTTGACGTGACTCTCTGGGACCATCGCCCTGTCCCCCAAATATCTGATTTCTGTCAGCCTGCATCTTAAACCATCCCCGCCCGAGATCTACCTGGGACTCAGAGTAGGCGCCGACAGACACACAGGGCTGTCTTCCCCCGGCTGGCACAGGAAATGTTGCAGCCGCTGGGCATTGAGAGATGGAAGCGCTTAATTAATTCTTAGTGATCAATGTTTGCAAGGCCTTTTGCAGAGGCAAGGGCCCTCGGTCCCCGCCATGTGGCTTCACTAATGAAGTAATGATAATCTGTAGAGTGGGTTAAATAACACCAGGCCCCGGAGGGTTTGCCAGGAAGCCAGCGAGACAGGCCTGCGTGATGAGGGAGGATTGTTCGAGGGCGTGCAAGACCATCCGGGGAGGGGACTTGTTTTCCTCTTTGCCATTCCTCTCCCTGTCTTGAGGTTGCCTCCCAGGCTTGGGCAGCTTTTCTGGTCCCTGTCCTCCAAAAAGGGGCTGGAGGAGGGACACGCAGGGAGGAGCATGCCCTCTCAGTCCCACCCACCCACACAGGCCGAGGTCCAATGCCTGGCCTGGCCTCCTCCTAGCCACGTGCTCAGCCCGCCTTCCCCGGCTGGCTCCACACAGGCTGGCTTAGCATCTCCTCCGGGACCCACGGCCTCCCCAGCTCCAGCTTCTGCTCCCAGCCCAAATGGGCACCCCAGAGCCTTGCGGGGACCCCCATCCAGGCAGGGGAGGCAGTGAGGGATGATGGGAATAGAGAGAAGGCAAGAGAGGGCAGAGAGCGGAGGCTGAAGGCAGACAAAAGGCTGTCAAGAGCCAAAGCAGAGGAACTTCAGGAGAGTTCCAGGGAGCTGCCAAGCCGTACAAAAATCTGTAGCAGCAGACACTGTAGGACCTGAGGCTCACACACTGGCAGGTGCTGCCTGTCAACCGTGCTGGCACCAGCCACTGCTCCGAGCCGAGGATTTCACTAGTTGCTGAGTGCCAGGCTGCTGGCAATCAGAGCTCAGAGCAATGAGCCTCTAGCCTGAGCACCCACAGCTATAAGTCTCTGGCTTCTAAAGCCCAGAGCCATAGCCTATAGTTTGCAGAGGTTGGAACTGTAAGCCTTTGGGTCCGTCAGCCCAGCCCATTAGCCCATGGCATTCAAGGGCCCAGTTCTCTGAAGGCTACAAGAGCTGCTCCATATAGACCAGGTCACCCATGTAGAGCAGAAGGGCCCCCAGCAGCTCGCTGGGCCACCAGCCTGGGTGGCTCCAACTTCTCTCCCAATCTCCCAAGGGTTCTTTCCTTCCTCTTGGTCAAGAGGGCCCCAAGGAGACGCCCCCCCCCCCCCCCCGTGTCTTGGTAAAGTCTCTGTACAGCCCCCACCCCATGACTGACTCCTGAGCGGGGTAAATCAGGCAGGCAGCTCGCAAACCGGAAGTCCCGCCCAGCCTAACTGCATTGCCGCTTTGGAGCATGCAAAGATCCGTCCATCTCCCCGCGTTCCCTGCCTCCTGTCTTGGCCTGGGCTGTGCCGGCCGCCAGGGATGCCCTCCCCGAGCCGAGACCCACTCTGACACTGGCAGGATCGCCACTTCCACTAAGCTGCACCCAGATCCCTGGAGCCCAATCCCAGGACTCGGCTCGGTCGGCCTGGGCTCAGCTGTGTTTGCATGACTTCCAAACCAAGCCGGATGCCGGCGACCTGGGCTCCCAGGCCACCACTCCTTGCTGCCCGCTGACCCGGGGCACCACAGTCCCTCTAAGCCCTGGTTTTCTGAGAGCAAAATAGGGTGTGGAAAGCTTTAGGATTCTGTGGGAGAATGTCGCAGAGGTTTGCAGGAACTGTGGGGGATGCGAGATGTCGGTGGCTTTCTCCCTCCTTGGAGGAGAGTCTCTGGGCCTGACTGCCCCCAGGCTTGGGAAGGTGGAGAGACGGGTACAGATCGCGGATGGCAGCGCCGTCCTTGCAGCGGGGAATGCCACCTCATTCCTACTTCTCGCCAATGGACCGTGGGTTTGAGGAGGAGCCTGGAATCCTTCATCCCTCCCCAGCACACGTGTGGCCAGGGACAGCCTCCCCACCACACCACCCCAGCCGCCCTCTCCACACCCACCCACCAGCCCTCACAGCAGCAGCGACCAGGGGGCCTGAGGACAGCGTGGGAGAGGTTCGAGATTACTGGGGGGTTGGCAGATCACGGGGAATGCCAGGTGCAGCGTAGCCTGCAAATGCAAAATTATGGTGATGAGGAAGAGGTTCACTGATGAGGCAGAGTCTTGGGGGAATCAGGTCTGACTGATATGCAAGGTAAAGCAGGCGGGGGGGGGGGGTGTGGAGACATGTGGGGGCCCTGCTGGGAGGGCAGGTGTAGGAAACTCCAGGAGCCTCAGGAACATGAGTTCTAGGCCAGAAGCAGCCTGTGCAACTCAGAGAGACCTTGACTGAATATGTTGTTGTTAGGTGCCGTCGAATTGGGTCCAGCTCATAGCAACACTGTATACAGCAGAACGAAACACTCCCTGACACTGTGCCAGGCACATGATCTTTTTTATGTGTGAGCCCATTGTTGCAGCCACTGTGTCAATCCATCTAGTGGAGGGATTTCCTTTTTTCACTGATCTGCCACTCTCCCAAACATGATGTCCTTCTCCAGGGATTGGTCCCTCCTGACTACATGTCCAAAATATGTAAGACATAGTCTAGCCATCCTCCTTTCTGAGGAGCACTCTGGTTGCACTTTCTCCAGGATGGATCTGTTGGTTCTTTTGGCAGTCCATGGTATATTCAATATTTGTCTCCAGCATCATAATCCAAAAGCATCCATTCTTCTCCTATCTCACTTATTCAACATCCAGCATTCACAAGCATATGAAATGGGCTGTGGGTGCAGCCCAGTGGTAGAGCACTTGCAAAGTGTGTGCAAGGTCCTGGGTTCAGACCCCAAGTACCACCAAAAAAAAAGAAAGAAAGAAAGGAAAAAAAAGAAAAAAGGAAACAACAGGGGTAATTATAGCCCCCATTGGGGTCCCTGAGAGGTGATAAGATGGTATGTCTTCCTCCTGTGGCTCTTGTTGGTCCTTGCTGTGGCCCTGATGTGCTCTATAACCCTGGAGGTATTGCTTCCCCTTTCTTGGCCTCCGATTCAGCCACCGTTCAGCCAAGGGATCCGCCTGGGTGGACAAGGTACTGGCCAAGAAACATGCCCTGGAGGGCTGCTCTGCTCTGGGCGTGGATGGTTCTTCCAGGAGAGGCAGAAGAGACAGCTACGTGGAGAGACGTGGACGGAATCTGTGCTCCTCCACCTGCCGTCCCCTGCTCTGGGCTCATCTAGCAGAGAGATGGGGATAAACACCAGCCATTCTGCTGATCTCTGTCCTCCAGCCCTTTAGCATCTCCTGGGGCACAGCAGGACACTCCACGGGGGGCACCAGTCACCCCCTGCTTGCCCCTTCAACCCGGGAAGCCACAGCCTTGGCTTCCATAGACCTCTGTGCATCTTCCTGTGGCAGCTCAGCCCACATGCCACAGGAATGTGTGGTTAGCATGGGCGGGGCCGTAGGCAGCCCCAGGACCACCCTGCCCACATCACGGGAACGGGGCTTCCCTGCCTGCTTGCCCCCAGCCGGGAGGCCACGGGGCTGAGGAAGGGAAATCAGCCGCTGGCTGTGCACTTGAGGCCTCCTGCCAAGTCCGGCCGTCCTGAGCAGGCAGCCACCGCACCCCATCACTCACAGCAGCCCAGGGAGGAGCCCAGCCCCGGGCCTGAGCTCCACCTGCCCAGCGGCCCATGGCCTGCCCCCGTGGAGACCCCGGTATCCATGTGCCCAAGTCATGGAGCAGAGGACAGGGGACAGAAGCCACATGAGCTCATCTCCCTAAGCGACCACCAGAAGCAGTAAAAGGAGGCCGTGGTTGCCAATGTGTGGATGGAAACACTCAGGCCCGGGAGATGACCTTCAGGGCCCAAGCGCAGGAGTGGGAACTCAGGTCACCCAGTCTCATTGAGGACCGGAAGGAGCCACGGGTTGCCGGTACCTGGGTGGGTTAAGCCAGACTCCACACCGCGCGAGTCACCCCCACGCCAGGCTGCATCAGGAACCTGGGTGGAGTGAGGGTCACCCCACTCCACCCACTGCCCAGCCCCTCAAAGCCCAAAGCAGGCCAGAGCTGGAGGGTCCGGCAACACCCTAATGAAGCCATCTCACCCCCATAATGAAGACCTCATGTACCTCCAATGACACTTAGAAAATCCGGGCACAAATAAATAACCCAAGTCCAATTGAATTAACCTTGTGCTGATCAGCCCAGCTAAACAAATTATCCTCAGGCCCGAATGAGATGAAAAGACCGGGTGCACACTGGGCTCGCTCAGTGCGAGGGTTCATTGGCTTTAACGAGTTTAAGCCACAGGCCCTGTGTTCTTTTCCCTGGCTTTGGGGCCGCCTTGCTCCCAGGGTGCAGCCGCTGGGCGGGGGCCGCTACCCTGGGGACTGCAGAAGAAGCCAGACCCCAGCGCCAACCCGACGTCCAAGGAGCCTGCAGGGGCTGAGGTCGGGAGCCGGCTCCTGCTCACCCTGCACCAGCATGAGTGCCCGTGGGCCAGGCAGACCCCACAGGGAGCCGCGCGGTCCCAGGCCTCTGCCTCAGCCCATGTGGGCAAACAGTGGACAAGGACACCCCCTTGGCGGGTGAGGCCACCGAGCAGGGACAGAAACAGCGGACATCCCTTTTAGGAAGACAAAGAGCACTTGGGGACAGGGGTCTCCGATGAGGCTGCAGCCTGTCCTCCAACTGACAGAGCCGGGCATGGTGGCCACGCTTAGGATCCCAGCACTCGGGAGGCAGAGGTGGGAGGATCGCGAGCCCCAGGCCAGCCTGGGCTACATAGCGAGACCCTGTCTCAAAAAACAAAACAATCGCAACAGCAGAAAGTCCTGGAGCCGTCAGGAAGCAGCAGCCGCGCAGGTGGGCAGTGAAGGAAGGGAGGAGGAAGGAAGGAGGAAAGGAGAAAGGAAGGAAGGAAGGAAGGAAGGAAGGAAGGAAGGAAGGAAATAAATAAAGAAGGAAGAAGGAAGGAAGGAAGGGGGGAAGGAAGGAAGGGAGGGAGGAAGGAAGGAAGGAAGGGAGGAAGGAAGGAAGGAAGGGAGGGAGGAAGGAAGGAAGGAAGGAAATAAATAAAGAAGAAAGAAGGAAGGAAGGGGGAAGGAAGGAAGGGAGGGAGGGAGGGAGGAAGGAAGGGAGGAAGGGAGGGAGGGAGGGAGGAAGGAGGAAGGCAGGAGGAAGGAAGGAAGGGGGAAGGAAGGAAGGGAGGGAAAAGGAACAAAAGAGAGAAAGGTGCCCAGCACATGTGGCTGCATGGGTCGTGTGGGATATGGTGTTAAGTGGTAGTTTTTAGGAACCGCCTGAGAATAAGGTGGGGTGGGGAGAAGAACCCTGAAAGTGTCCACTGATAAGTGGGTGCACTTGACAAGGGCCGGCAACCACTAGGGCTATTAACTTCCCAGGGAGCCGTGTCCATGTGGAGGCAGGCCGACAGGATGATGGATGGCAGGGGACAGTGGCCACCAGCTGATACAGAGACACAGAGAGGGGAGGAGAGAAGGCACAGCACTGACTGCCAAGGCTCACAGGGGACCTGACCGGCACCAGACCGTGCCATGGGCACTGTGGGTGCACAGGGACGGTCTCTGCCTTGCTCCTGACTCTGAGAGGCCACTGTCCAGCTGGGACTGAAAGCCAGAGCAAAGCAAAACCTAACCACAGCCATCCACAACTGGAGAGGTCGTGGCCCTGGGTGGTGACCAGCAAGGCCTCCGTGGAGGCCTGGGTTTCAGTGCTCGCAGTGCACTGGCATTAGAAGCCCGGCCAGGGCGCCGCACACAGTGGCTCAGGAGGTGGAGACAGGAGGATCACAAGTTCAAGACCAGAGGCAGTCTGCGTAATTTAACGAGACCCTGCCTCAAAAAGTAAAAAAAAAAAAAGAAAAAAAAAAAAAACGGGCTGGAGGCACAGCTCAGTGGTCCAGCACTTGCAAAGCATGCAAGCGTGAGGCCCTGGGTTCAAATCCTGCTACTGCAGAGAGAGAGAGAGAGAGAGAGGCAGAGGCAGAAACAGAAAAAAAGAGAGAGACATAGAGGGGCTGAACTGAATCGCAGCCTCCTCAGAAGATGCAGAATTTCAAGGTGGACAGCTGGGCCATCTTTGCCCAAGGATATAGTGGGCACTGGACCAAGGGAGGGGCAGGGCGCTATAGCCTCCACAGTAGGGGGTGAGGAAATGAGGCCGTTCCCGCCCACACTTTCTAATCCCAGCCCAGATCACCTAAGGGTTCTGTGGCCTCTGCTGCCCTCCAGAGGCAGGTGTTGGTAACGCAGGCTGTCCCCACTCCAGTCCCTGGGGGGACTCAACTGAGTCCCATCCGTGGGTTTACTCCTGGGCTAGTGGGGAGGTCCTCAGGCTCCTGGGCTAGAAGGACTGCAAGTATTTTTCCTTCTGTTCCCTTTCTCTCTCTTTTCTAGTTATAAAACATACTTTTGTTGTCAGGTGCCATCAAGTCACATCCGACTCATAGCCACTCTATGTACAGCCAAAGGAAGCACTACCCAACATGGTGCCACGCACACGCTCTTTATGAGTCTGCAGCCACTGTGTTTCTTCTCATTTTTAGTTGTGACACATCAGCAAAAGGAGGTCTTGGGGGCCTTACTCCATTCCTGTCATTAAGGTCCACTCTACTTTGAGGAGGCAACTCTTCCCCAGTCGTTCCTTGAATGTCTTCCAGCCTGGGGGGCTCATTTTCTGCCATAATATTTGACAGTGCTTCTCTACTATTCATAGGGTTTTCATTGGCTGATTGTTTCGAGAGTGGGTTTCCACGTCCTTCTCCCAAGTCTGTCTTAGTCTGGCAGCTCAGCTGAAACCTGTCCACCATGGGTGACCCTGCTGGTACCTGACATACTGGTGGCACAGCTTTCAACCGGAGCTGAGGCAGGACTTGGGTCTGTCGGACTCATCCTCCCACTCCTGCCTTCCTCCTTCCCCATCCCCAGGCCTCTTCCCTGGAGCCAAATACTCTCTCGTTCTTGTTGAATTTGATCCAGTTCAACAACTGCTTCTCAGGGCTCGGTGATGTCCCGCCCAATGACATTCTGTTCCCGCCTTAAAGAAGAGAGAGCACAGGCCATAGCCAGCCTCCGTTTAGACCAACAAGCTTTGTCATTCGTTCAGCTTGACATGGGCAATAGAACAGCTTCTTTGCCAGGAGAAATAACTCCTTAAAATATCGAAATAAAGCCTTTCAGAAATTGTCCACAGATTAAGGTTTCATTTCTTAAAGAATTGAACAAATAGCGCACGTTGGGAGGCAGCGTTTTCAACATTTGTAACCAGGAGCTGGGCGTGGTGGCGCATGCCTGTAATCCCAGTGGTTTGGGAGGTCGAGGCAGGAGGATCGCAAGTTCGAGACCAGAGGCAGTCTGCTTAATTTAGCGAGACCCTGTCTCAAAAAGTAAAAAATGGGCTGGGGGTGCAGCTCAGTGTTCCAGCACTTGCAGAGCATGCAGGCGCAAGGCCCTGGGTTCAACCCCCAGTACCACCAAAAAACAAAAAACAAACAAACAAAAAAAAAAACCCACATTTGTAACCAGGGCACAAAGCGTCTCTAGGAATGAAAAGATTGTAATATTTGAACTCCACAGTTCAGCTGAAAACAAGGGGACAAGCTATGTTCTCAATTCTGTGCCGCCATGGGCTCGAGCCCAACAATAGCGATCTAGTGCTTACATACGCCAGTCAACAGAAAACCCCAAAGGCCAGAGCTGCACATGGTAATACGCCCCTGCAAGCCCAGTACTCAGGAGGAGGGGGCGCAGAGGCAGGAAGATGGCGAGTTCCACGCCAAGCTGGGCCTCCAGATACCCTGCAACTTTGCAAGATCTCATCCCAAGGTTGCAGAGGAGCCTGGCGTGGTGGCCACACCTGCGATCCCAGCACTCAGGAGGCAGAGGCAGGAGGATCACAAGTTTGAGGTTAGCCTGGGCTGTACAGCAAGACCCTGTCTGAAAAAACCAAACCCAACCAAACGAGCCAACAAACAAAGGCCTGGGATTCAGCAGCTCCTCCGCTGGCTGGGCAGACGCTGAGCCTCACTGGGAAATGGCAATTCTCTGTAGGAATGGATGCACTGACTTGGACCCCATGCTGAGCTGTCTCAGAAATGATCTTTGAGCCAGGCACCATGGTGCACGCCTGTCATTTCAGTGACTTGGGAGGTAGAGGCAGAAGGATTGTGAGTTTGAGGCCAGAGGCAGCCTGTGACATTTAGCAAGACTCTATCTCAAAATAAAAAAGAAAGAAAGGGGTGGGGGTGCAGCCCCGTGGTAGAATGCTTGCAAAGTGTGTATAAGGCCCTGAGTTCAATCACCAAGGAAAACGAAAGAAAAAAGAAAAGAAAGAAGGAAAACAGAAGAGAAGAAAAGAAAAGAAGAAAAAGAAATGATGTTTGAATTCTCCCTGGGTAGAGAACTTATTCTCTTTCTGGATGGACCGCTCCCTAGACCCTTCTTATAAACTGGGTTTGGTTTTAATAGTATTCATTAATTTCCCTTGGGGAAAATTTTGAATTTCATATGTGTAGACAACCCTGGGTTTTCTTGTAATAAAATGCATGTAATTTAAAATTGGTTGCTTTAAATCTTTTGTCCTCCAAAAACCTTAGTTGCAAATATATTCCTTCTATTCTGCCTGTGCCACCCCCCACTCAACTTGAATTATCACAGTTTCAGAAAAAAATAATTGTTCATTATATTTTTACAGGTAACCGGGTGCTGCTGAAGGTAATTCCTGTCCTAGGGAGCTCTGTAATTAGAGCTATTTATGTGTCTGTCTGCGCCGCTATTCCCTCAAGGGTCTTCCCAGGCCGTGTGTGCAGGGCACCCCGCAGACACCCATCGCAGCGCTAAGACAGCTGAGACTAGATGTGAAGAGCGGAGTCCAAGGCATGCGATGTCCTTCAGCCCCAGATGACCCGCAGATGGCTTGGCCTCCTCCACTGTGCTTTGTGTCTGCTTCCCAGTCACATCCTAGTAGGCCAGGATCCCAGCCCATGTCCGTGGGCAGGACTGGGTCACCAAGGCCGTCTTGAGACTTACCAGGCCTGGTGGGGGAACTGCAGAGGCAAATAAGACAGGTCACTCGGACAGCTCCCGTGGTTCTGCTCTTGCAAAGGGCTGGGCCTTGGGAGAGCGGGAACGAACCATCAGCCCTGATGTGCGCCCAACGGTTGGCCGTGACCACTGCAGTCTGATGACCTAGGAGGGGAAGGAAACTCTGCCGAGCACCTCGCACGTGTCAGGCCCTACACCAGGCCCTTTGGCAAACTCGGTGCCACACCATCCTCACAAGGATCCAGCAAAATTGGTTTTCCCAAAAGGAAGGAAGCGCTGACGCACACCACCCACAGGGTGAGCGAACCTCGAAGACATGGTGATCAGTGAGGAGGCCAGATGCAAATGGCACATACTGTATGGCTCTGTTTTTATGGAATCTGCAGAACTGGGGGACCCACAGGGACAGAAAGCCCACAGTTTCCAGGGGAGGGAAGAACTGGGGGTTCTAAATATTATGAGATTTCCACTGTGATTTCTCCTTTAACTTCCATCAATTAGAAAAATATTTTAACTCCTCGGTGCATGAGAAGTCACTTTTACATTAGTTTATTATTTGTTTGTTTATTTGTTTGTTTGTAGTACTTGGGGGGTGGAGCCCAGGGCCTCTCACATACTTTGCAAGTGCTCTACCACTGAGCTGCACCTCCACCCCTTTTTTTATTTTTTTATCTTGAGACAGGGTCTCACTAAGTTATGCAGGCTGCCTCTGGCCTAGAAGTCGCGCTCCTCCCGCCTCAGCCTCCCAAGTCACTGGGATCACAGGCATGCGCCACCATGCCTGGCTTCACATTAACTTATTTTTTAAATAGTGGTCGGTTTGGGTTTTGCCCAGGGAATACTGAGGAAGAAAAGCTGCTAAGGTGTAACCTGGGGCTGGGTGGTGACTTTATCATATCTAGTGGGCCGACCCAGAGAAGGACCTGGCAACCCACTCCCTCAAACCAATCCACTACTGAAAACCCCATGAACAGAGATGCACTGACAATACTGTTTTGCCTCTTGTACATAGGGTTGCTATGAGTTAGACATCGACTCTACTGCACCTAACTGCAACAAGTGGGCCGCCCATGTCAGGACGGAGCCAGCATATCAAGTGCCTTCAGGACCCAGGGAGAGGAATCTTCTGAGCTTCTGGGTCTCCTCACTGGGTGCGTCCATCTCTTCCCCTGCAGGGACTTAAAATGCTTGGACAAGGGTTTCACATAGCCGTCACCTATACTGTAAAGAATCACAATGAATACATCATCTCTCATTCACTCCAAAATATCTATACTCTAAATATAATACAATATCTGAGCCTGGTGTGGTGGCCGCACCTGTGATCCCAGCACTCAGGAGGCAGAGGCAGGAGGATCACCAGCTCCAAGTCCCCCAAATTTCCCTGCCTTTCTACCCTGCCTCAGAAGGACTTTTTTTTTGGATGCAACCCCTGGGGAAGGGTCTCAGGGCTCCAACTTTCAGCATCTGCCCGAGAATCTCCTATCCTGGGAATAAAGCATCCAGCTAGGAGGTCCAACGGGGCCTCCAGGGATGGAGGCTCCTCCTGCCTCCACCTGGGCCTCCCTGAGGGGCAGGGCGGGGCACAGGGCCATGCACCTGAGCATCCCATCTGCAAAACGGGACACAGCGACTCTGCTGAACGACACGGTAAGGGCCTGGCACGTGCCAATAAACGTCAACCATCACTGGTGTCCCCCCAGCCTCCAGGACGCTCAGGCTGCCCCACTCGGGCTTCCGCCAGCGCCTCCAGGCAAGTCGGAACCCGAGGCGTTCGTGGCGGGAATCGCCCGGACCAGGAGCCAGGAGGACCGTGAGCGGAAGTCCGCACTCTGCACTTCCGGGGGCGGGGCCTGAAGCTGGGCCTGGCGGCGCAGCTCGCACAAAGCCACTTCCGGCGCGGCGGGGCGCGGTGAGCGCGCGTGCGCGGGCGTCTCCAGGGCCAGTAGCGTCGCTTAGCGGTCTGGCCGTCTGTTTTTCTGCGCGATCCGGGGCTCCCCCCGGCCCTGGCGGGTGCGGCTGCGGCTGCTTCACGTGTCTTTCCGACTTCGCGAACCCGGGTATCCAGACTTGGGGGGCGAAGGGAGGGAGGGACGGTTGCCCCCGGAGTGAGGGCCTTGCGCGGGCGAGCTGGACGTCAGTCCGTCGAGAAGGTCCCGGGCGACGTCTGTACGGACGCGGACGGTTTTTCTTTTCTGTTTTTCTTTTGTTGGTTTGGTTGCTTTTTTGTTGTTGTTGTTTATTTGATTTATTCTTTTTTGTAGCCGCACGTGGGAGTTGAACCCTCGCTCACACACACTTTGCAAGTGCTCCACCCCCGGCCACGCCCCCAGCCCGTTCTTTCTTTCTTTATTATTATTATTATGTTTTTTTATGGTACTGGGGTTGATCCCAGGGCCTCACGCCTGCATGCTCTGCAAGTGCTGGACCACTAAGCTGCACCCCCAGCCCATTTTTTCAGTTTTTGAGACAGGGTCTCACTAAATTACACAGACTGCCTCCGGTGTCGAACTTGGGATCCTCCTGCCTTTGCCTCCCCAGCCGCTGGGATTACAGGCGTGCGCCACCGCGCCCAGCCTTTTTTCATTTTTTGAGACAGGGTCTCGCTCATTACGCCAGCTGCCTCTGGCCTCAAACTCGCTGTCCCCCTGCCTCAGCCTGCCGAGTCGCTGGCACTACTAGCGTGAGCCACCGCTCCTGGCCGCTTTTTGGAGACAGGTTCTCAAGTGTTGTAGCCCAGTAACTAACTTTTGTGGCCTCAAACTCGCAACTCTCCTGCCTTAGCCTCCAGAGTGCAGGGAGCACAGGTGCGCACCACCGCGCCCTGGCTCACACTTGCTCTTGAAATGGGTCTGCTTGTGTCTGTTTCAGAGCCCCATCTTGTATCTACGTTGGGGAAGCGTTGTTTGTTTTGTTTTTTTGTTTTCCTTTTTCTTCTTTTTTTTTTTTTTTCGTACGATACTGGGGGTTGAACCCAAGGTCTTGCGCTTGCATGCTCTGCAAGTGCTGGGCCACTTGAGCTGCACCCCCAGCCCATTTTTTACTTTTTGAGACAGGGTCTCGCTAAGTTAAGCAGACTGCCTCTGGTCTCGAACTTGCGATCCTCCTGCCTCCGCCTCCGGATACACTGGGATCACAGTGATTACAGGCGTGTGCCACTGAGCCCGGCTGTGTTACTTTTTTTAATTTTTTTATTTTTTTCCTGTACTATGGTTTTGAACTCAGGGCCTAGCACAGCTGGAGCGCTGGGTTGCCCCCACCACCCCTTCTTTATTTTTTGAGACAGAGTTTCACTAACTTGTGCAAGTTGCCTCTAGCCTCAAGCTAGGGACCCTCCTGCCTCGGCCTCCCGAGTCACTAGGATGACAGGTGTAGACCTCCGCAGCTGGCCCTGACTTACTCCCTTTTTCTTTCTTTTCAAACTAAATTAAAGCTTCCATCGAGGAGTGGGGCCATGGAAAGCAAACCTTTGGTGGTATCCAAACAGAAGACAGAAGTGGTGTGTGGGGTCCCCACCCAGGTGGTCTGCACAGCCTTCAGCAGCCACATCCTGGTAGTGGTGACCCAGTTTGGGAAGATGGGTACCCTGGTCTCCCTGGAGCCCAGCAACGTGGCCAATGACATCAGCAAGCCGGTGCTTACCACGAAAGTCCTTCTCGGGCAGGATGAGGTAAAGCAGTTGGGAGAGCCCCCGGGTGGAGGAGAATCCTCTTTCCTGGCTGTGAATTGTTGGTGAGGCTGCGGAGCATCTGCTAGGCGTACGCATGCAGCCACAGCCTTCTCGGGTCTTAGGGCATCCCCGCTGCCCCTGCGGATGCTTTTCCCAGCCTGTCAGCATTTTACCCAGCAGACAAGTGGAGGTATTGATCTGGTGTCACAGCCTCCTCTCAGTTTGTCCCTGTCACAGTACATTATGTTAAGGAGATGCCATCTGTGACAGCCTTCCCCTCTGCGGGCTCACCTTCCTTGAGTCCTCCCCGATTGGACATAGCCAGAGAGACAGGACGCAGAAAGCACCGGGAAATCACGTTAACTGCCTCTTCAGCAGTTTGTTAAGGCCTCCAGCGCCAAGTGTCTTGCTGAGCTCTGGCTGGCTTTGGCTGTGAAAGGCCCGGGCAGCGCTGTAGCAGTGTGGGAGGCCCACTGGGTCCCCAGGGGATGCTTAACAAATGCATCAGAACACCAGGTTTCTTGCACTCACGGTGGTTTCCCCTCTTCCCTTCCCCAGCCCCTTATCCATGTCTTTGCAAAGAACCTGGTAGCGTTTGTGTCTCAAGAAGCCGGAAACAGAGCAGTCCTCCTCGCTGTGGCCATGAAGGACAAGAGCGTGGAGGGGCTGAAGGCCCTGAAGGACGTGATCCGCCTGTGCCAGGTGTGGTGACCTGGCATCAAGCCGCGCATGCTACTCGGTAGGACCGGGAGGCAGCTCAGTCCCTTCGCAGGGTCTGAAAGATGCCTCCATCCTGTGTGGCACAGTCAGGAGGAGGAACTTTCTCTGACTTTACCCCTTGAAACTGGAAAAAACAGTCCGGTCTCAGGCAGACTCTGGTGCCCGAATCCTGGCGGGAGGTGGAGGCACTGGGTGAGCCAGGGCTCTGGAAATGGTTCTCTCTGGGCTCCCCATGCCCCTGTTCCCAGGTGGAAAGCCCACCTCGGCCGGTGGTGCTCCTGGGCCTTGGTGCAGCAGCACCGTGGGGGAGGAGCTTTATATTATTATTAAAAGGAAGTGTGCGTGCCCCAAATACTTCACCATCTCAGTAGTCCTGCGACACCAGCCACACAGCCCTCGGGTGGAAGGAGGACTTCGTGTTCGGCAGAGCACAGCCCGTGGTTGATGGGGCGAGCTGGATCCCAGGTGTGGATTCTGCTCACGCTGCCCCCTGCTCTCCCACCCGTGGCTCTCCTCAGCGCCAGCTTCCGTGCAGTTTGCATCTGGCCCTGTCCTTGTGAGCCACTTCCTGTTCTGGGGCCTCAGGAGCCTCAGAATGTGGGAGGAGGGTGTGTCCAGGGAAGGAGCAACCTGTGCCTGGGTCAGTGCATGACGGTCACAGCAAGGGTGGCCCTGCGGGGTCACTAAGATGTGGGAAGTCCAGGGCGGGGTCAGGAGGCCCAGGGTCCTCTGCCGAGGCTGTAGGGCAAAGCTGAGCCCAGCGAGGAGCCGGAAGGGCTTGGCGTGGAGGCGGTGCTTCTCTTTGGAGACAAGGCTTGCGAGGGCCCGGGTCAGGCTCTAGGGTGGTGTCCATGCCTGAAGTTGGCCTGTGGGTACCTACGCCTCTCCCAGGATGCAGCCTGCTCCCTGCCCCCGTCCTGCCTCTGCGAGGGCGGCATCAGTGACCACACCTGAGCGGGGAGGTCTGCAGCCAGAAGGTGCGTCTTGGCACTGTCTGACCCTGACAGTCTCCAGTGAGGAGGCAGCTGGGGGCTTGGGTGGGAGGAGCAGGGCCTGAAGCCGAAGGCAGCCGGGATTCCAGGATCGGGCAGCTCAGGTGCCCTCGGGTGAGGATGTGCTGCCGAGGGCTCGTGAAACCCGGAAGGACTGTTTCACCTGGTTCCTCTCTGTACCAGGGGTCTGGCAACCTGCGATGGTCTAGGACGGGTGTGGGGCAGGTGGGCTCCGCCTTGACCCTGGCTCTCCCTCAAGTCGGGTGCCTCCTGTGGCCTTGGCCTGTCCCCTGGCTGGGGGAGCTGCCGGCTCCAGCAGGCTGTGGGAGAGACTCGCAGGCAGAGACTGGGTCCAAGCCAGAGAGAGCCAGGAGGCCACGGGGGAACTTGCGGGACTTCAGGGGAGGTGAGGAGCTTGAGGAAAGAGCTCCTCCCACGTGCGGGAGTGGCCAGGGCCCCTGGCGGTGAGGACCCCAGACCCTGTCTTCTGCCCACCTTGCTCTGTGCCCTGTGGTAGTCTGGGGCCAGTCTGGCCAGCACTCTGCCCTGCTTCCTGCAGCTCACGGCTGCCAGCTGCCTGGAGGCCTGGCCCATTGCAGGTGTCAGGCTACAGAGGAGAGGAGGCTGGTGCAGGTGAGGGTGTGGCATCCTCAGATCAGGCCTTCAGACCTGGGGCAAAGGTCTGCTCAGTGTCGGCCTGCAGTTCGTCCTTGTCATCTGTCAGGTGATTGTGTCTTTGGAGCCACAGGCTCCCCAGCTTACCAGATGAAACACGGCCTGGGCAGGATCGAAGTCCAGGTCCAGCGCGGGTTTGCAGCTTCGTTGGGCTTCATTTTGTTTGATGGGGGGGTGGAGTTGAGACTGCGTATCTTGCCATGTGGCCCTGGCTGACCTGACCCGAGCTCCTGAATGCCTAGTGGGATTGCAGCTGTGTGTCACCCGCCCGGTGGAAGCTTTGCTTTCTGATTTGGTCCCTAAACCGCAACCACAGCGCCAGCTGGTGCAGCCTGGGCTGGAGACCCATTCGCCCGCACAGCAACCCGCCCCTGCCTCTGCATTTTGTGGAGGAGGAAGTTGATGACCAGAGAGGCCACACGGGCACTCCCAGGTGAAGGGACAGGACAGAGGTCCAGACGGCCCCTGTCACCAGGCCGCTCGACCCTCACTCATCAGCTCCTGTTCTTTCAAACCACATCTTCATCAAGGAATAGCAAACCTCATAGATTGGGCTCAGTCCCGTCCCGTCCTGTTCTGTCTGTTTCTGATTCAAGGTTGGACCGGGGGTCCATCTCCGTGGAGACAGTGAAGGCCGAGGGGATCAGAGAGCAGCTGAGGTGCCTCACAGTGCGTAGCAGCCTGTCCAGCTGTCCAGGCAGCGTTGCCCTGTCTTTGCTGGGCCTCGAGACGGTGGCACTGAACTGGCCTGTAATTGAACTCAGCGTCCTGCTCTCCTCTCCAAGTCATCCGCGGCTGCCCGAAGCTGTCTGGTAGCTGTAGGAAGCACACACGGAGACCAGATGCCTTCTGTCACCTGGGCCCTTGGCCTCAGCACTACTCTGCAGCGTCAATCAGGCTGGCTCACCTCCAGGGAGCGGGCGCCGGGCCCTCGCCTCTGCGCGGCCCTGGCTGCTGTAACTCCAGAGGGATCTGCCCCCCACTAAGGCGATCTATCAAGCCAGCCGTGTCTGCAGCCAGAGCTGTCTGCTGCATGCAGATTGTTGTTATGGATGGAGGGGCTGCGCGTGGCGCCCACCCAGCGCTCAGGCTGTAATTACAACTTCCAGCCATTTGCGGCAGAGTGGAAGTGATGAACATCGGGCAACTGGCCTGCCCGGCCGTGCACCACGGGAAAGGCCCTCTCCCCAAGGCCATGTCCTTGACCTCCACAGCATAGTCCAGCAGTGTCCTGCCAAGCTGCAGCCTCCCCAGACCCTTGCCCTCATCCCTCCCTTTTTCCCAGTAGATGTGACTCTGTGTTCCCACTCAGCCAAGGGCAGGTGGGAGCCCCCGGAAGGGCAGCTGTTCTTGGCGGTCATTCCAAGTTCTCTTCCAGGGGCTTGATGAGCCCTGAGCCCCCCATAACCAATTACGACAACCCACGAGGGGCCCCTTGTGCTGGCCTTGGCCGGCCTGTGTAGCATTGAGTGGAATTAGGAATCAGGAGGGGGCCCGAGGGTGGGGTGAGTTGGGGCCTGCAGAGTCCAGCATCAAGGGGAGAAAAGGACAGACTACCCATGGGTGAGGGGTTCTCTGCCAGAGGGGAAGACGGCCCCAGAGACCTCTTCAGAAATAAGCCTGGGTCTGGGGACACGCCGACGAGGACTGTGCTCTGGGCCCCCAGAACACCCAGGGCCAGGTGGACCCAGGCAGGCCCTGTGCATGAGGATGCATTCCCACCCGGCTCAGCTTCTCCCCCGGGACCCCCAAGAGCCCCAGGGTGGGGAAGGTCAGCGGGACAGGACGGGGGCGGCACCCAGAGGGAAAGGCTGAGAAGGGAGGGAGAGACCCAGCGGGTGCCCTGCACGGGACTCAGGACCTCCTGCAGCCCTCGCAGGGCTGGGGCACCGGCTCCCTCCCACAGCTCACAGATGGGAAGACCGAGGAGAGGGCTGTGCTGCAGAGGCGGGGCACAGCCCCTGGGAGGGGCCGGCACACCCTGCCAGCCCCCCAGCTCAGCCCTGGCCCCGCCCTCAGAAGGCCATAGCACAGGGTGCCTGCCCCAGGTATCCTGCGATTGCCTCTTAGCAATGATGCCTGTCCTGGGCCTCCCCAGCCTGCAGGCATGAGGGGAGCAGAGGGCAGAGGGGCCATGTGGACTGGGAAGGGCTAGAGGAGGATGGCCCCTTACCTCCTGCCCCCTCGGTGCGTATGACCCGGACCCCTGAGCCCGTCCTGGGGCTGGAGGGAGCCCTGTGTGCCCACGGTCCATCCGGATGGTGCTCCGGCCTGTGGCCAGGAGGAAGACCAGTGGACAGGACAGGGACCGATCAGCAGCTTCCAGAGCCCAGGCTGGGGTGGCGGAGGGCGTGGCCTGGCCAAGGGTGTGGCGAAGGCTGTCTGACAGGTGGGGCTGGGTCAGGCTGAGCGGAGCAGCAGGGCCTGGCTGCCTGGCTGCCCAGGTAGAGAACAAAATCCGCAGGCACCCGGGGAGAAGGTGAGCCGGGCAATGAGGGGTGCACTCGTGGGGGTCCACACAGGCCAGCGCGATGGGGTGGAGGGTCCTGGACAAAAACCTCGCTCCTGAGAACCACACCCTGTGCCCCACTATCTCCACCCCAGACCAGGGTGCCACTGGTCATCACAGAGCATCTCAGGCCCAGCCCAGGGCTGAGCCCAGCTGGGTGGAGGGGCCCAGGTCCATGCCCGAGGCTGGCAGCTGTCTCTGGGCCTAGGCAGACATGGACAGGCCCTGGCAGGACCCCTGGGGGCTGAGGCTGCAGGCCCAGGGAGAGAGGTGGGTGCAGGAGCAGGGCTGGGGAGACCCTGGCGGGAGGTGGGTCCCCATGTCCCCATGGTGACCCACCGTGGAGTCTGGGCCGAGCAGAGCCAAATCGGCAGAAGGCTGGCAGCCCAGAGGCCACGCACCTCACCTGGCTGTGGGCTCCCGGCTGGGCCTGGGGCCCGGGTCCCTGCTGGCCTGGCTGGAGAGCCTGGGGATCCGGCAGCCTCCAGCCACCTGAGTGGGACAGGCGATGGGGATGTCCACCTGACTCCCCACACTGTACATGGGGGTTCACAGGCACAGGCTGGCGCAGAGGGTGCCCAGGGTCTGGACACCAGGAGCCACCCAAGCCAGCGCCTGCCCTCCTGGCTCCAGAAGGCTGCTTCTTGTCCTGCGTGAGGTGAAACTGCCTGTGTGGGAAGACGTGCTGGGGACCAGGGGACTCCCAGGGGCTGCCGGAGGGAGGCCCCGAGGCAGGGACGAGGTGGCTCGGGTCTCCAGTATGGAGGGCGGCCAGGCAGGTCTAGCCCATGGCCTGTGAAGGTGTGCTGGGGGTGTGCTGGGGGCGGGGACGTGCAGCCAGCCACCGCCTCTCACCTCTGACCCAACCCTGAGTGTTGGACTCTGCCTAAGCACCTGGCTGACAGGGAGCCCCTGCCCGACCCACCCCAGGACGTGGGCGTTAGTGCAGTCAGGGCAGACACATTGGGGAAAAGAAAGGGCTGCCCGCCACCTGTGGATGCCCAGCAGGGGAGGGTCTGGGCGGGCCCAGAGGGCCCTCCCGCAGGGTGCCCAGTGGGTGTGGCTGTTTGGCCAGGCCAGGGAGGCAGCTCTGCAGGGCTGAGGTCCCCATGGAGCCCCGGAGGCACCTCAGGCACAGTGGAGGAGGGGTGTGGCAAAGCCCAGCCAGTCTGGGGACAGACAGATGGCCATCCAGGAGAGTGTCAGGGGCCATTCAGGACCCACAAGCATTGGTGTGTGAGGCAGGCAGCCCAGGCAGGCTCATGGCAGGGAGTCAGGGGTGGAGGCGTGGCACAGGCCAGACGGCTTCCTCCCCAGACAGTGGGCTTGCTGGACGGCCAGAACTCTGGCCTTCTGGTCACAGTCAACAGCGGTCAGAGGTCCCGGGGCCTGGATGTGGGCAGGCAGGTCTGTCCTGCTGGGGTGCGGTCAGAGTCCAGGCCCTGTCAAGGAAACCAGGCCTGACCTGCCCGGCTGCCTGGGTGTGGACCGTGACACTGGCCTCTGGGCAGGGCCTCACCCAGCCACAGCGCCTGTGAGAGAGGGGACTGGGGACCAGCTCTCCACTGCCCTCTCTGGGGACTGGGTCCTGACCCCTTGCTTCTGCAGACCTAGCTCCCTTCCTGGTGCTCCAGGAGGGCTGCCTGGTGTATCCTCTCCCTCCTTTCTGCCACCCCCCAATCTGTACTGGGAGTCCAGGCCCCTGGGACAGAGACCTGTACACTAAACCCAAGCAGTGCACCCAGTAGGGGCCCAACCCCACCGGGACTTGCCCAAGGCCATGGGCTGAAGGCTGAGGCTGATTCTGGAAGTAATCTTGACAGGGCACAGGAGAAGGAAGGGTGGGGAGAGATAGCAGAAGGTCTCACCTTTTTTCAGAGCCCCAGGTTTATAAAATGCCTTCAGGCCCAAGGCTGGGAGGAAGGGAATGGGGCATGCTGCAGCCAAAGGTGTCTCCTGAGGCAGAATCATTTCCGATTGTGCACAAGAAGTTCTCCCTCACATGTCTGTCAGCTTGTCTTGCTGTAGGAGCTTTCATGTTGCTATGATGCTGAAAGCTATGCCACTGGTATCTCGGATACCAGCAGGGTCAGCCGTGGTGAACAGGTTTCATCTGAGTTTCCAGACTAAAAAAGACTATGGAGAAGGACCCAGCAACTCACTCCAGAAAAAATTAGTCATTGAAAACCCTATGAATAGCAGAGAAGCACTGTCAAATAGAGTGCCAGAAAATGAGCCCCTAGGATAGAAGGCATTCAAGAAATGACTGGGAAAGAGTTGTTTCCTCAAAGTAGAGTCGACCTTAATGACAGTAAAGCCCCTGGGACCTCCTTTTGCTGGTGTGTCATGACTCAAAAGGAGAAGAAACATGGCGGCTGCAACTTTGGGCTCAAATATAAAAAGTCATGTGCATGGCATAGTGTTGGGGAGTGTTTTGTTCTATTGTACAAATAGTCGGTATGAGTTGAATCTGACTCCATGGCACCCAACAACACAAGAGGTTCTGGAGTGGGCAGGCTTGGGAGAAGGGTCTCTACAGGCCTTCTTAGAGACAGTGGCTAAACAAGAACCTGCCAGCCTAGGACAGCTGTAAGAACAACCCAGAAGTGGCACTGAGCGTGGCTGCTGCCACCAGAGGAGCCGGCTCAGGCTGATACCAAAGACCCCTCTCCCAGGCGAAGCTGGGAGCTGACTTTACCAGGCCTGTCTGCCAGCGCCCCACAGTGGCTCAGCCTCTGCTGGAAGACAGAGCTTTGGAAGCCTAGGGTCCAGGCGTGGAGCTGCCCCAGAAGCCTGGTGCTGTGACTCCAGCCAGGGAGGTGCTGCCGACACCTAGCTGCGGTACTTCCTACTCTACTCAGGGCCTCTGTTTCCCCACCAGCAGCATGGGTGGGCCACCTGGGAGGTGATTTCTGGTCCCTTCCAGCCCTGTCCATGCCCAGACATCAGTCTACCCTCCAAGCCCCTGAGCCGTTATTACCTGTGGGCAGAGCTGGCTTTTGCCTCAGTCTCATGACGCCATCATGTCCTGGGGGCACAAGCCGGCGTCTCTGCGTGGCCCGTGGGGCAGGGCAGAGCTCAGAGGGTGGCAGGAACTCAGTCAGCTGGAAACGCCCTACACCACCCCTGTGGGGTGGAGGGGAGGGGCACATGGCCCAAGGGTTGGCTAGGGACTCAGCCCAGCCTTAGACCCTGGCTGCTCTCACTCAGAGAAGGCGGCCCTCACACCAGCAACTGCAGGACGGACAGAGGGGACGCTCTTGCTGGAGGTGACGTCTGGGAGCAAAGTCAGAGCAGAGGCCCCAGGCAGGCGCAGCCTGGCTCCGAGGGCAGGGTCCGGGTGAGGGGCCTGATGGGGTGTGAATTCTGAGCTCATCTTGGCCTCGGGGCTCTGTGGTGGGAAAACATCGGGTGAGGGGTGGGAGAGCGAGGTGGGGTGTCTCAGGGCTTGATGGGCCTCAGCTGCAGCCCCTCACATACTCCTGGGGGGCTCCTGACCCGTGAGTGAGCCACAGGTCCCCAGGTCCCATCTCCAAAAAGGGAACAGGCTGCAGCCCTGTAGGCCCAGGGTGTGAGGAGGGCAGGTGTCAGGAAGGACCAGCCTGTGGTCACTTGGTAATGGTACCTGCAGCAAGTCAACCCACATGAAATCGGGACAGGCTCAAGAGCGGGTGGAGGCCTCCGGCCCCTCCCAACAGCTGGGGTGAGGGGCCCGTTCCCTAGGGGTGGGCGCATCAGACCCTTCCGGGGATCCACCTGCCTGTCACTCCCTGCCTCCCCTCCAAGGATAGAAACGTTTCCAGGTGCCTCTGGGGGCCTGGACACTCCATTCCCACCCAGGTTTAACACACATAGACTAAATGTACTCACTTTTAAGTGAACCGTTCAGGGGCAGTAAGTTTAACCGGACTGCGTAACCACCACCTGTCTAGTTCCAGAACTTTCTGGAACAGGCGGCTGGAGTCAGGGACCTGGGGAGCTCTCCATTCCTCCTCCCCACTGGCCTGGGGCCTCCAAGCCCAGAAGGGTCCCCTGCAGACCCTCCCACCCTCAGCCCCTGCCCGGTCACCTGGTGCCCGCAGGTGAGGGCACCTGGTGGCAGCCGGTTCCTGGGAGCCAGCTGCCGCTGAGCAAACAGCCCTGAGGGATAGAGTGTCCACAGGGGAGGGGACAGGCTTCGGCCCCGCCTCCCTGTCCCCAGCCAGGAGCCCAGGTAGCCACTGGCCAGGTGCGGCTTGGTACGACCTGCGAGATCTCGTCCTCCTCCCAACCCCAAGCGGGCCACCTGTGGGGGCCACGTGGCCACACGGATGACCAGCCAGGCTTCCCCAGAGGCTGGGTCTCCTGGGTCTGGGACAAGGAGCTTTCTGCCCACAGAGGTAGGCCCTGGGCCCCATGACGGCCAGCCGGAAGGGGGTGAGGAGGCCAGACAGGGCTGCTGGCAGGCAAAGTGATGCGGTAGCTGCCCCTGCAGCATCTTGAGAGGCCGAGCAGGCAGCATCGGGGCCAGAGAGCAGCCGGGGTGGCCAGGGGCACGTGGCCAAGGTGGCAGCTGGACCTTATCCAGCAGGTGGGCCCAGGAAGGGGGTTGGGGCTCCCCGCCCCTACCTGCTAGAGGCCAAGCCACCTGGGCCTGCCCCGACCCTCAGGCAGGACAGGAGGCGCCCCCACTCCCCCGCAGGGGCAGAAGCAGTACGAAGCCCCTAAAACGGGGTTTCTCTGAAAGCTCTAGGCGTCAGACGTGGACGTTTATTTCACACAGAGAAACTGAGGGGGGCTCCAGGACACAGGGCACTAAGGCCCGAGCACAGGCCAGAAGGAGCCAGGGCTCCTGGGCGGCAAGGTGCCAAGGGCTGCCCGCGGTCACGGCAGTGCGTGGGGTGGCCGGACCCAAGTTCAGGGCTGTGGGAAAGCCCTGCCCTCGAGAAGCCCTGCTGTCCGGGAGCCCTGGGAAAGCTGGGGGTGTCAGGGACGGTGGCCAGGCGGAGGCTCATCCCCCGCCACGCTGGGGCAGAGGCTGTGCAGCGGGTGTCCCCTCGAGGCCACAGCCCTGCCACGCTGTCCCTCTCCCGAGCCGTGGAGCGGGCACCTTGGCGCTCACTCCTCCCTCTTGCCCTTCCTCGACCCGCAGATGAGCAGTCCCTCGGGGCTCCTGGGCACAGCCGGAGTCCCCCTGCAGTCGGCAACCTGGCTGCTGCCCAGCCTCCCACCAGCGGTGCCCGTGGGGACAGCCGGGCCACAGATGGAGCGCGTGGGGAACGGCTCCCAGGGGAGCCCCCGGCTCTTCCTCACCTCCGCAACGGCCCGCGGCGTCTCGGGCATCTTCGTGTGGACCGCCCTGCTGCTCACCGGCCACCAGGTACGCCTCCCACCCAAGGAGACCCAGGCTCTGGGGGACGTGGCACAGCTCAGCCCAGTGGGTGGCCTCCAGTGACAGTACAGACTCAGTACAGACTCCGAGGCCCGGCTGGGTCAGGGGAACAGTGCCCAGGGCCCTGGGTGAGGGCGTCAGGCCGGGGCGCAGGGAGGGGACTGGCCTTTCTCCTGGCCCGAAGCTGGGCGGTCTCTACCAGGTAGAGAGCAGGGCATGGCTGGGCATTTCCTCGGCCCCTTGCCCAGCCCACGGAGGTCAGCGACACGGTCCTATTTCACAAACAAGAACGTGGAGGGTCTGAGTGACCCAGGGTCTTTCACAGATGCACGTAGCTGGGGGCCGGTGTCCTGGAGAGGCCACCTAGGGCTTTGGCTTAACTCTGGAGAGAGTGGGGGACTGGGGGAGCGGGTGGGGGCAGGGAGGTGGGGGGAGGAGGTGGGGGGCCTGGCTGGAGGGCAGGTGGCCCTGGAGGGCAGCTCCTCCCTGTCAGTCAGAAGCCAGGAGAAGCCACGTTCCCAAGTCCTTGCCACACACACCCCCTAGCCTGAGCAGGCAGCGGGACGCGACCCAGCACAACAGCCCCGGAAGGAGGACGGCAGGCTCAGGAGATGGGGTGGTCAGGGAGTGGCCACAGGGGCGACAAATCAGGGACGGGGTGGTCCAGATTGAATATTCTCAGCACACAGAGGGGTGCAGAAGTCCAGGCCTGGCAGGAAGGGCAGGCAAGGCGTGGAGGTGGGCACTGGCGGCAGGCGCCGGGGGCCTGGCTAGAACTGAGTGTCCTGAGCACCCTTGACCTCTGTAAGGAGTTTGTCCAGGTGGGATGGGGGCTGGGTGCTGAGTGCCCCGGGCCCTCCGAGACCCGCTTTGGGTATGGCGGGGATAGGAAGGTGAGCCCCAGCCAGGGCCTCCAAGGCAGGGAGTGACAGCAGCCACCTGCTGGGTGGTGCCTGTCCAGGGGTGGCCTCAACCACCAGGACACGGGGTGGTCCAGGCGGGGATCAAGCCACAGAGGCAGCAGGAGCCTGGCCTGGCTGATTGGGTCTGTGAGGAGGATGTTTGGAGGGGCAGCCATGAGGTGTGACCCGGAGGCTCTGCTGCCCGTGGCCATGGCTGTGGGCCAGGGCCTGCAGAGATTGTGGGGCTGCCACAAGGTCCACCAGATTTGTCACCCCAGACAGGGAGGGGCTCTTCCTCTCGCTTTACAGCTGGGGAAACCAAGGCTGGGGGGACAGTGGCTTGCCAAGGTCAGCAGCCAGGCAGTACCAGCCTGGGAGAGGTCACCTGATGGCTGGCCATCCCGTGTCCTCCTCCCACAGCACTGCCGGGGGTGGCGCCTGATAAGGAACTGGGCTTTGACGCCGGCGGCCGGCCCCTCCCCACGCCTGGCTGTGTGGCCCTGCACACACTGCTCCCTCATGTCCTGGGCTCCCACAGGGCACCTCCCACAGCGTCCTGGCACAGGGATCACGGACCCAGTTCCCCGGCCTCCCTCCCTCTGAGAGATCTGTCCCTATTCTGTTGTGTTCTTGTAGAAAATTCAGGAAATCAAGAAAGGCTTAAGGGTGAGCACTCTAAAATCATCACACTTCCCACTGCCCAGGGGTGAGACAACGATAACTTCCTTCATTTCTACCAGGCATTTGTAATATATTGGGGACCTCACTTGGATTTTCACCCTGGCTTCTAGGTGTCATATCCTATCAGAGATCTTCTCACTGGAATGCATTTCTGAGCACCCATTTTTACTGGCTGTATAATACTCTTTCCCATGCTTGCTCCATACTGTAACCATCCCAGCTCTCTACCATGGGGCCAAGGAGTCCTATGTATCGCTGTGATAAATATCTTTGCATAAAAATCTTTTCCTATATTTCTGAATACACTTGTCCTGGGGACATATTCCTAGGAGGGGTCAAAAGGTATAAGTCCTTCCAGTGTCCCCATGTTGACAGTCAAACTGTTTTGTGAAGGACCTGCCCAGTCAGAGGCTGGTATATGTCCCCATTCCTTCCCCAAGGTCTGGCACTTAGCAGTTGCTCAGGCAACTCTCACTGAATGAATGAGTGAGTGTCAACTTTGGCAGGGTGTTCTCAAAGAACACTGTCTCGTGCCCAAGGAGACACTGTGAATTACATGTTGCATGCTTGAAAATTGCTAAAAGAATATATTTCAGGCTGGGAGTGGTGGTACACTCCTGTAATCCCAGCACTCAGGAACCTGAGGGAGGAGGATTGTGAGTTCCAGGCCAGGCTGGGCTATGTACCAAGACCCTATCTAAAAAAAAATAATAACAACAATAATAATAATTAAGTTTCCTTACCAGAAAAACTTGTAAGCATGTGAGGTAATGTTAACTCGGTTTGATTTAAATTTCATAATGCACGTCTATTCAAATGTTGGGTTGAAGATCATGAACATATATGGTTTTGTTTGTTTTAAGACAGTCTTGCCATGTAGCCCAGGCTGGCTTGGAACTCACAATCTTCCTGCCTCAGCCTCCCGTGTGCTGGGATTATAAGCAAGCACCACCACACCAGGCTTAGAAATATAACCCTCCCCCCCCCCTTTTTTTAATGCGGTGCTAGGGATCAGACCTAGGACCTGGCACATGCTAGGCAAGCACTCTATGACAGAGCTATATCCCCAGCTGTTTAAGACATTTATTTTTTTGCAGTACTTGGGGGAAGTTGAACCCAGGGCCTCAGGCATACTTTTGCAAGTGCTCTACCACTGGGATGCATCCCCAGCCCATTTTAAATTTATCTTGAGACAGAGTCTCACTAAGTTATGCTGCCTCTGGCCTCAAACTTGCGATCCTCCTGCCTCCATCTACTGAGGCTGGGATTATGGGCATGCACCACCCCATCCAGCTCCTTCATAACATTTTTATTCATTAATTAAAAATAAATTTAAAGGCCCAAGGATGTAGCTCAGTCACAGAGTGCTTGCTTAGCATGCATGAGGTGCTGGGTTCAATGCCCAGCCCTAAAATTAATACATTAATTAAAAATTCATGATTCTGTTATAATCACAACTATGTACTTAGTATAATTACATATGAAGTTGTTGTTGTTGTTAGGTGCCATCGAGTCAGTATCCGACTCATAGCGACCCTCTGTACAACAGGTGAAACACTATTGTCAGTGCTTCTCTACTGTTCATAGGGTTTTCAATGGCAGATTGATTTTTGGGAGGGGGTTGCCGGGTCCTTCTCCCAAGCCTACAGCTCCTGGTGTTCCCAGGCAGTCTCCCATCCAGGTACTAACCAGGCCTGGCCCTGCTTAGCTTCTGAGATCTGACGGGATCAGATGCCACAGGGCTATGGCTGCAGGCACATATGAAGTATAAGCATTTATTTAATTGAATACATTTATATATTATGAATACCTGATGACCATAGAAAAGTCTTTCCTCCTTTTCTTTCCTCTTTCCTGGCCCTTTTCTCTCCTCTTCTTCCTCTAGCAACCACATGCACACCTCTCCCCTCTTGGGCTGCCATCTTCTTCTAAGGCACTTTTCCCTCTAGAAGCTGCTGAATTCTGTCCTCTCTGACTTTACCTTTCCCTGAAAAACAGACAAATCCTTATGCACGTTCACCAGGAAACCCAGTTTATTTCAAGCTCCTTTGCCGGTTTACCTAAGTGTCTCCAGGTGCCTCCGTCTTCTCTATAATTATTTCTTAATGGTGTACTATCTCTTAATAAACCTTGGTTATACTCCCTACTGCCTGCAGCTGTAGCCCTGTGGCATCCGATCCCGTCAGATCTCGGAAGCTAAGCAGGGTCAGGCCTGGTTAGTACCTGGATGGGAGACCGCCTGGGAACACCAGAAGCTGTAGGCTTGGGAGAAGGACATGGCAACCCCCTCCCAAAAATCAATCTGCCATTGAAAACCCTATGAACAGCAGAGAAGCACTGATAATAGTGTTTCCCCTGTTGTACAGAGGGTCGCTATGAGTCGGATACCGACTTGATGGCACCTAACAACAACAACAACATACTCCCTACTGAAAAAAAAAAAAAAGATAGAAAGGAAAGAAAGGTCTTTCCTTAGCTGGATGTGGTGGTGCCCACCTGTCATCCCAACAACTTAGGAAGCAGAGGCAGGTGTATCGCAGATTTGCAGCCAGAGGCAGCCTGTAACTTAGTGAGACCCTGGCTCAAAATAAAAAGTTTAAAAGGAGCTGGGGGTGCAGCTCAGTTGGGAGAGCAATTACAAAGTATTTGTGAGGCCCCAAGTACTGCAAAAAAGAAAAAAAGGAAAAAGAAAGAGGAAGGGAGGGAGGAAGGGAAGGAAGGAGGGAAAAGAAAAAGAAGAAAAAGAAAATAACAGAAGAAAAGTGTTCCACTGTAAGCAGCAAGCTCACTGTAGAAAACCAGCTTAGACATAAAAAAGATCGTGTGGGTGGCAGTGTCGGGGAGTGTTTCCTTCTGTTGTACATAGTGTCGCTGAGTCGGATGCGACTTGACAGCACCTAACACACAGGAGACGGTGGGGCTGTGGTGACCTTGTCTGCCCAGCTGGCGGGGCAGGGGTGGCCAGGGTGGGGGTCCCAGCCAGCCCCTCCTTCTGCCTGCTGGCCCAGATCTACCTGCACCTGCGCTCCTACACGGTGCCCCAGGAGCAGCGCTACATCATCCGCCTGCTGCTCATCGTCCCCGTGTACGCCTTCGACTCCTGGCTCAGCCTACTCCTCCTGGGCGGCCACCCCTACTACGTCTACTTCGACTCTGTGCGCGACTGCTACGAAGGTGCCACCCTGTGCGGGGCGCGTGGGGTTGGGCTGGGGGAACAGGTGGGGCCCCCCTGCAGCGGTGACCTGCGGTGGGATCGGCCCCTCCTGACCCCGGGGTCCCCCGCAGCCTTTGTCATCTACAGCTTCTTGAGTCTCTGCTTCCAGTACCTGGGGGGCGAAAGCGCCATCATGGCTGAGCTCCGGGGCAAGGCCGTCAGGTAAGCTGTGCCCGGTGCAGAGCCCCGGCCACGCCCGCACCTGCTCGTTCTCTTCCGAGCCTCAGCCTCAGCACCCTCCCTCTGCAGGTCCAGCTGTGTCTACGGCACCTGCTGCCTGCGTGGCAGGTCCTACTCCATCGGCTTCCTTCGCTTCTGCAAACAGGTGAGGGGAGGGGTCCTGCCCCCCGGCCGCCCCAGCCCCGCTGGATGGGGGTCCTGCCCAGGGGTGGGGCCGGCTCACGGCCAGTCGCCCTGTGCCACGCAGGCCACACTGCAGTTCTGCATTGTCAAGCCCATCATGGCCCTGACCACCATCGTCCTGCAGGCGTTCCACAAATACCATGATGGGGACTTCAGGTAGGGCGGGGCACGGGAGCCAAGGCCTGTGTGGGCACAGAACTGGGGCCAGGGCGACCCGGAGGGCTACCCCTCAGGGGAAGATGGGGGTTGGGTTTGAGGGTCCAGGCTGAGCGGAGGGTGGGGCAGGGCCAGGCACACTCCCCCAACAGGCTCACACACACTTGCATCTCCTGTGGGCTCCCACGTGTGTCTGCGCCACCAGTGTCCACCACACAGGTGTGGCATGGTGCAGGCAGAGGAGGGCAGGAGGGCGCTCTAGGGGGTGGGCCACAGCGCCGCTCTCCTTGGCCTGATCTCCTGGGGCGTGTGAGGCCCTGGAGGGGGGACGCAGCCAGGAAGGGCCAGGGCGATGGTGTGGCAGTGGGGGTGTGGGCCACTAACTACCGCTCCCCTGGTGCAGTGTGCACAGTGGCTACCTGTATGTGACTCTCGTCTACAACGCCTCCGTCAGCCTGGCGCTGTACGCCCTGTTCCTTTTCTACTTCGCCACCAGGGAGCTCCTGCAGCCCTTTGAGCCCGTCCTCAAGTTCCTCACCATCAAGGCCGTCATCTTCCTCTCCTTCTGGCAGGGTGCATGAGCCGGGTGGGGGAGGGGCAGATGCTATGGGTTGGAACTGGGCCTCGGTCCCAGGCCTGGTGCCTCAGTTCCCCCAGCGGTAACAGGTCAGCGGTTCAGCTGTTCTGAGCGGGTAGAGCCCAGGTTCGGGACAGGGTGGGGTCCGCCAGCAAGTCTGGCCCCACATGGTGACAGAAGTCATGTGGCAGGAAGGGGGGGGGAGGTCACATGGCAGCTTCCTGGGCCCTGGTGCCCACCAGGCCCTGGGCAGCCCCTGAGCACTCAGTGCCCCGTCGGAGAGGATAGCCAGCAGACCTTAGGGACTGGGTGTGGCTGAGCAGGCTCTGAGGACCCCGACTTTGGGGGCACCTGGCCCCTGAGCCTCAGCCACCCCCCATGGAAGGAGACCACATGGGCAGGATGCCTGGGGTTGGAGGAGCCACTGGGGGCCTGACCTCTCCCCTCACTCCCCCCGGGGTGGCTGGGGTCGGGCCTGCCCCGCTTCTGGCCCAGGGTCGGGGCCTGAGCGGCTGTTGCTGTTCCCAGGGATGCTGCTGGCCATCCTGGAGAGGTGTGGGGTCTTCCCCGAGGCCCAGGCCATGGATGGCACCCAGGTGGGGGCCGGCACGTTGGCGGCCGGCTACCAGAACTTCCTGATCTGCATGGAGATGCTCTTCGCCTCCCTGGCCCTGCGCTACGCCTTCACCTCCCAGGTGTACTCAGAGAAGAAGAATTCACCAGGTGAGCTGGGGCTGGCTGGCCGTGCCTGGGGACGGTGCCGCCCCACAGTGTCTGCTGCTGGGTGGAGGGGTATCTGAGCTCCAAGGGAGCAGGGGCTGGACTGGGACCCCGGGACCAGGGCCCCTCTGTACTCAGGAAGGGTCTCTGGAATCATGGGGCCACATGGGCTGCAGCTGCCCAGGCTGCCTGGCTCCCGGCTGGTCAGCGTGCAGTGGCCAGCAGCGTGGAGGCCTTGCCCCGGGCAGCCTGAGGTGGCCTGGGTGGGGGGGGAGGCAGGCCAAGGGGCTGTGTCCTCAGACCCTGGGGTTCAGGGAGCCCCCGGCCCCGGCCCACGTGTTCCCTGCCCCCAGCCCCCCCAGCACCAATGCAGAGCATCTCCAGCGGCCTGAAGGAGACCATCAGTCCCCAGGACATCGTGCAGGATGCCATCCACAACTTCTCCCCTGCCTACCAGCAGTACACGCAGCAGGCCACGCACGAGGGCCCGGACCCCGGTGCACACCCCGGCCTGGCCAGCAGCTCCGGCGGGGGCAGGAAGGGCAGAAACGTGGAGAAGCGCATGCTGATCCCCTCAGAGGACCTGTAGGGGGACTGGGGCCTGCAGCACCAGGCAGGGGACCCACCTTGTCCAGGCCCTTGGGGAAAGGGCCGACAAACCTCTTGCCAACGGTCCAGTGGCTCCCGAGAGCCCCCTGTGGGCCCATGGGGGCCCTTCCTGCCCCACACCTGGCCTTGGGGTTAGGGAGATGTCACCTGGGCGAACTGGACAAGTGATCTGACAGCTGGCTACAGGTGGCGGCTGTGGGGCAGAGCATTAAGATGCCCACTAGGGCCTTGGTCATAGAGGTACCTGGTGGGCTCTGACTTGGCTGTTCCTTCCACACAAGAGGCCAGATCCCAGGATCCCAGAGAGGGTCAGATCCCAGGCCGGACGGCCGCAGGGAGGGACAGCCAGGGCAGAGCCAGGTGGCCCAGGCTGGGAAAACAGTGCTGCAGGTGCTGAGGGCTGGGAACTTGCTAGGCTTGAGCCCGACCACAGCTATCCTGGGCCCATGGGAAAGGCCCCTGCCCACTCACACTCCGGCCCTGGGCACTTGTGGGGACCCTGCAGGGTGGACCGGGGCCCTCTGCACAGAGCCAGCAGCTCCCGGTGAGCTGCCCTTATTTATAGATAAATGCCTTGGGTTTTCCGAAGCTTTCTGCATGTCTCTCTCTGCAGGGCCGGCACCCTGGGTACGGGGCTGCTGGGGGAGGTCTGCCCAGGCCCATTGTGAGGCTGGGTGTTGGCAAGGGTCCCTGTCTTCCTTGTCTGGGTTGCCTGCCACGCTACCGCTCAGAGCAGAGCTGGGCAAAGGGTGTGGACTTTGAGATCACATGGCATGGTGGGAAGGAGTTGGGGCAGACACCTCCCTGAGCTGCCCTACAGCTGGGGCATGAGGCCTGTGGCTGGCATAGAGGATCACGGGCTCTGACCTGGGAGCCTTCCTCCTGCCCTTCCTCCATGGGCCGGGTATGGGGTCAGTACCAGAGCCGAGCCTGAGACAGGCCCGGCCTCGGGGAGCAGAACGCGCTGGTGGCTGTGGAAGCAGGGCAGAAGCGTGGGAGCACCTGCTGCAGGGCCCTGGTTGAGGGTGTCTCCCCTGGGGCCCACCCAGGCAGAGGGGCAAAAGGCTAGGTCCTGCAGCCCAGACGGGCAGGGCAGACAGGAAGGCCCAGCGGGCTCCGCCCAGCTGCCCGCTCCCATGGCCACTGTGGGTGGAGGACGACGTGCCAGGACCCGAGGCTCAGCCAGGCAGCAATGGACCCACAGAGCTGGCTAGGGCGGGGGCTGCACCCAGGCCTTGTTCCCTGGGTCTGGGGAGTGGGGACTCAAGGCCACTGGCTTCTTGTGGGCCAGCTGGACCCGCCTGATAAGACAGGCTGGGCTCCTTCCTGAGCCAGGCAGGAGACAGCAGGTCCCACCCCTGCAGCCCAGCCACAGCCCCACGAGGTGGCCCCAGGTCCATGCAGTCGGCAAAGGTGAGGGGCTCAGCGCTCCCGCTGCAGAGAGGCAAGGGGCCCCCAGCAGTGGGCTCGCTGGCCCTTCCCTGGAGAGGTGGCCCCAGGATCTGAGTGCTCAAGAGCAGGGGAGGGCTCCCCCCTGTGAACCCGGAAGCTGGCAGGCTCCAGGCCCCTCAACAGTGCCTGGGGCCTGCACCTGAGGCAAGGGGTGCAAGTCAGTAGCCCCCCAGCACCCACACCCCAAACCCTCGACAGCCAGGGAAAGGTGAGCGAGCCCAGAGAGGTCTGGCCAGTTGCATGAGGTCACAGAGCCGGCAGGCGCTCCTGCCACCTGCGGACGGGCTTCCTCTTGTGCGACATGAAGAAAAGCTGAGCGGGACACCAGGGGGCCCAGGCGCCTGCCATGTGCAGATAGACCATGGCCACTGAGTGGCTGAGGAGGAGCTGGCCAGGCTGAGCTGCTCCTGGGGGTGGGGGCTGCTCACGGTGCAAGGCCAGGCCAGCAGGACGGCATCTGGTTGCCAGTCTTGGGTCTGGTCAGGGCTGCGGCTTCTTGGAGTAGTCAGCTGGCTTCAGGCCACTGGGCAGGGGCTCTGCTCTCTGTCCCCAAAGACCCCACTGTCCCTCCCTGTGTCCTGCAGGTTCATTTCAGAGCCCCAGCCTGACAGAGCCTCCCCGCGGCTCCTAGCAGTAAAGCAGAGGCCGTGTCGGCCGCCACAGGGTTCGGGTCAGGGCAGGCTGGACACTCGGGAATCCACCTCCCACTGAGGTGACCCAGGACGGCAAGGAGAAGGTGCCTGGGGCTGACGCTGGGGCCTCAGAGGCAGGCTGGCATCCTGGGGAAGGGGGAAGCGAGGCCGTGGTGTGCACTGGGCCCGCCCAGCTCACCCCCAGCCCGGGAGGCGGGGTTCCTGGCCCAGAGCACCAGCTACGCACGACATGCTTCTCAAACAGGAAACTCTTTATTGCAAAGGTACAAAAGCAGCCACAGCGGAGACACACAGCAATAAATTAGGTGGCGGCCGTGAGGCCAGGGTCCGCAGCATATGATCACTTCTCAATAACTTATATCACGGGGAAAAACAGCACAAAAATAAATATTGAAATGGAACTGCCGAGGGGCAGGAGGCCAGGGAGGAGGGCCGCGACGTGGCGAGCACGTCCCTGTCACCTTGGAAAAGGCAAGGTTTATCTTTGGGAAGTCGGAGGCGCGGAACAGAAAACCCACGAGACAAAGAAGTCCTTGTCTTTTTTTCTTAAATTAAAAAAAAAAAAATCCATATATTAAATCGTGATGAGGAAATTTCAGTGATTGGAAATGAAGAGCAGAGCGTGCCCACGTCCTTCCCTAGGCCTGCTCTGCGGGGCCCCTGGACGGAGGCTCAGGGTGGTGACGGCCAAGAGGATGAGCCCCACCAGCAAAGTCTAAAGTGGGCAGCAACCCACGGCCAGCAGCCACCTGCCTGGTAAATCCCGTGAGACAAGGAAAGAGACCCCAGGACTGGACGGCAGAGGCCGCTACTGCGGCCCACCCCGGGGCCACCTGTTGAGCACGGCACCTGTGGGGCGAGGTGGCAGGCACCCTGGGCCTCTGCCCATGGAGGGCGGCCAGCCTGCAGAGGCCAGGAAGATGAAGGGGGAAGGGCAGCTCCCCCATCCCGCCTGCCGTCCAACCAACTCTGCGCTAACAGAGATCTACGGTATCAAACTGGAAAAGAAAGTCGTTATGAAAAATCTGTAGGATAAAATGTGTATATAATTTTATATATATATATATATACTCTTTTCTCTCTCTCTTTAAATATTTCCCCGTGGTCCGTATTGACATCCAATATGGATTACCTACCACAGCTATGGCGTCGACAGCTTTCTCAGTGCCTGAGGCCTCTCCTGAGGAGCCAGCGAGCCCCGCACTGCCGGGTGGCCCCCCTGGGCTCCCTGGGGCCTGGGGGACAGCAGTGCTGCCAGGGACCCCAGCCCTTTCTGTCCACTTCTAACAGTAGACACGGAGCCAATTGCTGCCCTGGGGGCTGTCTGTCCTCTGCCCTCCGCCCAGGGTGGCAGCTTGCTGGGGCCTTGCTGCACAGTGGGGACAAGTGGGGGGGGGCGGGGACACAGAGCTTGTGTTCCACCAGCTCGCCTCAGACAGGGCTTCCAGGGCCTCCACCCACTCTCCCTGCTGAGGGCCCAGTCACGGGAAGGGCCCGGCAGAAGGATCCCCACGACCACCGTGGCTCAGGGCTCCGCAGAGAAGGTGTAGGTGGGAGTTCCCGGCAGCGAGGAGGCACCCAGGCTGCAGAGACCCCTGCGCCTCACTGCTGGCCACAATGGGGGGACAAGCCCATGGAGTTGTCCTGACCCACGCACCCCGACCTCCATGCTGCACTGCTCGGGCCTCCTCTGTGCCGTGGCTCCCAGGGGTCCCAGCCCATCCTCACCCACCTCACCGCCCTACCTTTCCCCTGCGCCACACATCCTCAACCGCCACCTCCGCGTCCACCAACGTCCCTAAGGCCTCACTGCTCCCCACTGGCCCCTCAAGGACCTCTACCTTCCCCCTGCACAGTGCGCAGCTGGGGACAGCAGCCCCAGGCACAGCGGAACGCACTCCCCCTGACCGATGGGACGCTCCACCCCCTCCACTGACCGGGCGGCCTGCAGGCTGCACCACCGGAGCCCAGTGGACCCTTCTTGACATTCCCTGCTCTTCTGTACACATGCAGGACAGGCTCTCCTGACACACCTGCCCAGACAGCTGCTGCTCCAGGCCCAGGACTGACGGGGACAGCAGGCACGAGGTGGCCGCTCGGGTGGCCACTTCCTGTCACTGCTCCCCAGGGCACAGGCCTGTGCTAAGGGCTAAAGCAGGTCACTGGGCACTTGGACGGGGACACCTGGGAGCCCAGGGCCACTGTTGGCCCCTCTGTCCTCCCCTCCCCCCGGGGCAGCCGGAGCTGGGTGTCCCCCGGCCTCAGCAGGGTCTGCTGGCAGGGGACGGGAGGCCAGGCCCAGAGAGTGGATGGCGGGCCGGCTCCGGGAGCTGGTCTTCTTGGCAGACCTGCCAGGGGCCCACCTGGCCGCCGCCAGTGCCTGACACACACCTGAGGGAGGGGCAGTGAGAGCATGCGCGGCCTGTGGCTCATAAGAGCCTAGTCTCTGCCTGGCATCCACTGCCTGCCCCTGCCGCCCACTGCCCCACCCCGAGGGGTCCACGGCGGATGGAGGTGAGGCTGCACTGGGGCCAGGTGGGCACTAGGAGGCGGCCGAGAAGGGCACGGAGGTGGAGGAGAGCTCGGCGGACTTAACGATGGTGATGACGCTGGTGGTGGCCACCTTGGTGGGCGTGACGGGCCCGCGGGCCACGGTGCGCGCGAAAGTCTGCAGCGCCTCGTACTTGGCGCGCAGGGCGTCCAGCTCCAGGCGCATGCTGCTGTTCTCGCGGGCCAGCTTCTCCACCTCCTGCTGCAGCTCCACGCGCTGCCGCTCCAGCTCCTCCTTCTGCGTCACCCGCTTGATGCGGCAGCTGGCCGCGTAGCCGCGGTTCTTCAGTGTGCGCCGGCGCTGCTTCAGCCGGGTCACCTCCTCCTTGGTCAGCCCCCGCAGGTGCTGGTTCAGCTCCCGCACCGACATGGACACCAGCTCATCATCGCTGAGCACCGGGGCGTTCTCGCCCGCCTCCCTCTTGACCTGCGGGCCACAGCGTGCTCAGCGTCGGGGGACCCACCCTGTGGCAGCTGCAGACCCAGGGGAGCCCCCGCCTGCTCTCTTTCCTGGGCCAGCCTGGGGGCTGGGGGCTCCCTGATGTGTGCCCACGACAGGGCACCACAAGGCCACATCGGGGAGCCCATGGCAGAGGCTACTGCGCCGTGGCCCTCCTCCAACAGAGAAGCCTAACAGCTGCTCCTCAGGAGATGTCACTGCCACCTGTCACTGACAGCCTCCCAAACTCCAGGAGGACACAGGTATGGGTGTCCGCCAGGAGGGGACCTTGACCAGCCCTCCCAGGTGGGCCACAGAGGGCACAGCAGCCCACCCACTTCCACCCACAGCCCAGAGCAGAGCCGGACAGGGACCCTGCAAGGCCCACAGGCACACCGGTCCCCGCTCTGCACACAGCTCTGGGGCGTCCCGGAGGAGACAGCAGCCTGGGGCTCTCCTGGGCATGGAAGCCGAGAGGGCAGTAAGCGTCAGGCTGATGGTGCCAGCCCGCCAGGGGCCACCGTGCAAGGGCCCGGTGTTGGGGGAACTCAGAGAGGGCAGGGCCTGTGGACACAGCCCGGGCCAGCAGGCACTCGTCTCACCAACCCTCAGCCTGTGAGCGTCCTCCCTGGACACCAGGACCAGGGTCTCCTGGGCCACGGTCCCTGGCCTGTGGCCCACCTCTCCAGCCGACAGGGCCCCCATCATCTCTGCGACAGGCTGTCCTTGCTCCTAGGGGGAGTGCTGGGAAAGGAGCAGCATGGGGGCAGAAGGAGCCTTTCCCAGGCCTGCGCAGGACGGTGCCCATCTGCCCAGAGCCCCGCCCCACCGTACCTTCAACGCCTTGTTTGGCTTGGGATTAGTCGTCATAACCCGGACACAGCCACCAGGACAGAACCACGTGGAAATCGTAGCTGGGGAGACACAGAGGCAGGGAGGGTCAGGCCCCGGCGTGCTTGGGATGGCACGCCACCCACCGCAAGGTGCTTGGCAGATGCTCGGCTCTGTGTCCACGTGGTCAAGCCACAGTACCCCAAATCAGGCCAGGACTATGCTCAGCAGCTGCTGAGAACCCAGGGGCCTCAGGAAAGACTCGATCACACCCTGTGCTTTAGCATCAGCCCACATAGAAGCCAGGGCCCCCCCTTGCCCCTGGGTGCCACATGCTAACCCTTGCCACCCTCCATCAATGCTGGGGCTACCTGCGCGTGGGGTGGACGCCAGGTATTAACAGTTGTCACATCCTGCTGGGAGCTCAGACGAGGCCTCGGCACCTGTGAGGTACCAGGTGCTAAAGACTAAAGCCACCAGTCACCAAGCCACCTCCGGAGAGCGGCCGCGCCCAGCCCCGAAGGCCCTCGGCTGGCCACTGGGCAGCACCCCTGCCCTGGCAAGGGCTCCTGCTGCTGCTCCAGCCCAGCCCAGCTCCCCAGGGAGAGGGGGGCCCTTCCGAGGAGCCCCTGTCCTTGTTGTGCCGGGAACCTGCCACCCTTCCCTGGCCCCACCCTCCCACAGCCCACAGGACGCCTACCTCGGCAAAGGGCACTGCAGCTGTGACATCACCACCTCACCCGGGCTGCCCTGCACACTTCACTGAGACCCTGTGGTCTCAAGGGTGGGCATCAGGTTCAGGGGCTATGGCCGGAGACCGAGGCTAGGAACCGCGGCTGCTGGGCCAACCTCAGCGACTGTCTGGCGGGAGCTGTCCCGCCGCCTGCCCGCCCTTCTCATTCTAGAGTCTGCATTGTGTCACACATTCTAATCATTCATGAAAAACCCAGCCAAAGCATCCCAGGCATGATTCCCCTCTGATAGTTGCCATGGCGACCTTGGGACGTAGCCAACCCCTGATGGTCGCCATGGAAACAGAGAAGCCCAAAAGCAATCTTGACTCCAGGTCAGACCCGTGAGAAAGACATCTCGGGGTTGTTGGACAGCAAACAAACCCATTCGTCCCCTGGCAACGGGCAGGGACAGGGGCCACACTGGTGGCCCTAGAGCAGGATGGGCTCCAACGTCCGATAAGATGGGCCCAGCCCCAGGGATGTCAGGGAGAGCCCGGCACAGAGGATGCAGGGCACAGATGTGAGAGAGACTGGGCCACCTGCAGAGCGGGTACCCTACGGCCTGAGTCCCTCCATTGTGGCCTGGCCTCCGATGGCGACCTGTCTCCATGGCCGCCCACCCTCTGCCACTGGTTGCCAATGCAAGACAGGGTCCCGGCTCCAGACTGCACACACCCAGTGTCGCAGTGGAGCCGGACGCGCCCCTGGGGCTGGTGGTGGACAGGGCTGGCCCAGGGGAGCCTCGGGTGCACTCGGGGCTCCTTGGCTGGCAGGGAGGGAGCGGGCAGCATCCTGACCCAGAACACATCTGGACTAGCAGCAGCTCTGCGTGCTGGCAGGGAGGTCAGAGCTGCCTGCCAGCAGGGACTTGACCCCTCCACACGGAGGCCCCGAGGCCCGCCATGGGGTGAGCCCTGAGCTGGTTACGGCGGCACAGGGGAGGCCACGGCTGCGGCCAGGCGCCTGGGTGCACCATGAGAAACTTTTCCGCGGCGGGCGGAGGAGGGAGGAGGGGCCGGGCGTCTCTTCCAGCCTCACCACCGCGTCAGTGACATTGCTATGCGGTGAGTCACCAGCTGTTTACAGAGCCGGCTCACATTCCCACACAAGGACACCCTCCCACCGCGTGCTCACGGGCGCGGGGCCACTGCCTGGCTGCGGCGGAAAAGGAAGGTGCCGGGGAAGGGGCGTCAGCCAGACCCTCGGGGGCTGAGGGCCACACTCGGCGCAGGGGTCATCCCGCTCCCGAGACAGTGGTGTGGAGCACCGAGGAGGCCAGGACGTGCGTGGGACAGGGGTTGGCCACCAGGTGACCCCATAAGGTTGAGGTGACCTGGACAGCATGAACGGCCCCATCTCCCGGGGTCTGAGCCCATGATACCCACATGCTCGGCTTCAGGAGACCCTAGGCAGCAGGGAGAAAAGCAACCCACGGGACCCCTGCGGGGCCACAGGAGGACCACAGCAGGGGCTGAGCTTAGAGGGCCATGCCCAGTCCTCAAACCCCGGTCTCCAGGAAGATAGGTGAGGACTGGGTCGACACAGGCAGGCGTCCCTCCTTCCGAGGCCTGCCCCACTTGTGACAACGCTCAGGGATGAAGACGGGACACCTTGCCCTCCGTGGCTCATGTCCTCAGAAAAATGAGGGCATGGAAAGAAGGGCCCTGGGGTCCTACCCCCCCACAAAGGCCCCAGGGCTGAGCCTAGCAGGTGAGAGGTCAGGAAAGAAACCCTGATGCAATGTGGGGCTCCCAGATCCGTCCCACCCAGCCTCCAGCTCACGGCCGCACGTCCACACTGTGACCTCCGCAAGGTGGGGTCCTGGGCAGGAGGTATGGCTCACGGCTCTGTGCTCATAACCTCTCCTGAGCTTCGGCCCCAGGACCCCGCTCTGCCAGGGAGTACTGCACCCCCTGTCAGGGCCACGTGGCCACCGTCCTTCCCAGCCAACACCTGGGCAGCCTGTCCAGGACGGAAGGTGAGGCCCAGATAGCCTACAGGTCAAGGTCCTACCCTTCTGACGGGTGCTGGGCAAGGCCAGCCAGGTGCGGCGCTTTGCACGAATTGATACGTAGGCAGGAGGTCCCGTGAGTACCTCCCCCTCAATACACCAAGCTCACCCACGTGGCGCTTTCTGACCTAAGCTCGCTTTAAACACCAGAAGCAGGAAAAATGACAGCTGGGCTTTGGGAAGGGGTCCGGAGAAGAGTTTTGTTACTTGGTTTTTTTTTTTGTTTTTTTTTTAATGGTACTGGAGATGGAACCCAGAGCCTCAGGGCTGCCAGTCCACCCACCCCCACGGAGCTGCACACCTGGCCTCAGTGGTGGGTTTTATAGGTGTGAAAGGAGTTTGTCAGCCCAGAGACTTGAAAACCCTCCTTGGGACCTCTGCGCACCCTAACCCTCAGGCAGCCCTGAGGCCTAGGGCACACCTGGAAGTCTTCCTTCCTGAGCCCAGGGTGAGATGCACGGTGGCCCGAGGCCAGGCCAGGCAGGAGCGCCTGCGGAGCCTCTGCACCCCGGGGAGCCCGAGAGGTTGGCTTCCCTCTGGCCCCCGCTGCCCGGGGCAGGCGTCTGGCACGAGCAGCTGGTCAGCACCGAGAAGATGCTTCTTCAGCACTTCCCGCAAGGATGCTCTGGCCTCCACCAGCCAGCAACCGACAGACCCGAAGCCCCCGGAGCTTTCTGGAATTTTAGAAAAGTCACAGAGAGGTCCAGCGCTCAATGCCAAGGCTGAGGTCCTTGAGCAGCAGCTCTGAGTTGCCACCCTGTGAACCGCCTCACCGATCCAAGAAAAACCCTAAGCACTCACCGCCCGCATCCCCATGGAGGCAGCTGGTCAAGGTCAGTACCGCTATGGGCAGAGTTCAATGGCAGAGTGCATGCCTATCAGGTGCAAAGGCCCTGCGTTCCACCCACAACACCACAGAACGTCAGCCAGCAGCTGTTACCCCAGGCACTATGGCACGTGCCTGTAATCCCAGCAACTTGGGAGGCTGAGGCAGGAGGTTCACAGGTTCAAGGCCAGAGGCAGCCTGAGCAATTTAGCAAAACCCTGTTTCCAACTAAAAAATAAGATAGGGGCTGGAAATGTATCTCAGTATTGGAGCACTTGCCTAGCATGAGGCATGGAGGGGCACATCCATAGCCCTGGTACTCAGAAAGCTGAGGCAGGAGGATGGACGCAAGTCCCAGCCAGCCTGGGCTACACAGGTAGACCCTATTTCAACAAAACCAAAACACCTTACATCGTTTTGCAAGGCACCATGGTGCACTCCCATAATTCCAGTGACTCAGGAGGTGGAGGCAGGAAGATTGCAAGTTTGAGGCCAGAGGCAGCCTGTGTAACTTAGACTCTGACTCAAAACATAAAAAACAGTCTAGGGGAGCAGCCCAGTGGTAGAGCACTTGCAAAGTATGTGCAAGGCCCTGGGTTCAACCCTCCAGTACAAAAAAAAAAAAAACACACAAAACAAAACCACAAAACCATATCTCTAAGGAAAGGGAAACAGTCAGCAGCTTCAGGTGGCACTGGCTGACGGTCCAGGGCACAGGAGTGGCACGACTCTCTACGCCAGGGCAGGTGGAGGCAGAAGGTCCCGTCCATAAAAAGCAAGGAGGCACACTGTACAGGGCAACCCCAGGCTGGGCACCCATGGGGCAGCAGGTAGCTCAGGCACAGCCCAGCACCAGCCCTTGCAGAGAGCAGGGGAGCCACCAACAATGCTGCCTGTCCGTAAGGGTCAGGCCTTACCTTCTGACTCCCAGCGGGTGCGCCTTGGCTGCCCACTGCCCTGGCTGTGCTGCTGGGCATCTGCAGCCTCAGAACCCCCAGCAGCGTCCTATCAGGGAAGGGCAGGCCAGGGAAGAGAAGGGGCCATTTCCGGGGCTGGAGGGAGGCTTTCCTCCACAAGGAAAGCTGGGAGGGGTGGCCACGCCTGAGCTCCTGGGACTTAGGAGGCTGACGCAGGAGGACGGCGAGTTCCAGGCTAGCCTGGGCCTCGCAAGACCCTGTCTCAACCTCCCGAGATCTCATCTCTAGGTGGGGGAGGAACCAGGTGTGATGGCCACGCCTGTGATCCCAGCACTATACGGGTGGAGGTGGGAGGATGGTGAGTTCCAAGCCGGCCTGGGCTCGAGTGACCTGTCTCAAGGGAAAACAAGGGTTGGGCAGCTGATGAGAGCCATGGTGGACCACCTGGAAGAGGAGACTCTGCAGGGTCCCAAAGGTTCCATTGCTCATCAGATGACACCCAGCCTAGACCACCTGCCTCCTCTGCCAAAACTCTGACGCCCAGGTGGACTATCGAAAAGGCCCTTGTTCTTCAGGGGTGACCCACACGGCAGCCCCTGTCCATCTGACAGGAAGGGGTGCGTCTTTTCTCTTCCTGTTCTCCATGGGGCGCTGGAGGTGGGAAAAGGGAGAGGGCGAAGAGTGGGTTCAAACTCCAGGCAGCAAGCAGCAGCTGCCCATGCCCGGCACACGGCCGGCTGGCAGACGCGGAGCCACAGAACCTGAAGCCACCAAGGCCGTGGCTTCCTCTGCCTGGGACCCTTGTCAAATAAGTGTGTTCGCTCATGGTGGCTGCAGCAGGTCCCGCAGGGGGCAGAATGACATCCCGCAACCCCACCGAGGAGTAGAGGCTCCCCGCTGCCTCCTTGCCCCGGAGACCGTCCCACAGCCGGCAGTCTGTCCCAGGGCACACAATGTAGTACCCCAGCCTGGGCCGAGCCCCGGCTGCCCAGCCACAGCTGTCTGCCCAGCCTGGAGGACGTCTGGTCACCTTGCTTGCGGGGCAGGCAGGCTATACTATCTCAGCTGCAGCCAGAGGTGCCTTGGGCGGCGCCTGCAGAGGCTGACCTCAGGCAACACAGTGCTACATGCCTCGAGGCACCAGCCCTGGGCTCCTCTCCCCCAGCTGGCTGGGTGGTCCCTTTGCACCTCCGTTCTGTCTGTCCCCAGCAGTCCTGGGGCCTTGGTCAGATCCCCACCTCCACATCCAGGGAACCTCGGAGGGCCCGGATCTGCCAGCCCCTCACATCTCTTCCTCACCTGCTCCCCGATGCTGGCTGATGACCTCAGGCCACGTCCCCACAGCACGGCCCCAGCTCAGGCCTGGCTCCGGTGTGGACCACAGCTTTGGTTCGGCAGGACCCAACCCTAACCTCGGTGCCTCAAACGCAGCCCCTGCAGGCAAGCAGAGGTCTTGGGGTCCCTCTTAAGCCCCCACTCCCTGGTCTTGCCACCATCTGGGGCCTTCCTCCTCTGGTTCCCAACAGCCTCTGCTGTCTTGGGTATAGGTCTCTCCCTCCCCCAACTCCTGCTTCTTCCAGAACACCCTCCAGGCTGCCCTCTGTGGAGTAGGCAACTGTCCTGGACCATGACCTGGTTCTGGAACTTTCTGTGGACAGGTCGGCCTCCCGACTGCACAGTGAGCTCCTGGCAGCAGAGAACATGTCTTACCCACAGGGGAGTGCCAAGGCATTGAGAAATGCATAAACAGAGGGGTGGGCTGTAGCAGGGAGGGGGTCGGGGAAGGGGGCATCCACGCTGCCCCCAGAATGCCAAGCGGCCCACTGAAGACCAGGCAGGTGCCCGGCCAGACCAGCCACCTTGGGCCAGGTGAGTGGCTCTGACTTCTGGCCAGGTAAGTGAGGGACCCCAGCGGCTGGGGTTCCCTCCCCTACCCTGAGGGCCGCGTGATCTCAGGCTCATTTCTGTCGCGTGATCCCTCAGGTTCACTTCTACCTGCTCTGCAACGCTAAGATTTTCAGATAACACTTTCAGTTTCCTGAAACCGTAAGAAAGAGGAAATACGAGGAGCCCGTGACTTATATAAAAAGCAAAAGTAAATACCGGAGCAACGCATCTTCCATTAGTGGAGAGCAGGGAGGGTGGGGCGGGGAGCGTGAGTCACTGTTTACTGCTCTCGGGATCGGCCACACAGAGAACTCTCCCAGCTGGCCGGATTTCCATTTCCCGTGTGGACTGGACCCGAAATCTACCAAGTCCACTCCAGGAACCTTTAGACTCAGAAACGGCCAGGGCACAAACAGGCACAACTTCTTCTATGTCTAGACAGCAAGCAGCTTTGCCCAAGACTGTAAACAAACCCTCCAGCCATCACACAGCCCCAAGAGCAAAAGAAAAGAAGAGTTTGGAGAGGTCTTGTTCAATGGCAGCCGGGTGGGTGCCGGATAAAGGGCTGGAATCCAGAACACCCCGACCCTCGGGAAAAGCCGGCTTCCTGAACACCCTCGGTCCAACTCCCATTTTTACCAACCACCTGGAAAGTACGCAACATGCAACTTGGAACGGGTCCCTCCAAGCCCGGACTCAGAGCACAAAAGGCACGCGTGCTCTAGGGAAGCCTGGCTTGCTTTTTGCCCTGATAGATGTTTTATTTCGAAATAACAAAAGGTGTAGTTTTAAGTTGTGAGAGCAGACTCCCTGTGCCAAGGTCAGACTCAGGCATGCCTGTTGGGCTAAGGAGGGAAGAAGTCTCCTAATCAGTGCTGACTGCCCGCAGCGCAGTAGGCTCAAGGTATGTCCCACCCACCTGCACAGCCCACCTGCACCTTTCCTGACCCCACCCACTTGCTTAGATGACCACCTTTATAAAAATTCCCACGCCCTGAAAACACCAGGATTACACAGGCCCAGTCCGAAGGCATTGTGACGCTCGCTCACACTTCACCAAGACACCCTCTGTGACGCACCCATCACAGCAAGGCCCTATCAGTGCCCATGGGGGCTCCCAGAGGCTCTTCTGGTGAACCCTGGTGAAGGAGCATGCCAAACCACACGGAGCTCAATCGTTCCAGGCCATGGAGTGGGTTTGGGAGTCTGGGTGCTTCCTGAGGGAAGTCACCTGGACAGAGAAGGGTGGGGGCTTACTGGGAAAGGGGTAAGGGAATTGTTAAGTGCACCTAATTTCTACCCTGGACACAAGAGCTATGTGCAAAGCAAGTCACCACATACTTGTTACCCTGAGATCTGAAAGTGAGGAGCCACCAGCCTCCCAAATGCGGACTGCGCCGTGGACAGGACAAGTTCTGAGGTGACCATCAGTCTCCAGGGGTAAGAGAGAGGAGGGCAGGGGTCAGAGAGGGCCAGATGCTGGCTCCTCCTGAAGCCGACCTAGGTCAGGTGCAGGGGACCAGGGGCTTTCTGCCACTTGCGGTTCTCTGTGAAGTCTTCCCATTTCTTGGGGTGCTGAGGTCCAGAAAGGAGCACAGATGTTTGCTAGAGGGACGGGGCCCCCGGTAACCACGCACCTGAAGTTGGCAGAGCCCCCCAGCCTCTGGCCACACCCGAGGACAGGGACCAAAGACGCTCGTCACCTGCCGCCTTCCCCGCCCACCACTTCCACATCCCGGGCTTCCTTCCGGCGCCCCCGGCTAGTCAGCTGGTTAGAAAGTGACCCGAGTCCCCAAGGCCACCGCGAGGACCAGGCTGACACCCCGTCCGCCTCGGCCACTGTGACCCCGCCTGGGGCGCCGGGGGCGGGATGCGGCCAGGTCCAGGCGGCCTGCGGGCGCCGCGCTCCCTCACGTGGTTGCTGCGCTGCCCCCAGCCCCGGCCCACCGGGCGGCACGTGCGCGGGGCCCGGGCCGCGGCGGCCGTCGGGGCCCGGCAGGTGCGCAGCCGCGGGGCCCGCGGGGCCCGGCGCCCCGTGACTCAGCGCCCAGCCGCCCGCCCGCCCCGCCGCACCCCGGCCCCGACCCGGCCTGGCCTGGCCCAGCCGCCGCCCTCACCTGGTGTCGCGCGGGGCCGGGGCACGGCGGCTCCTGGCGGGCACGCGCTCTCCTCCTGAGCTCCTGCACTCGCGCTCACGGCCGCCGCCCCCGCCTAGCGCTCCGGCTGAGACTTCGTGAAGAACAACAAGTCCACGCCACCGCCGCCACCGCCACCGCCGCCGCCCGCCGGCTCCCAGCACTGACACCGCTTCCGGGATCGCGCGTCGCCGCGCGTCACGGCCCCGCCCGCCGTGCAGGCCCCGCCCCAAGCCGCAGCCACGCCCCTTCCCGGCCCTCCGCACGGGTGCCCCGGCCCAGGACGGCCCCGCCCCTCTGTCGGCCCCACCCCTCCGCTCCCGGAGCCACGCCCCCGCGCGGGTGCACTGGCAGTGTCGGCCCCGCCCTTTTTATTGGTCCCGCCCCTCAGCGCGCTGCAGTCACACCTCTTTCGGGCCCCGCCGAGCGCCGTGCCCCGTCCCGTGTTGACCCCTCCCCTCCTCGCACCTCAGCCACGCCCCTTCCCAGCCCGCCTCGCGTCGGCCGTGCCCCTTTGTCGGCCCCGCCCCTCCTCGCATCGGAACCACGCCCCCTTCCGGGCACCTGCCGTACTGGTGCCCCACCCTGTCGGCCCCACCGCCAGTCGACGCCCCGCCCCGCGTTGGCCCAGTCGCACTGCACCTCAGCAGTGCTGGTTCCCGCTTGGACACGCGGGAGCGACTGCACCTGCGCTGGACATAGGATGGGTCAGGAGGGCACGTCTGGTGTTCCTGTCTGCCTCGAGGCGTGCCATGGCCAGGCGCCCTTCCTAGGCTAAGGGGATGACAAGTGAGAACTAGGGATTCCGGGGGCGTCTCTGCACCCCAAATCCCGCAGGCCGTACACGCAGTCTGGGCACTTTGTCATCATCCAGGCCTCTGACACTGTCGCCACCTACTTCCGTCCTGGGGTGTCCCACGCCGAGCCACGGTTGCTGAGGGTTCCCGGGGCATTGAAGAGGGAGTGGAGCTGGACTTGCAGCTGACCATGCTCTGGACCCTCCACCTAGGCCACAGATTTAGCGGGCATGTGGTTGGGCGCTGGGGGTGGGCCACGGTTGTAGCACCCACTCTGCAAGATAGGTGGTCACCACAGAGGAGGAAGGGGTGCCTAAGTGGCCCCCACTGACCCCTGACTGACACTCCCATCTCCCTTTTGATTTCTCATTTTTCACCAAGCAACAAGTTGTTGTTGTTAGGTACTGTCGGGTTGGGTCCAACTCAGAGAGACCCTACCTACATATGACAGAATCAAACACTCCCCAACACTGTGCTGTGCCCAGCACTATCGTCAGTGCTTCTCTGCTATCTCATAGGGTTTCAATGGTAGATCATTTCAGGAGTGGGCTGCCAGGTCCTTCCCCCAAGCCCACAGCACCCAGTCTCCCATCCAAGGACTGACCAGGCCTGACCCTGCTTAGCTTCTAAGATCTGATGAGATGAGTGGTACATTTATAGGCAAACTGTGGTTAGAGAGAAGTATTTTTCCTCTATATGAAAGGCGGCAATAAGAAGATGTAAAATAAATGGCCATCCACCCAAATCCTCAGTGGGACGACAGGAGAGGGGGATGCAGCCCTATAAGAAGCCCGGAGAAGTCAGGCACGGTGGCACATGCCTGTAATCCCAGCGACTTGGGAGGCAGAGGCAGAACGATCGCTGGTTCGAGACCAGAGACAGCCTGTGTAATTTAGCAAGACATAGTCTCAAGGTAAAAAATTTAAAAACATGGCTGGGGGTGTAGCTCAGTGGCAGTATGTGTGCAAGAAGTGTGCTCAAGGTCCTGGGTTCAGCTCCTCAGTATCATAAAAAGAAGGAGGGAGAGGAGGAGGAAGAGCAGGAGGAGAAGGAGGAGGAGGAGGAGAAGGGGAAAAGAATCGAACCCAGGGCCTCAGAGTATGCAGAGCAGCACTCTACCAACATGGCCGGGGACCTAGAAATTCCACTTCTGCTTGTTTTGTGGCGCTGGGATGAAATTCAGGGCTTGCGCTTGCTAAGTGAGTACTCTGTTGTTGTTAGGTGCCGTTGAGTCGGTATCCAACTCATAGTGACCCTCTGTACAACGGGAAACACTATTGTCAGTGCTTCTCTGCTGTGCATAGGGTTTTCAATGGCAGATTTTTGGGAGGGGGTTGCCAGGTCCTTCTCCCAAGCCTACAGCTTCTGGTGTTCCCAGGCGGTCTCCCATCCAGGTACTAACCAGGCCTGACCCTGCTTAGCTTCCGGGATCTGATGGGATCGGATGCCACAGGACTATGGCTGCAGGCCAAACTGAGCTATTCCCCAGCCCTTGGTTTTCTGAGACAGGATTTGGCTTTGCAGACCAGGCCAGTCTAGAACTCAGTATGTAGCCCAGGCTGGCCTTAAATCTGCAACCCTCCGCCTCTGCCTCCTGAGTGCTGGCAGTTCCAAGTGTGCGCCACCATGCCCAACTCACGCACGTTCAACTTCTGAGTGGTCAAGAGACCTTGCATAGCGGTGCCTGGCTCACCTTGATAAATGCTCCTTTTTATCATGGTTTTATGGCAGAGGAGATGTTGGTGACACCCTGATAAACTGTCTTCTTTGCCTCAGAAAGAGTCTGGTGACCACTGGGGCCTGGGCCTGGCAGGACGTGCCCTTTACCCTGGCTGTCCTGGGCTGGTCTTTGGAGGAGAAAAGTCTACCTGGCATGGGAGGCCCTGAGAGGGACAAGATCTGTCCTTCCCTCCCTTCTTCCAGGCAGTTGAAGGTAGGAAGGACCAAGGAAGGGGGAGCTCAGGTGGCCCTGGTTGAGGTTGTGGAAAGAGGGGCATGCTCAGGCCACCACTGTCATCACAGTGCAGTGGGGAGACAGCAGAAGTGGGCTAGCCTTAGCCCTGAGTGGGAGGAGACAGGAATGGGCTAGCCTTAGAAGGAGCAGGACCCAGCCTTGGAGAAGGCGACTTCAGGACACTGTCCGGCATCCCCGTGGATGGTCGCTGGCCCCCTGGGAGCTGATCGGCTCGTCTCTGCAGCCCAGCCCTGCAGAGCAGCAGCTGCTGGGGGTGTTTGCTGACTGCATGGTGCAGGACTGCCTCGGCGTGAGGCTGCAGAGCTCGTGGGGAGGCCCTGCCCATGGCCAGTGTGTGGGTTGGGTATCCCTGGGCTGGCCTGCCCTTACCTGAAGGAAGGAGGAAGTGGGCAGATGGTCTGAGGATGCATGGGGACTCGCTCTGCAGAGCAGAGAGTGTCTCTCTGCCAGGTTAGATGGGACCTGTGTGGAAATGGGGATGTCTGCCCTGGTCCCCAGCAGACCTTGCAGTCTGACAGGAGAGCCATAGATGAAGTTGTCAGGCATGGCAGGATGTGTGCCTTGTCCCTGTTGTCTTCTGGGTGAGCGAAGTGGTGAGGCTCTGGTGCTGGGAGGCACAATCTTTTTTTTTTTCTTTTCTTTTTTTGTTTTTGTTTTTTGGCAGTATTAGGAGTTGAACCCAGGGCATTGTGCATGCTAGGCAAATACTCCACCACTGAGCCGTACTGCCAATGCCTTTTTTATTTTTTACTTTGAGTCAGGGTCTCGCTAAATCGCACAGGCTGCCTCTAGCCTCAAACTCGCAATCCTCCTGCCTCAGCCTCCTGGTCACTGGGATGAGAGGTGTGAACCACGCGTCCAGCTAGGTGTGATCTCTGAGAGGCTACTGCAGGGGATCTCAGTTGTCAGTAATCCACGCTTGACAAAGGCTGAGGTGCACGTGCTGTGGACACACCTGGAAACTCCATCTCTTCTCCTTCCATCTGTCTGTCTTCAGAATATTGCCCTGGACCAACCCCACCCAGGGAGACTTGCCCCTGACGGAAACTTCCAAGCCCCAAGTCAGAACATACCATCTAGGGAGAGTTTATGGTGGCATTTGTCAGTGGCAGAAAGGTCTGGGAATTAAGTGGGGCGCAGTGGTGCACACCTGTAACCCCAGTGACTTGGGAGATGAGTTAAAGGCTAGAGGCAGCCCAAGTAACTTAGCAAGACCCTGACTCGAATAAAAAGTGAAAAATGGGGTGAGGGAGCAGCGCAGTGCTAGAGCACTTGCAAAGTATGTGTGAGGCCCTGGGTTCAACCCCCAAGTACTGCGAGAGAAAAAGAAAAAGAAATGTCTGAGAACTGTGATTAGGATAAAGCTGAAAATTTCTGGGACATGTCTTTGCTTCCCCTCCCACCTTTGGTTTTTTGAGACAATCTCCCTAGGTAGCCCAGGCTGACCTTGAACTCGAGATCCTCTTGCCTCAGCCTCCTGAGTGCGGGGGTCACAGGTACATGCCACCATGCTGAGGACACTTTTTTTCTTAAAGTTGAGGCAGAGCGTGGCCACACCTGTGATCCCAGCACTCGGGACGCTGAGGTGGGAGGATCACAAGTTCCTGGCCAGCCTGGGCCTCCAGAGACCCTGTCTCTACTTTGCCAGATCTCCTCTCAAGAAGGGGGAGGAGCCTGGTGTGGTGGCCACGCCTGTGATCCCAGCACTGGGGAGGCTGAGGTGGGAGGATGTTGAGCTCGAATCCAGCCTGGGTCACATAGGGAGATTCTGGGTCACATAGGGAGATTCTGTCTTTAAAAAAAAGAAAAGAAGAAAGAAAGAAAAAAAAAAAAATGGGCGCGGTGGCGCACGCCTGTAATCCTAGCAACTTGGGAGGCAGAGGCAGGAGGATCACAAGTTCGAGACCAGAGGCAGTCTGCGTAACTTAGCGAGACCCTGTCTCAAAAAGTTAAAAAATGGGCTGGGGGTGCAGCTCAGTGGTCCAGCACTTGCAGAGCATGGAGGCGCGAGGCCCTGGGTTCAACCCCCAGTACCACAAAAAAAAAAAAAAAAAAAAAGGAACAGAGTGGAATGCGTTTGTGTGCATTTTCCTCATCTCCTGAGCCGATGGGGCCCCTCACGTTCAGCCTGGGCCCCCGCTGGATGCTGCACAAGCCTGGGTCCTGGGGGACTGCGAGAGGAGGCTGCTGAATCCTGGGACATCAGAGGCTATCGGCCTCATTAAACAGAATGGGGAAACTGAGGCCTGGGGGGCCTGCCCAAGTCCAAAGGGGCCCAGTGGCCAGGTGGCTGGGATGTCTCTGAGCCTGGGCACGGGCGGAACATCTCTACACACCGCCTTCCCTCCTGGAGCCTGTGCTCCCTGCTGGCTCGACTCTGTGTCCCAGACATTTGGGGTGCTGGGCTCGAGACTCTGGGGGAGCAGCGTCTCTGGGGTCAGAGTCCTTGGCTTTGCCGTCCCCAGCAGGAGCCTTCCTGCCTTGGTGCCCCTCCCCTCGACGGGGACTCATTTCCTCGTGAGCTGCCTGGCTATTTTCGGACAATTGTTGGAAAGCGCGTCCCAGCCCCCCCAGGGCTGCCTTCCTGGGCTTCCGCTCTCTGGCCAGGGTTTGCCCGGAGCAGGAGGCTCACTGCCCGCGGGCCTCGAATATCAGCCACCGTGTCCGCTGGGTGCTGGCCGCCAAGCCCGTCGTCGCTGGGCACCGGGCATCAGGCACTCGCTGGTTTCTGAGACCATTGGTGGGGTTCAAGGCACAACATGTCATTGACAAATTCCGGCTGGAGCCCTTTGTACGAGAACATTCTGCGGCAAAGGAAATTCTCAACGCTGCCCTGGGGCGCAGGTGGACACCATGCTGTCCCCTTGGGGACAGGGCATCTGAGTCCTTGTGGTGCTGACTCACGGCTTTGAGACCGTCACCAGGGGAATGAGGCTTCCTGTGTGGGGGGAGCAGCTTCTAAATTTAGCGGGCAGTGTGGCTGGGAAATGACCAACCCCCCCAGGGCATGTGGCCTGGGGTCACTCCTCGGGTGCCCCACCCTGGCAGTCTCCCACCCCAGGCCACATGGTGTTTCCCCAGCCATGGGCCCAGCTTCTCACCGAGCCTCTCGGCAGACCCAGGTGTCTTGCCAGGTAAGTAAATGGAGGCCTGAGAGAGGTGGTTGTTGTTAGGTGCCGTTGAGTCACATCTGACTCATAGCAACCCAATGTACAACAGAATGAAACACTCCCTGACACTAAGCTATGCCCTTCACTATGTCAGCGTTTCTCTGCCATTCATAGGGATTTCAATGGCTGATTGTTTTGAGGTTGTTTCAGGCGTGGGCTGCCAGGTCCTTCTCCCATTTTTGCGGCGCTGAGGATCGAACCAAGGGCCTCAGGGTGTGCAGAACAGCATCTACCAACTGAGCCAAACCGGGGCAGAGAGGGAACCTGCCTAATACCACACTGCCCGTGAACAGTGAGCCAGAACCCAACACCAGATGTCCCCAGCATTGTCCACCACGTGGCACAAGCCCCTGAAGGCCAGGACAGCTCCTGATTAGGTCTGTGACCTGGGGACAGCCATGTGGCAAGGCTGGGGAGGCGGCTCCAGGTAGTCCCTGTCGCAGCACCAGCTGAGAGCAACCTCCAGAGAAGTCTGACTGCCATCCTGGGGCAGGGATGACCCAGCTGCTGTGTCCAATCGGGCTCCCCGGCCCCTGGTCTGTGACAGCCGGGTGGGGGACAGGGCACTCAGGGTGCCAAACGAAGGGTGCCTCTTGTGTTACCAGAATTTTAGGGAGAAAACCTCTGGCTTCCGGAGTCCCAGTGGACTAGGCTCGGCCACCCATCCCAAGACACCGAGCCAAGGGATGAGCAGCAGTGATGGGCAGAGGAAAGGGATTTCAGCAAGGCACCACCGTGGGAAGAACGGGTGAAGGGGTTCAGTGCCCCTAGTCCACCCTCCCGGGGCTCACAGGGACTTCGAGGTGCTGCAGAGGAGGAAGCAAAGGAGGGGCTGGGTTAGCGTGGCTCACGGGGTGACGCTGGCCAGGCCCCAGCTCTGGTCGGCATCGGCTCAGCTCCGGTTCTGTGCAGGTCCTGGAGAAGGCGTGATTGCTGTCATCGATTGAGGGGAGTGACCCATTTCCCACGCGGTGGTCGCTCCACTCTGGGCACAGCCGCTCTGAGGGGGTAACTGTCATTGTTTGGGGGTGTCTGTCCCGCCAGGCTCCCTGCTGCCTGTGGGTCATTTCGGTCCCTTATGTTAAAGATGTTTCTCAATCAGTCCTGTTGTTCCTGGGATCAGAGGCCAGTGCAGAAGAGGGCGACTGGGGAAGAGATGTGAAGAGGCGGACAGAGCCAGAAGCTGGGTGTGGTGGCGCCCACCCGTGATCCCAGCACTTGGGAGGCTGAGGCAGGAGGATGTCGAGTTTCAGGCCAGCCTGGGCCTCGAAAGACCCTGTCTCAACCTCACAAGATATTGTCTCTGGGTGGGGAAGAGCCCGGTGTGGTGGCCACCCCTGTGATCCCAGCACTCGGGAGGCTGAGGCGGGAGGATTGCAGGTTCGAGGCCAGCCTGGGCTACATAGTGAGTTCAAGGCCACAAGCCGTCTCAATAAAAACAAACCCCATAAAACAAAACATAGAGTCAGAGAGGGCCAAGATGGAGTGAGTTAGACCAGCAGCAGACGCCCACCTTCATTTGCACGGTGCCCCCCCTCCCCCCCGCCCGGGCCCTGACGACATGAGTAAAATGGTTGTCTCACCTCACCGGCCTCTGGGACTGCTTGGCACGCAGAGTGGTCAACGGGGACATCAGGTCACACGGAATCTAGAGGACAAGCCCTTGGTGCGCATGTGGTCACCAGCACTGGGTGCTCAGGGTGCAGCGAGCTGTCCCTCCACAGTGACCGCCAGCCAGGGGTGCGCAGAGCATGGCCTTAGTTGGATGTCAGGCAGAGCAAGGGGATGAGTTTGCTGGATCCACAGGGGAGACACGGGTAGGGGAAGCGGGCAAAGAGGCGGCTCTGAGGCTCTAGCTTGCCTGAGGGGCCCCACAGGGTCCCCAGACAGGGGGCCCAGATGGGGAGCCAGAAAAGGGAAGCCGGGAAGGGAGGGATGTGCAGAGGTGGCCTCTGGAGAGAGGTGGCCCGGATGGAGGAGGCAGCTCCGCCTGGAGGGAGGAGTCCCAGGCCAGGCCCAAGATCTGCAGCCCCACAGTGGACATGCGAGGGAGTCTGAGCCTCTAGTCTCCCTTCCTCTTCCCCGTGGTGCCCCAACTGCCCTCTGTCTCTCCCAGTAGTCAATGGGTGGCAGGACAGGGCTGGCCTCCGCCTCTTGCAGCCCAGGAACACCAGCCACCAAGTCCATGTGGGTGCCCGGTAGGGCCCTGGGATGGGGCCACCTTGAGCTGCCTTGTGGCGCCCCACACATGTCATGGTCCCCAGCAGGGGTGGGAGGAAAGGAAGGCTGAGAGCATGCAGAGTGAGCTCCCTTGAAGGGCTGCTGTGAGGCAGAAGCTCCAGGTCTGGTCTGAGCCGGGTACGCTGGCCTAGGAGTCTCGGCGGACACTGTCCTTCAACAGGCTGGGCGGAGGCAGCTGCTTCCCCCTCCCCGGCTTGCCTCTGGCCTTGGCAGGGTCTGGGGACCTCCTCCATCTGACCTCTCCGGTTGTCAGAAGGTTTAGGGATGCTATACCCCAGCATTATCCCCTGCCCCGAGGAGTTCCTTTTCTTGGGGCACCAATTTATGTAAGGAACATAAACATCTCCGGATTTGGTATCCCTGGGGTCCTGGAACCTGCCCCTGTGGATGCCAAGGGATGAGAGTAAAGTGAGGTCCAGGGGTGATGGTAAGTGTCACAAAGCACACGCCTGTGATCCCAGTGCTCTGGAAACTGAGCCAGGAGCATCAGGAGGTCAACGCTAGCTTGGGCTACTGAACAAGACTCTCTCAGAAAACCAAGGGCCCGGGTGTAGAGTGCTAGTGGAGCACTTGCCGAGCATGCACGAAGCCCGGTTCCATCCCCAGCATGGCAAAAGGAAGGGAGGAAGAGAAAGAAAGGGAAAGAGAGAAAACAAGCCAGGTGTGGTCGCGCACATCTGTAATCCCAGCCACCTGGGCGGTAGAGGAAGCTCTTGAGTCCAAGGCCAGCCTGGGCTACAGAGCCAGAACTTTTCTCAAAAAACACAACACCACGAAGTAAAGCAAATGACTTGAGCCACCATATTTGGAGATGTTTGCCGAAGAAGATCTGCAGATGGCCAGGGGGCACAGGAAAAGTGCTGGACGTCATTAGTCATCAGGAAAACCGCAACAAGATGCTGCTATGCACCACAGAGTGAACATACATGTCCACCCCTTTGGCAGGCCTGGCATGGCCCTGCGATGGAATACTACGCAGCACTGAGGAGAAACAGACCTGCACACACAACTGTGCGGATGGATCTCAGAATAACCACGATGAATGAGAAAAGCCAGATGGAGAAGAAAGAGCACATTCCGAGTGGTTTTACTTCAATAAAACTCCAGAAAGCAAACAGCCCTCTCTGATGCCAGAGACTGGAGGGCGGGTGCCTGGATAGAGGGCAGGGAGCAGGTAGGAAAAGCTTTGTGGGAAGGTGGACGTGTGCCCTGTCCTGCTGGTCGGGATGGTTTCCCAGGTAAGTGCCTTGGACGACATGCATCAGCTTATGCCCTAGACGTATCCGCAGTTTATTGGTATCAAGGATACCCCTGCCCCCAGGATAAACCTGCTTTTAGAAAGAGAAGCCTTGGCATGGTGGCCACAGCTGTCATCCCAGCTCTTGAGAGGTGGAGGCAGGTTGGTCACGAGTTCCAGTTCAGCCTGGGCCTCAGGAGACCCCGTCTCTCAACCTGGCAAGATCTCGTCTCATAGTTGGGGAGGAGTGTGGCACGGTGGCCACACCTGTGATCTCAGCACTGGGGAGGCGGAGGTGGGAGGATCGCGAGTTCCAGGCCAGCCTAGGCCTCGCAAGACCCTGTCTCAAATCAATAAATTCGTTAATTTTTAAAAAATGGAGAACTGGAATGCAAAATGGTCAAATCCCCCTCCTCTCCTTTCCTGCCCAGGTACATGGCTGCCCACTGGGAGTGGTAGGGGTGGCAGGTGGGGCAGGTGGGGCAGGTGGAGGTGCCTCCTCAGTGCTCCCAGCACTACCATGAGGGCAAGCACATTGGCCTTATGGAAAGATCTGGAGTTTCCTTCTTGCCCCAGCAGCTAGGCCCCTGCCCAGGCACTGGAAAGCAGCTGGACGACCTGGTCAGGTGCTGGGGCTGCCCTAGGGGTGAGCAGCACCTACCCTGAGGGAGACCAGGTGTTGGACAGGTGGCAGAGCGAGGCCAGCCTCCCCTGCCCAGCCTCCCCTGCAGGAACCCAAGTCAGCTGTCCGCACCAGGCGTCCGCTGCCTGGTGGACTTCACCCTGGACTTCAGAACCTTCAATTTGATGATCAGTGAGAAAGCAGGCCTGTAAATCCCGACGGCCCACTTCCCAGCTGCGCGTCCTTGAGCTTGTCACTTAAATAACGTAGGCCTCCTCTGCAAAAAGAGGCAGGGACAGCGCGGGCGGCGCAGGTGGAACGCACCACGGGAGCACAATGCCAGCCTCCGGCCGCCAGAAGGCGCTGCAGGCGCCGCGCACGCGCCGCGAGCCCAGTTCTCCTTCACCTCCTCTAGCTGCGCTGCTTTACTTCCGGTTGTGCCGGAAGTTGGCTCCCGAGGGCGCCGAGCTGCGTTTCCGCTTCCGTGGTGGCCGCGGCGGCTGGCTTCTACTGAATCGATGGGTGGGAGGTGAGTGGGCCCCGGCCCTGGGCGCCCCGTCTGCGGCGGCGACGCCCTGCGCTGCGTTCCCGCCGGGCCCCCTCCGCGGCCCCGCGTCCGCGCGCTCGGCTGCGGCTCGCACGGCGCGCGGGGCGAATGGATGGGCGGGCGCGCGAGTGACTCCCTGCCGCCCCCCAGGTGACGGCGCGGCGGCGACGGCGCAAGGGCCGCGGCAGGATGAACCGGGCCAAGCCCGCCACCGTGCGCAGGCCCAGCGCGGCGGCCAAGCCCTCAGGTGCGCGCGGGCGGCCGGGGGCCGGGGGCTGGGGCTCGGGGAGCCAGGGGTCCTGGGGGCGGGGCTCGGGGAGCGGGGCTCGAGGGGTGGGGGTCGGCGTCTCGGGGACAGGGCTGGGGTCCCGGGGTCCTGGGGGCGGGGATGGGGGGCTGTGGGGCGATGGTCACCTTGGCTCGGCCGGGCACCCCAGGGGCGCTGTGGCGTCCTGGTGAGAGCACGGACCCCGGGGCCGGGGGTGTCCAGACTCGGGTCCTGACGTTGCCACCTGCTCACTGTGTGACGTGGGTCACATCAGCCCCACCACCTGTTTGTCTACTCTTTACTTTTTCTTTCTTTTTTCTTTTTTCTCTTCTTCCTTTTTTTTTCTTTTTGCAGTACTGATGGTTGAACCCAGGGTCTTGTGCTTGTATGCTCTGCAAGTGCTGTACCACTGAGCTGCACCCTCAGCACTTTTTTTTTTCTTTCTTTTTTTAGTTTTTGAGACAGTCTCGCTGACTTACACAGACTGCCTCTGGTCTCGAACTTGGATCCTCCTGCCTCCACCTTCCCAGCCACTGGAATGATAGGCCTGTGCCACCATGCCGGGCTGGTGCTTCACTTCTAAAGTGAAAGTCATAGCACCTGCTGCAGACACTAGTTGAGGACTGAAAGGGCAGATGCCCGCGGGTTAGAGATGGCGTGGTTTGGAGTCTGCGCTGGGTGACGGTCAGCTGTGGCCGTTAATGTTACACCAGCGTGCAGTCTGTGGGGCACTTGCTGGGTGACCTCGGGCCTGGCTCTTGCCTCCTCTGACCCTTGCCTAATGCTCTCTGAGGTAGTGGGGCTGGAGGCAAGCATTTTGGTCTCGGGTGGGCGTCTCGAGCATGCACGTTTCCCATCTCCTCTGCAGGGCACCCTCCCCCTGGGGACTTCATCGCCCTGGGCTCAAAGGGTCAGGCCAGCGAGTCGAAGGCGGCGTCTACCCTGCTGAAGCCGGCCCCATCCGGCCTTCCTTCCGAGCGTAAGCGGGATGCTGCAGCAGCTCTCTCTGGGGCCTCGGCGCTGACTGGCCTCACCAAGCGTCCTAAGCTCTCCTCCACACCCCCGCTCAGCGCGCTGGGGCGCCTGGCTGAGGCTGCGGTTGCAGAGAAGCGGGCCATTTCTCCCTCGATCAAAGAACCATCTGTGGTACCCATCGAAGGTAAAGGCAGCTGGGGGACTTCCCCATAGTGTGACCCCTCACCCTGCCTCTATACCAGGTGTCCAGCAAAGGCCACCCCGGGCCTGGTACCGCAGAGTCCTCTCGGTGAATGGGTGCCATGGGTCCTCGTGGCAAGGTTCCCGGCTCACTTGTGGGCCTATGCTCCCAACCCTTTGCCTAGGTGCATCTCTAAGCTCCGCACTGGCCATTGGGCACAGGCTCATGCGTTGCTCTATGGTCCACCTGACATGTCTGGAAGGCAGCACTGTTTTGACCCCTAGTCTGGAGGCACCCTGTGCGTGGTGGGTGCCCAGGTCTTTGGTCCTAGGTCAGGCACTGCAGCAGGCTTCTCAATCCAGAAGAAGCTGTTAAACCGGCTACCACTGTGCAGCTCATCCTTTTTCTGGTTGAAAACACAGCGTAACAGCGTCGATATAAACGTCTGTCCTGGTCTTTTTACTCAGAAAACCACTTTTAATTTTGCATGTGTCCAAAGTCACCCCTGCTTTTCTGCATCACTTTCCCAGTGATGCTTCTAAGACTCCCTGATTCCTGTATGCAGCTCTGTCAACCACCAAACCACTGTGAGCTGCTGAGTGCACAGGCGCTCTGGTGGCAGGCGCTGTCATTGTGTGTTTAGTGGTTGTTGGAGCATTTCTCAGGGGGACTTATTTGTAGGAGCCAAAGAGACCTGGTGTCGTGCTGACTCTAGTGGAGACACGTCTGTTAAGATTTTGCCAGCACTTATTACTGCATTGTCACATGAGAAGCCCGGACGTTAGGGGCCCGTGGTATCCAGAGCTCAGTGACTCCCGAGTACTGGTCCGACCCACGGTGGGGCTTCTGATGCTTTGCCGCGTCTCCATGGCTCTGGGGGCAACCCCTGCTCTTGGCCCCCTGCTCTGACCAGACCCTCTGCTCCTGCCAGTCCTACCCACAGTGCTGCTGGACGAGATCGAAGCTGCTGAGCTGGAGGGCAACGATGATAGGATTGAGGGGGTGCTGTGCGGGGCAGTGAAGCAACTGAAGGTGACACGGGCCAAGCCGGACAGCACACTGTACCTGAGCCTCATGTACCTGGCCAAGATCAAGCCCAACATCTTTGCCACGGAGGGCGTCATTGAGGTGAGACCTGGCCGCCCATGTGGCTGCAGCTGTTTTGGCTTGCCTGCCTCCCAGACTGTGCCTGAGTGGGGCGGTCCGTGACGCACCCCTTCCCCGCAGGCCCTGTGCAGCCTTCTGCGGCGGGATGCTTCCATCAACTTCAAGGCCAAGGGCAACAGCCTGGTGTCCGTGCTGGCCTGCAACCTCCTCATGGCCGCGTACGAGGAGGACGAGAACTGGCCTGAGATCTTTGTGAAGGTCAGCCGTGCTGAAGAGAGCAGGCCAGCGCCAGGGGAAGGGCGAGCGGGAGGGGGAGGGAAAGGGAGAGGCCTGCTGGGACCGAGCAGGAGCACGCGCTCCCCCCAGGCTCTGGTGGCTTCGGGCATTCCCTGCCATCTCTCTTGCCCTGAGAGGTTGGCAAGGCTTCCTTGGTGTCCAGCCCTACAGCAGCTGGTGGCCATCAGGGCGGGGCCTGTGCTTACACGTGGGGCAGGTCGGGCAGGCGGCTGGCCAGGCTAAGGTGCGCTCCTCGCAGGTGTACATTGAGGACTCGTTAGGTGAGCGTGTGTGGGTGGACAGCCCTCACTGCAGGGCCTTTGTAGACAACATCCAGACGGCTTTCAACACCAGGATGCCCCCCAAGAGCGTGCTTCTGCAGGGCGAGGGGGCCCGAGGCGGGGGCGACCTCGGGGCAGGTGAGGCCCTGGCTGGACGGGGGGAGGGGTTGTGGGGTAAGGGGATGCATAGCCAGGGAGGCCTGAGTGGGGAGGGTAAGGCCCTGGCTGGACAGGCGAGGGTGAGCCCAGCGCTGGGGGAGGGGCTGAGGGTGGGTATGGTGAAGGTCAGGTCGAGCAGGCACCCACGGGCTTGCCATGGCCCACGCAGGGAGCAGCCCCCACCCGTCCCTCACGGAGGAGGAGGACAGCCAGACAGAGCTGCTGATCGCCGAGGAGAAGCTGAGCCCGGAGCAGGAGGGCCAGCTGATGGCCAGGTAGGTGGGCTGCGGCCCCGCCCTCGGGAGCCAGGGAAGCAGCGTGCGGAGGACAGCATCCTTCCTGGCCGCTGTCCCCCTCTGGCCTAGGTACGATGACCTCACGGAGAGCGTGGAGGAGTACGTGCTGGACATGCTGCACGACCAGCTCAACCGGCGGCAGCCCATTGACAGCGTCTCCCGGAACCTGCTGCGGCTGCTCACCTCCACCTGCGGCTACCGGGAGGTGCGGCTGCTCGCTGTGCAGCGGCTGGAGATGTGGCTGCAGAACCCGAAGGTGGGCCGGGCGGCCGGAGGCCTGCGGGGTGGGGGCTGCACGCGGCAGCGCCTTCCTGGGGGCCACGGCTGTGCCCTTGACGGGTCCTCTTGGCCACCCTGCAGCTCACCCGGCCAGCCCAGGACCTGCTGATGTCCGTGTGCATGAACTGCAACACGCACAGCCCGGAGGACATGGACGTCATCTCCCACCTGATCAAGATCCGCCTCAAGCCCAAGGTCCTCCTGAACCACTACATGCTCTGCGTCAGGTGCGCGACGGGCTGGTGGGGCCGGGCAGGATGGCGTGGGTGGTGGGCGGCAGGTGGCGGCCTGGCCCCGCCCCGTCGCAGCCCACGCCACGGGCTTGGCTTTCATGTGCAGGGAGCTGTTGAGTGCGCACAAGGACAACCTGGGCACCACCATCAAGTTTGTCATCTTCAACGAGCTGTCCAACGCCCGCAACCCCAGCAACATGCAGATTCTCTACACCGTGCTGCAGCACAGTGCGGAGCTGGCGCCCCGGGTACGCTGCCCTCCGTGCAGGCTGAGGGCACACCGGCTCGGCCTCTCCTGTGTTCAGGCGAGGCTGTTGGTTGGGAGGAAGCGTCCAGCCTCTGGGTGGGGCGAGCGTTTGAGTCGCACTGCGCTTGACTTCTGGTTTGTCCTGGGAGCCTAAACTGAGGGAGCCGCCCTGGGCTTGTACAACTGCCAGTGGCCCCAGTTGCAATTGGGGGTGGCCGCCCCATGCAATGGTGCTCCTCGGCCCCTCTAGGTCCTGGCGGCTGGGTTTCTGGATCTGGTGTCCTCTGATAGAGGAAACACAGCTGGGGTTAGCACAAGCCAGGCTTGTAGGTGGCTGGTGATCGGCCCCTTGCCAGGCCTGGTGACCAGCCTTCGGTTGCCTTTGCTGCCTCCCGTTTTAAGGAAAGTGGTGGGTGGTGTAGGGCCTGGTTTGTTTTAGGTGGGATGGGGCTGAGGTGGCCAGCTCGTCTGTGCCCCAGTGTTTACCCACCCCCGCCCGTGCCGTGATTGGCCTGGGACTAGCTCCCTGTGGGCCGCCTCTCGGCTCGCCACTGTTGGAGGGAGACTGGCTTCCTGCTCTTGGGGCCAGAGACTGAGAGAGGAGCCAGGCTGCTCCCAGGAGTCTACGAGGCCTCCTCCTGGGCTGGGTCTTGGGACGGCTTCCTGGAGGGCCCAGCAAGACCCTGCGCATGGGCTTTGATGGAGGACATGGCGAGGGGACCCACCGTGGATGGCCACTGATGGCAGTGCCTCATGACCTGTCTCTGTCCCAGTTCCTGGCCATGGTGTTCCAGGACCTGCTGACCAACAAGGACGACTACCTGCGGGCCTCACGGGCCCTGCTGCGGGAGATCATCAAGCAGACCAAGCACGAGATCAACTTCCAGGCCTTCTGCCTGGGCCTCATGCAGGAGCGCAAGGAGCCCCAGTACCTGGACATGGAGTTCAAGGTGCGCCGCTGTCTGCTCGCAGGATCCCCGCAGCCTGGCCCCATGGGCTGGCCTTCTCTTCTCGTCACGCTCCGCTGCCACCCTCCCTGTGGGACGCCTGTGCACCAGGCCTGTGTGCAGCGTCCCAGGCTGAGGGATGCACAGCCCTGAGTCCACTCAGCAGGGAGCCCTTGCCGCTGGGGAGGGCCGGCCAAGTGCCGGGCTCTTGTGGACAGGGCTGCAGCCTAGGGGGCAGTGAGCACGGGCCACGTGAGGGAAGAGCGGGGTCTCCTCAGCCAGGTGTTAGAGTGTGAGGGATGTGAGGAGATGACCCCAAACTGGAGGAGGCAGGGTCGCCAGCAGAGGGTCTCCAGGGCTCCACGGGAGGCTGGCTGGAGCCCCAGTGATCATCTTCCTGCTGGACAGGGCGTTGTCCAGCTCTGCTGCTGAGCCTCTTCCCAGTGGCTCCAGGAGTTTGCCTGGCTGCCTGCTGGGCCCTAGGACCTGTTTCCTCCCTGGCCTCCCCACCTGGGCTCCTGGACCTTGGGACCCATCGTCCTCTCTCCCAGCTGCAGGGTCTGCATGTCTGTGTGTGCATACGCATGTTTGCCTGTGTCTGGGTGTGTGTGTATGCGCCTGTTCCATGCCTGCATGTGTGCCTCTGTGCATGTCTGTGTGTCTGTATTGCGTGTGGAAGTGTGTGAGGCCCAGGTGCAGGCTCTCCCCAATGCGGGCCCCACCGTGCCGCACTGTGTTGCAGGAGCGGTTCGTGGTTCACATCACGGATGTGCTGGCTGTGTCCATGATGCTGGGCATCACGGCCCAGGTGAAGGAGGCTGGCGTCGCCTGGGACAAAGGAGAGAAGAGGAGTAAGGCTGGGGGCCGCCTAGAGGCTGTCAGCCTCCCAAGGCTGAGGCTGTGCCTGGCAGGCCCAAGACGGGGGAGGGGCGGTCATAGCATGGCTACAGGCGAATTCTGGAGACACCTCTGGAAGTCTCTGTCCCCTTCTGCCATGTGGACTGAGAGGATCCACTCCGGGCTCAGGGCCTGCCCTCTACAGGTGTCCTCTGGCATTGGAGTTCTGGGGCCATAGGTGGCATGGGAGGTGGCGTTGGAGGCAGCCTGGCTGCAGGGCGCCATGACCCTGCTGCCTGCTTGCCTCTCACAGACCTCGAGGTGCTGCGTGCCTTCCAGAACCAGATCGCGGCCATCCAGCGTGATGCGGTCTGGTGGCTTCACACTGTTGTCCCTTCCATCAGCAAGCTCGCCCCCAAGGACTACGTGCACTGGTGAGGGCCAGCGTCATCCTGCAGCCCGTGGGCACCACTGTCCAGCTGCTGGCTCCAGATGAGCAGCGAGGTCCCCAGATGGGAGCGCGTTGCCTCCAGATGTGGCCACCAGCTGGCTCTGGCCCTCTGAGTCAAACGCCCTGGTGGGCACAGCCTTCCTGCATGCCAAGGGCCCGGGGTCCTCAGCGCGTGTGTTAGAGCCACCCGTGGAGCCACTGTGTCCTGGATGGGGGGTCTGTGTGGCCAGCAGCCACCTTCCATGATTCTGTGACCTACCTGCCTGGCTTGGGGCTCAGCCCGCCTTAGAGCAGTTGGGGGTCCTGCGGTGGCGGCCATGGGATCAGGATCTGGTGGCTGCTTCTGCCCATCACCCAGTGGGGCCTGTCGGTCCCTGGCTGACAGTGTGCTCCACCTCGCAGCCTCCATAAGGTGCTCTTCACAGAACAGCCCGAGACCTACTACAAGTGGGACAACTGGCCACCCGAGAGTGACCGCAAGTGAGCACGCCGGGTGGGCCGGGGTGGGGAGTCAGCCTGTCCTGGGCCCATTGCCACCTGCAGACCCCAGGAGCCAGTCTCGCCCTGTGGTGGTGTCTGCAGTTGCCCACCCTGGCTCTAGCCAGCCCCATGCTCACACGCCCCTCCCAGTCCTGCCTTGTTCTGTTCTCTGGTTGTCCCTAGTCAGTGCCTCCGTCCAGTCCAGATGTAATCTGCCCCTCTGTGCTTCAGACAGCTGTGGGCACCATCCTTCCTCAGTGGGCCACCCACGTGCTCTGGGTCACACTCCTCCTGCCCTGCAGGGGGACACTGAGATCAGAGGGACAAGCCCCTGGGGAGGGGGCCACAGGGGGTCAGCCCCACACAGGGGGTGCAGCCACCACCCAGCCCACCTCTGCTGCCTGCAGCTTCTTCCTGCGCCTGTGCTCGGAGGTGCCCATCCTGGAGGACACGCTGATGCGCATCCTGGTCATCGGGCTGTCCCGGGAGCTGCCCCTCGGCCCTGCCGACGCCATGGAGCTCGCAGACCACCTGGTGAAGCGCGCTGCGGCCGTGCAGGCGGACGGTAATGGGCCTGGGCTGCTGGGGGGCTTTATCTGGACCCCTCTAGGTGATGGCTCTTCCCTGCTCCCCACGGAAGCCCCCTGGGTGCCAGTAAACCCCCAGAGGCCTGCCCTCCCCGGGAGGCCCCGTTGCAGCGCGTTGTGTGCCCTCTGCTCAGCTGTGCGCTGCTGTTCTCTGGGAGGCTGGGGACCTGGTGGTGAGGGTCTGGGAGTCCCTGTGTGCCCTTGGCAGGCCTTTACCCTCTGCCCTGTCTCTAGAATTTGTAACGTTCTCGTGTGGTCAAACCACCATAGGGGCTCCTGCCTGGGACTCCTGAGGGCCAGCAGAGTGGTTTTAAGCGTGGTGCCTCTGCTGCCACCCACACTGGCAGCGAGGACTTCCTGGGCTCCCGCGCCCTTGGGCTCCCGCGTCTCTGCTGCCCTGGGGCCCAGGCCCCCAGCCAGGCACACTGCCCGCTCCCTCTCGCATTCTCCGGGTGGATCCTGCGTCACCTCCCCGTCCCGCCCCCTGCTGGAGCAAGGGCCCTGTCTTACCATCTCCGGACGCCCAGGGAGGGATCTGAGCAGGCTCTGCAGCCTGTGGCTTCGGCTTTCAGATGTGGAAGTGCTGAAGGTGGAGCGAATCCAGCTGATTGACGCCGTTCTGAACCTCTGCACCTACCACCACCCGGAGAACATCCAGCTGCCGCCCGGGTGAGGCCCCATCCCACGGCCTGTCTCGCCACAGGCTCCTCCATGAGCCTGCCTGCCCAGCCTGCCCCTCGCACCACCCACAGGGAGTCTGTCCTCACGACTGGGGAAGAGCTGGGCCTCAAAGGCACACGCCCTGTTCTCCCACCGTTACCTGGGTGTGAGCTGTTGTTACCCTTTCTCTGATGTCTCTGACTCATTCGTGCTTTGCTTCACTAATTAACATTCACCTGATTTATTTTTTAGATGGCAGTGAGTTTAGTTTTTTTAAATTTAAGTTTCCTTTTTTTTTTTTAATTTATTGTTTCATTTTTTGCAGTACTGGGGCCCGAACCCAGAGCCTTGCACATGCTTTGCAAGTCCTTACCACTGAGCTGCACCTGCAGCCCATTTGTTATTTTTTTGTCTTGAGACAGGGTCTCGATAAGTTGTGCAGGCTGCCTGTGGCCTCCAACTTGTGATTCTCCTGCCTCCGCCTCCCAAGTCGCTGGGATGACAGGCGTGTGCCACTGCACCCCGCTTAAGTTTCTTTTTAGGTTTATTTGAAGCATAAGACCTCTTCAGATGTGTAACCTTTCTCTTTTGCTCACGTTCTGTGCTTATTAGCAGCTTTGCACAGTTCGCAGGTGCTTCGTGCATTTACAATGGACACTTCATGGTTGAGGGTATTCACACGTCTTAACATTTTCGTCCCTCAAACTGTCCCCATCAGTCGTCACGCCCACCACCTGCCCTCAGTAGCCAGCAGTCTCCTCTCCTCTCCTCTCCATGGACTTCTTACTTAAATGGAGTCACGGCCTGTGGTCCCGTGTGACTGGCTCCCTTCCCCGTGTAGCGTGAGGTTTCACGGCTCATCTGTGTCGCAGCCTTCACTGCTACTTAAGTGCTTTCCGTGGCTAGATGATGTTCTGTTGCATGGGTAGCAGCACGTCTGTTTATCCAGCCACCACCTGGTGGGCATTTGGGTTATATCCTCTGTTTGCCCATGGTGATAATGACACCGTGGCAGTGTGCAGGTTTGTGTGTACACACATTTTTAGTACTGTGGAGTGTGTGCCTGAGAGCAGGCTTCCTGGGCTGTGGGTTTATCTTAATGCAAGATTGCCAGCCTTTCCCATGGTGACAGCACTGGTCTGCACTCCCACCAGCTCTGCAGGAGGCGTCCGGCCCACATTTAATGCCTGACTTTCTTGTTTCAGCCTGCCTGGCGAGAGCAGTAGTCGCTCCTTTTAGGTCTGATTTGCGTTTTCTAATCACTGATGATGTCAAACATCTTCATATGCTTATTGGCCACTTGTATACCTTTAGAGAAGCATCTATTTTAGGGCTTTGCTGATCTTTGAATTGGAGTGTTTGAGCTTTTGTTGAGTTTTACAAGTTCTTACATTGGGTACTGTGCCCTTATCAGAGCTATATTTTGCAAAGATCGTGTCTTTTCTCATTCTGTAGATTGTCCTGCTTTCTTCCTAGAGCCCTTCTATGCACAAACTTATTTAATTTTTGTGAAGTTTGTTTTTCTTCGGTTTGTGTGCTTTTGTGTTGTACGTAAGGAAGGTCAGGAGCCCAGGCTGACCTCAAACTTAGGATCCTCCTACCTCAGCCTCTCAAGTGCTAGGATTATAGGTGTGGCCACTGTGTCCTGCTTCTGCTGAAGTCTTGACAGGGATTTCATGCATAGGTAGCTCAGTTTGGTGAGAATCACCAGTATTTAACCATAGTCAGTCTTCTGATGCATGAGTGTGAAGTATGTTTCCATTTATCTTGATCTTCAGTTTTAGACTATTTCGCAGTTTTCCTTCCACAAGCCTCAGAGTTATGTTAATATGTACCTGAGCGTCTTATTCTCTTCAATGTTACCGTAACTGGAATTTTTCTTTGGTTTCTTTCTTGGATTGCTAGCGTATGCGTCACCTGCCAGCTTGATTTTTTCACTTGACAGCCTGTTTGCCCACCTCTCACGTCTGTATTTCAGGTCTTCTTCATCCACACAAGTGTCTAGATTCTATTTCATATGTTGAGACCAAGCTTTCCTTGTGACTGTATCACATGTGATGCTTAAATACTAGAATGGTGGTTAGATGGGTATCGGAGCTTGTAGTTTCCTGTTGAAAAGAATAAGAGTGAGAAATAATAGTGTTGAGCACTTACTACTTTATCTGCCCTCATTTCTATTTGATAGAGGGGAAACAGAGCCCAGGTAGGTCAGTAACGGCCCTCGGGCTCAGAGCTGCTGAGACACAGTGGAGCTTCCCCTGTGTGGGGCTCTGGGTGGTGGTGTGGACAGGTGTCGCTGGAGCGCCGGTTCCTGGGAGGGGAAGGTTAAGGCACCTCCATCGACACTGTAGTCCAGAGCAGGGGCCTGGGTGGTTGTCAGAGGTCATCTGCCATACTGTTGCTGGCCTGGTCCTGACCTGGTCTTGGCCTGGGCTCAGGGTGCTGAGCCCGTGGTGTGGACCCCCTGCCTTCCAGGTACCAGCCCCCGAACCTTGCCATCTCCACACTCTACTGGAAGGCCTGGCCCCTGCTGCTGGTGGTCGCCGCGTTCAACCCCGAGAACATCGGTGAGTCTACCTGGCCGGCTGGTGTTGCTGGCTGTGGGTGACTTTTGTGCTGAGGCTTGGCTGGGGCCCAGTGAGGGGCAAGGTGGGGCGCAGGCCAGGGAGCCGGGAGGGAGCCGTGGCCACCTGACAGTGGTCTCTCCCCACCTAGGTCTGGCTGCCTGGGAGGAGTACCCCACCCTGAAGATGCTCATGGAGATGGTGATGACCAAGTGAGTCGCTTTCCCTGCGGGCCAGGCCTCGCTGTCTGTCGCTCATGGACCTGGGTCCCTGAGACCTCAGTCTCTTCTCCTTCCCAGGGTGCAGGGGTGAGGATCGAGGCAGCACCACAGGAGGGGCACCTGTGGGGAGAGGGCTGGGGTTCTCGTCGGCAGTGGGCAACACCTGTGCCACTGCCTGGGGTGGGAGCAAGTCTGACTGACAGGGTGGCGACACTGGGAGTTTGTAGTTTGTAGCACAAGACTAGGGGCCGTGGGCCAAGCAGAGTGACCATGGGGACCGGGCTGATGGGTGGGTAGTAAGCTTGGTGGGACCCAGGGGTCCATGGCCACAGAGAACCGAGTGGCAAGCAGAGCAGGCTGAGTGGGGGAGGGCGGTGTTGGGACCACAGCTCAGGCGCTGGCCTGCATGACATCGATGTTCACTGGGCCAGGGTGACCAGAGCCCTATGCCAGCCTTCACCTTTGCTGAGAAAGGCTCTGGCACGAGCCAGGACGGAGGGCAGCCTGAGGCCATGGCACCGGGGACTGGGTGTGTGTGTCCTACAGCTGGGAGACATGGGTTTCCACGTGGCTGAGGGCAGACTGGACGGGGCCAGCACTGAGGAAGGGGCCCCCTGGGGTGGGAGATTTCGGATCTTGTGGAGGAGACGCACCGGGCCAGCTCCCTGGAAGCCGTGGTGCTTCAGAAAGCAGCCAGTCTCACCGCAGGGACCCCCAGGGAGCTGTTGTGATGAATGGGCGTCCTGCGTGGCATGAAGGGGTGTCACAGGTGGTGGAGCGGAGGGTGCCCCAGAGGAGACGGTGGGGTGCGCCCCTGGCTGTCTTGAGGCCACTCGGCTGGCTGTGGAGATGGGGCTGGGCTGGTCCTAGAACCCTAGGGTTCAGGGGTCAGCTGGACAACCTGGTCATTAGCCACCCCAGAGCCCCCGACAGCGCAGGCCCTGAGGCTCAGCCCTGCCTGGCTGCAAGCAGCGCTGGGCAGAAGCAGGTAACCGGCCTGCTTGCTTGGTCCCAGTAACTACTCCTACCCACCGTGTACGCTGACTGATGAGGAGACTCGCGCGGAGATGGTCAGCCGGGAGCTGCAAGTGTCCCAGCGGGAGAAGCAGGAGATCTTGGCCTTCGAGGGGCACCTGGCCGCTGCCTCCACCAAGCAGACCATCACTGAGAGCAGCAGTCTCCTCCTGTCACAGCTCACGAGCCTGGACCCCCAGTAAGTCCCCAGCACCCCGACATCAAGGAGGAGCCTGGAGGAGCAAGGAGAGCTAGTGGGCAGACGTTCCCCGTGCCCCCTCCACGTGCCTGCGTGGCTCGCTGTGGAGTCAGACCTGGGGCGCTGGGTTGAGCGCACAGCAAGGCTGGGAGGGCGAAGGCCTTCCCTGCCGTTTGCTCCCTGTGGCTGAGAGAGGGTGACGGTGTGGCCTCCTGACGTGTGCATCCCCTGTGACCTCCAGAGGGCCCCCCCGGAGGCCTCCCCCGCACATCCTGGACCAAGTGAAAGCCCTTAACCAGTCCCTGCGCCTGGGCCACCTCCTGTGCCGCAGCCGCAGCCCCGATTTCCTGCTGCACATCATCCAGCGGCAGGTGCGTGCCCCTCACCTGGCTGGGGGACCTCGGCGGTGTGGCCTGAGCCCGAGGGATGTCGCAGTCAGAGGGCAGGGCACACTTGGACACATGCGTGCCTGCCTGTGCTTGCTGACGCGGCTGCCTCCTCCCGCGCAGGCCTCCTCGCAGTCCATGCCCTGGCTGGCCGACCTGGTGCAGTCCAGCGAGGGCTCCCTGGACGTGCTGCCCGTGCAGTGCCTGTGCGAGTTCCTGCTGCACGACGCTGCCGACGCTGTCACCTCGGGGGAGGAGGAGGACGAGGGCGAGAGCCGCGAGCAGAAGGCCAAGAAGCGGCAGGTGGGCCACCGCCCCCCCCCCACCTCCGCTGACCCCACCCTGGCACCCCTGAACCCCTCTGCCTCCATCCCTCAGAGGCAGCAGAAGCAGCGGCAGCTGCTGGGCCGCCTGCAGGACCTGCTGCTGGGCCCGAAGGCCGACGAGCAGACCACATGCGAGGTGCTCGAGTACTTCCTGCGGCGCCTGGGCTCCTCGCAGGTCGCCTCCCGCGTGCTGGCCATGAAGGTGCGCTGTGAGCCGGTGGGCAGGGAGGTCTCTGTGGGAGGTGAGCACAGGCCCAGCCTCGCAGTGGTGCAGAGGGCGCAGGGGCCTGCAGTGCAGCACAGAAAGCTGGAGCTGCTGTCACCTGTCCCCGCGCTTCTGTGTGGTGGTTTAGCGTGCTAGCTCTTGAAAGGTGCTGAGTGGGGGCTGGGGTGGGGCTTGGGAGCAGAATCTGTTGAGCCTGTGCCAGGCCGCGGGGTCCCGCCCCAAGCAGCAGAGCCTCGGGCAGCTGCTCTGAAGAGCCTGGCTCCTGCCTTGGGCTCCTTTGTATTGTGTGGTGCTGTTTTCTTGCCCCAGAAATGCTGTGTCCTCCGGGCTTTCCCGCAGGTGGGTGGGTCCAGCCCACACATGTGTCCCCACAGGGCCTGTCGCTGGTGCTCTCAGAGGGCAGCCTTCGGGACAGGGAGGAGAAGGAGCCCCCTATGGAGGAGGAGGCAGGAGAGGCAGACGCGCTGCAGGGCTACCAGTGGCTGCTGCGGGACCTGCCCAGGCTGCCGTTGTTCCACAGCGTGAGGACCACCACCGCCTTGGCGCTGCAGCAGGTGCGGCGGGTGGCCGTGGGAGGGCGGGTTGCCGTGGCTCCGCCTCAGGCGCCAGCTCAGATGCCCACCCTCCCCAGGCCATCCACATGGAGACCGACCCACAGACCATCAGCGCCTACCTGGTCTACCTGTCCCAGCACACGCCGGTGGAGGAGCAAGGGCCACACAGCGACCTGGCCCTGGTGAGGGGATGGGGCCCGCACAGGGCAGGCGAGCTGTGCAGTGCCCTGTGCATTGCTCCCCGCCTCCTGCCTGTGATCTTGTGCACAGGGAGCCATTGAGTGTGTGAGAGCCAGTGCCACGGCCAGTGGTCACCAGGCCCTAGCTGCATCCCTGCCTCAGTCCCGCTGACTTCTTGGTGTCTCTTCCCAGCCTGAGTGGGAAGGTGGAGCTGCAGCACAAGGATCCTCCCTGGTGGGCGTGGCCAGAGGGCGTGCTCCAGCGCCCTGCCTGCTGAGGGTGCTAGAGCCCCTGGGGGGTGCGCCATCACTCCTTCCCCCGGCCTCTAGCTGTTTCCTATCAGCCGTGCAGCCTGGCACAGGCCACGGTCTGGGTCCAGAATGCACAAACGTGCAGATGGCAGATTCTCTGGGAAGGTGGATTCTTCCACCGCCTGGCTTCCTCATTGCCTGGGGGCCTCGGAGGCCTTTGTTCTCAGGCCTTGGTCTGGTGTCCAGCCTGGGGTGGCTCATGGCTGGGCATCTCAGCATCGTTGCTTCACACATGTAAAATACCGTGTCCAGGGCGTTTGGCAACGGCTCTTCCTTTTGGTCATGAGGGCAGGTGTTAGTGCTAGTTGGGGGCGGTGTCCGTGCTCCCTCTCCCTGCTCTCACATGCCACATCCTCCATGCCGTGGTAGGCCCAGGGCTGCAGCATCTGCCTTCAAGGCCAAGTTGCTGTCCAGTGCTTCGAAGGCCATGTCCTCTCTGGAGTGAGGTGGCCCTGGCCTGTCACTTCCCAGTGCTGCCACATGTCTAGTGGGCTATGTCCTGCCTGCAGCCTGTGGAATGTGAGCAGAGGGCACCAGGGGTCTCTGCCCTGTTGGAGATAGGTAGTGGCAGGCTCCTGGCCAGGTGCAGGCAGCTGTGTGGTGACCCTGGGGCCCCTGGCATCGTGGCTGCATTTGGCCAGGTGTGCAGGGAGATGGGGAGGTGGGGACACCGGCCAGAATCCCAGGATCCTTGATGGCCCTTGTCCCGCCCAGGATGTGGCCCGGCTGGTGGTGGAGCGCTCTACCATCATGGCGCACCTGTTCGCCAAGCGCTCCTGTGGCTCCGCCTCCGACGCCGTGCTCAGTGCCCTGCTCACCGTCTTTTCCTGCTACGTGCGGCGCATGCGCAAGAGCAAGGAGGGCGAGGAAGTCTACAGCTGGGTGAGGGGCGAAGGGGCCCACAGCCTGGAAGGGGCGGGGGCTCTAGAGGAGGGCAGAGGAAGCCAGGCAGTCTGGGGGCATGGGCGGGGTTCACAGCTGACCCACTGGCCCCACTCCTGCCCCTTCCCCGCAGTCTGAGTCCCAGGACCAGGTCTTCCTGCGCTGGAGCAGTGGGGAGACGGCCACCATGCACATCCTCGTGGTCCACGCCATGGTCATCCTACTGACGCTGGGCCCACCCCAAGGTGAGCAGGGCCAGGCTGCTGGGCACTGCTTTTTCTGCTTTTAGGACGGAATCATGTGGTCTGGGAAGGGCCTCCACACTGTAGCTGTCTTGCTTTCCCACCGTGCCTCTGTGGCCCCACCTTTGAGGCGCACAGTGCTCTCTCATTGCTGGTTTTAGAGCTTGCTGTGCCTCTGCTCGAGGTCCTGCATGTGGCAGGACCTCGTAAACCTCAGGCCCTTGAGAATGGGGGCTGTGCCGAGGGCCCCCTCATCAGAGCTCCTGTCACCCAGCCGTGAACGCTCTGCCATCCCGAGGGGCCCAGGCAGCAGCAGTGGGCACCTTCGTGGCCTTGCGGCTGGCCGGGCCAGGGAACTGGGATTTCTTAGCATCAAGACACACACGAGCAAGTGCTCAGATGAGCCTGGGTCCTCCCCAAGGGCTGCGGTGTGGCCCAAGGACTCACCGGCTGCTTCTGCAGCCTGATAGCCTGGGCCGGCTAAACCCTCTGGCCAGATGCCTTTCCTGTTCTTCCTGGCCGTGGCCGCTTCCCTGGTTACCCCTGCAGGAGGAGGGAAGGGCTCAGCTCCCCTTGCTGGGGGCTGGGGGCCGTGTAGTGGGCTCTGCCACAGAGGTGGCCATAGGTGGCATGTGGAGGTGGTCACCCCAGTGTATATCCACTGTGTTGCCCCTGGAAAGGGCAGCAGGGAAGGCTGGCCTCACTCTCCTGGCCCCATGGGTCCCCTGGGCTCTGGAGTCTGAGGTTAGAAGGAGTCGGCTTGGCCAGGTAGCTTGCCTCGGGGGGTGGGGCTCCTGTGGTCCCACGAGTCTCCCGGGGCAGGTGACCCCAGGCAGGTGGCTGCGTCTCAGTGTCTGCATTTGCTCCCCATAACTGGGAGTGGCAGGCCACCCAGTGTCTGATGCCCCTCATCCCTTGCTGTCTGAGGCTGCTTGGGCCTTCGAAGGTTTAGTTTCCCCACTGTCTGAGGAGGGTGCCTGGCAGGTGTCGGGACTGTCCCAGCCTTGGCCTGTGGTCCTTGCTGGGGCTGGGCCTCTGGACAAGGAGGCTGCTCACTGCGTCTTCCCCAAAGCCGGCGATGGTGAGTTCCACGAGCTGCTGGATATCTGGTTTCCGGAGAAGAAGCCGCTGCCCACGGCCTTCCTGGTGGACACGTCCGAGGAGGCGCTGCTGCTGCCTGACTGGCTGAAGCTGCGCATGATCCGCTCGGAGGTCCCTCGCCTGGTGGACGCGGGTATGGGCGGGCTGCACTGGAGAAAGGGGCGTGGGGACCCGGGCCCTGGCCAGCGGCCGCTGTGACCTCATGGAGGCTCCTGGGTGTCCATGGGTTCGGCAGGTGCTCCTTGAGTTCTGGAAGGTCTGCGCCAGCCCCCGAGCAGGCTCTGGGAGCCTGAGCACCACAAATGAGTCCTGGGGAAGAAGTGGAGATAAACGATACGGGGTCAGGAGGGAGAGGAAAAGGGGGGGCCTCAGGGTTGGCCCTTGATGGACTTGTGGGGTCCAGACAGGCTGCAGTAGGGAGAGATGGTTCCTGGTTGGCACTAGACAAGGGCCTGGCCAGTGTGGGTCCGTCAGGCTGGCCCCCGGCAAGGCAAGGGTGGCATAGCTCGGGAGGCCCCATGGAGAACACGCGTTGAGGAGTCTGGACTGGCGTCTGCGGTGGGACAAGGGTGACATCACACAGCCGCCCAAGGCAGAGCCGCAGTGGCTGCATATGGCTGCAGAGGGGGCGCTGGGCTCTGCTGGGGACCTGGGGGGCTTCCTGTGGCCGCAGCCCACTGCCCTCCAGGGCTGGCCAGGCCAGGGTCACCCGTGGCTGAGCCGCCTGGCCCACAGCCCTGCAGGACCTGGAGCCTCAGCAGCTGCTGCTGTTTGTCCAGTCCTTTGGCATCCCTGTGTCCAGCATGAGCAAACTCCTCCAGTACCTGGACCAGGCGGTGGCCCAGGACCCCCAGGCCCTGGAGCAGAGCATCATGGACAAGAGTAAGCCCTGTGTCTGCTGGGGTGGATGGGCAGCAGGTGGCGGGTTCTGACGGCATCCCTGGCTAGACGGCTGAAGGCAGAGCCTCTCTGCAGGTTGGCCCAAGCGGCACTCTGCCCTGAGCTGGGACAGCGCCCAGCCACCTGGATGGGCCCAGGCCTGACCCCAGGCCCCGCGTTGGTACCTGTTTTGAGCTGGGTGGGGGCTGCCCTGGACACGGATCCTTTGCGGAGGGTCTCGCAGCTCAGCTCCCACAGCCCTGGGAAGCTCGCCAAAGCTGCCGGTGTCCCAGGAGGCTCCCGGGCAGCCTCTTGCACAGGAACACTGGCTCCGTCCCCAGTGGCCACCCCGCCTGCTCTTCACAGATTACATGGCTCACCTGGTGGAGGTGCAGCACGAGAGAGGCGCCTCCGGGGGCCAGACTTTCCACTCCCTGCTCACAGCGTCGCTGCCACCCCGGCGAGGTACTGGACCCTCTCACCCCCAGCCGCTCCCCAGCTGCCCCCTTGGCTGCTGCTGCTTTCTGGCCATTGGGGCTCCTGTTCTGGGTCTGGCTTCCTCGGGGCACAGACCCTTGGCAGGGCCCAGAGCCAGCCCTTGCTTGTGTGATGGTCCCCAGGCGGGGTGCGGCGGGGTTCGCACAGATTCCCTGCTGAGAGCTGGAAGCAGAGGGCTCAGAGCTCCTGACCATTTCGCCTTCTCCACAGATAGCGCAGAGGCGCCGAAACCCAGGAGCAGCCCTGAGCCCACTCCAGGCCAGGGCAGGACGCGGGCTGGGACGCAGATCCGGGTGCTGGGCCCCGAGGATGACCTGGCCAGCGTGTTCTTGCAGGTACCCTGGCTGCTGTGTGGTCCCATGACTCCCTGCGTGTCCCCTCAGTCCTCACAGTGGTGTTGCACATGTGCCCACCTGATGTACACACTCTTGCGCACACCCCACGTTCCGCTGGGCTTCTCGGGTGCAGGCCATTGGGGCGGCTGGGCGCCCTGCTCCGTATCTGGCCCTCTGCTCTTGCCTGGCTGTCTGTGCAACCCTGATTCCCTGCATGCCAAGCCAAAGCCGAGGTGCATGGGGCTCACCTGGGTCTGTGATGGGGGCTGGGGCTGGTGCCCATGTGGCCCTGCTCCTTCCCTCCTGGAGAGCCTTGTGGGTCCTCGACCGGCTGTGGACACCTTTGTCCTCCAGGGAAGCTTAGAGGGGCTTGGGGTGCCCCACTTCTCCTCAGATCAGTAGTCTCGAGAGCCCGAGACCTCTCAGTCCCCACAGTTGGGACCACAGATTGACAGGGGCAGCTCTGCCTTGGAAGCTGTGTGAGGGCGCCTAGCTGGCCACTGTGCCTCCGCCACGCCTTCCCCCAGCGCCTACCCTGATGTTGCAGATCTTCCCGCTGAGCCCTGATCCGCGGTGGCAGAGCCCCAGCCCACGCCCACTCGCCCTTGCACTACAGCAGGCCCTGGGCCAGGAGCTGGCCCGCATCCGCCAGGGCGACCCCGAGGTGCCGGGCATCGCGGTGCGCCTCTTGCAGGCCATGGCCACCCTGCTGGGCTCCCCACATGGTGGCGCCCTGGCAGTGGCCATGCATCGCAGTCACTTCCTCTCGTGCCCGTTGATGCGCCTGCTGTGCCAGTATCAGGTACATGGTGGGTGGTCCAGGATGTGGGGACACTGCCCAGCACACGCATGACACCACCCTTAGTGGGCCCCAATTCTGAGTTCCAGTGTGCAGAGAGCCAGTGCCCCAGGTGAGGGCAAAGCTCCCCTCTCGTTTGGGAAGGGATAGGAGGGACAAGCCCCCGCACCTCCCTGTCTCTGTCCCCAGGCTCCTCACGGGTGGGGTCTGCCTTGCCTGTGACCCGCAACTGTGTGCCGCTCGTTGGTGCCTGCGTGTGCATTTTATCCCCTCCCTCCCTCCGCGGGTGGAGCAAGCCACTGGCAGAATGTCTTGTTCTCTCTGGGGGCTTTGGCACCCTTCGAGGAACGTGCTATTTTGAGCAGTAGATGGGGTGATGCTGGGCTGGAGCAGGGCGGGCCGCAGCCTCCCAGTGCCCTTTCTGGGTTTCCGGCTTGGGTTGCCAGCCCGTGCTGTGCGGGGCCCTTGCAGTCCTGGGCCAGCCTCACCCAGGTGCTTCTGGCTGTGCCCACAGCGCTTTGTGCCCCAGGACACTGGCTTCTCCTCGCTCTTCCTCAAAGTGCTCATGCAGATCCTGCAGTGGCTGGACAGCCCTGCCGTGGAGGATGGGCCCCTCCAGGCCCAGCTCAAACTGTTCGCCACCCAGTACTCGGCCAGACGCAGGATCAGCGATGGTGAGGGCGGGGCGGGGCAGCAGGTGGCCAGAGCTCTAGGCAGGAACCTGGCCTTCCCACAGTGTGGCCAGCTGATTGGGGGGCACTCAAGGAGGTTGGGGGCAGCTGAACAGGGCCCGGGCCGATGTGGCCGTCACACACTCTCCCACCCACAGTGCGAAGCGGGCTTGTGCACCTGGCTGACGCCTTGAGCTTCCGCCGTGACCTGGAGGGGGTCGGCTCCACAGTGCCGGCTGTCATCGCCACCCTGAGGTCTGGGGAGAAGTGCAGCGTGGACTCCGAGCTCACCAGCACAGGTACCGCTGGGCCTGTGAGGACCCCCGAGAGGGGACGGCTCCCCAATGCTGTCCACTCATCGCGAGCCTCCCTCCCACCCTGCGCTGCCTCCGGGCCCTGCTGCTGGCCCTGGCTGACCCTGCTCAGCCATCCTGTCCCCCGCCCAGTCCTCCGAGGTCTCATTGAGGTGCGGTCCCCCTACCTGGAAGAGCTGCTGACAGCGCTCCTCTCAGCTGCTGTGGACACCGCCTGCTCGAGTCCGGCCTCGGGGCCCATCGTGGTGGTCAGCTCCCTGCTGCTGCAGGACAAGGAGGAGCCCCCGGCGCCTGGCCTGCAGGATGTGGAGGGCAGCAGGTGCGCTGAGAGCTGTCAGGGGACAGGTGGGTGGGCGGGCACCTGGGCCCTTCCCTGAGCCCCATCCTCCCCGCAGCCCTGAGGCCGTGTGGCTAGGACCCGCGTCGGGGCTGCTCGTGGACTGGCTGGAGATGCTGGACCCCGAGGTGGTCAGTAGCTGCCCTGACGTGCAGCGGAGACTGCTCTTCTCGCGGAGGAAGGTGACGCAGGGCCCCGGGGCGGAGAGCCAGCTTCCTGACCTGCCCGGTAGTACTGCCAGGGACATTGCCCAGGGGTGCTGCCCACAGTGGCCCCAAGACCTCATGCCCCTAAGCCCCCAGAGGAATGGTGGGGCCGGAGTCTAGGCCTGACCCTCCTGGCCCAAACCAGGTCACTGAGTCTCTCAAGGCCCCTCATGGTGACCAGAGCTGGTTCTGAGACCTGGGGGTGAAGCGGTGCTGGTCTCCCCAGAGGAGAGTGGAGGGTCTGTGGCCAGCAGAGCAGGGAGAGGGGAGGACTCTGGTGTCACTGAGCCCGGTGCCCACCCAGTGGGGAACAGAGTCTGGGCCACCTCTGCTCCCTTGGCCCTGCGTGGGGAGGTGCAGACGGCGCAGGCCAAGGGAGGCCTCTGGTCATAGGGAAATGTCCAGCGCTTCTTCCCCTAGGCGGCCCCACCAGTGCAGGGACTGTGGAGCCTGGGCATTTGGGATCACCCAGCCCCCTTCCTCCACAGGGCAAAGGTCTTGGTGGTGCCCAGGTGCTGTCCTTCCGCCCGTACCTCCTGGCACTCCTCACGCATCAGTCCAGCTGGGCCACGTTGCACCGCTGCATCCGTGTCCTGCTGGGCAAGAGCCGGGAGCAGAGGTGAGGTTCGCCCACCTGGCCTGGCTACCTGCATGTGGCAGCAACTCTCCCACTGCCACCGCTGGAGTATGTGTGTGAGCGGCCACCGCAGTGGGCCCAAGTCATCAGCCTTCCACACCCCATGTGGGGAGCCCCGTGCCTTACCAGGGATATGCATCCTTCGGGTGCACCACGTGCGTGCCCAGCAGCCCTGGCCAGCTGCATGTGCTCCCTTGCAGGGCTTGAGGGCCCAGCTGTGGCTGCCTGGCCCCTCCGAAAGCTGGGGCAGGGCTCCCCTTGGATCTCGTGCTGGAGCGAGTGCTCTGTGGAGAATCCAGCATGACGTGTCCACCTCTGGCCCCCAAGCACAGCAGTCCCTCGGCTCTGACCCACGTGGTGGACGGGGTCCACACGAGGGTTCCCCTGGGTGCATTGGTGCCAGCTTACAGGCGCCAGAGTCATGGATGTTGTGTCCTCTGGCTGCCATGCTGGGTTTGGTGTTCTGGGCAGGGCCGCTCCCACGAGCTCCTGCCCAGGGCTCAGCGGCCTGGCGCTTCCTCTAGGTTTGACCCCTCGGCCTCCCTGGACTTCCTCTGGGCCTGCATCCATGTCCCACGCATCTGGCAGGGAAGGGACCAGCGCACTCCGCAGGCAGGTCTGGGGAGGGAGGCCCAGCCCCGTGGGTGGCGCGGCCCAGGCTGACTGGTGGGCGCCTGCCCACAGAAGCGGCGGGAGGAGCTGGTGCTGCGTGTCCAGGCCCCAGAGCTCATCAGCCTGGTGGAGCTGATCCTGGCCGAGGCGGAGAGCAGGAGCCAGGACGGGGAGGCCGCCGCCTGCACCCTTATCCAGGCTCGGCTGCCGCTGCTGCTCAGCTGCTGCCGTGGTGACAACGAGAGCATCACCAAAGTGACGGAGCACCTGACCAGCTGCATCCAGCAGCAGGCAGACAGGTGCCTGGGCCCTCGCCCCCACCCACCCATCCACCCCCGCCCTGGGCCTGATCACCCAGTGACGCAGCCTGGCCTCTTGCAGTGTGCTGGGCCAGCGCTGCCAAGACCTGCTCCTGCAGCTCTACCTGCAGCGACCGGAGCTCCGGGGCCCTGTTCCTGAGGTCCTGCACAGCGGAGGGGCCACCGGCAGCAGTGTCTGCAAGGTGAGGCCCCCGTGGCAGAGAGAGGCAGGCGGAGCTGTCAACCCGGCCCGGGGTGCGTGGGGAGCCTATGGCTCCCTGTGAAGTAGACTCCTACCCATGGTGGTGTGGTAGCAGTGGAGTGCCGGCCAGCCCTGCTGGGCCCCTCATCAGGGCAGAGCCCCAGCCCTGCGTCCTCTGTGTCCACCTTGTCCTCCTCCCCAAGGAGCCCTTCCATCACTGCGTCCTTCCACGTGGGTGTCAGGGCGTGCGAGGGCGTGCGCAGCCTGGACCCCCAGAGGATGCCCCCACTGCCCTGGATCCTACAGAGGGTGCCCGCACTGCCCCTCCAGCTCCCCTGCAGACCCCTTTCTCGCCTAGCAGCACTGCTCCCCCAGTGTTCTGCAGAGCCTGCCATCGGCTGCGGCCTGCACCCTGACCTGTGGCGTCCCCTTCCTTCTGCTCACTCCCCTGCCGTGGCCCTGGCTGTGCTGCGCCTCCGGCCTCACACCGCCTCTCCCTGCAGTTGGATGGGCTCATCCACCGCTTCATCACGCTCCTCGCAGACACCAGTGACTCGAGGTCGTCCGAGAGCCGGGTGGCTGACGCCAACATGGCCTGCCGGAAGCTGGCGGTGGCCCACCCCATCCTGCTGCTGAGGTGCCACTGGGCCACGGTGTTGTCTCAGGGTGGGCGTCGGGTGGGAGCACCCAGCTCCTGTGGAGGTGTGACCGTGGGGCCTCTTGGCCATTCCCAGGCACCTGCCGATGATCGCAGCCCTGCTGCACGGCCGCACGCACCTGAATTTCCAGGAGTTCCGGCAGCAGGGCCACCTGGCCTTCTTCCTGCACGTGCTCGGCATCCTGGAGCTGCTGCAGCCGCGCGTCTTCCAGGGCGAGCACCAGGGGTCGCTGTGGGACTGCCTGCTCTCCTTCGTCCGCCTGCTCCTGGTGGGTCCCACCTCGCGCCGCCCTCTCCCCCAGCCTGTCATTAGCTGTCTTCACTGCCTGCGGCCAGTTCTATCCCCAGCCTCATGGGTCCCAGGAACCCCCCATCCTAAGGTGCTCTGTGCCATTTAGGCTGTGACTCATTTTGTCCTGTCAGTGGTCAGACACCGCATGTCTGTGCTGTGAGCTCCTGAAGGACCGGGGCCAGGTGTGCCCAGCCTTGGGCCCCTGCCTGCCGCGCGGTGGGCAGCAGCAGTCGGCAGAGGGTGACTGTAGGGTGTTTGGGAGGTGGCTCTGAGTGGCTCCGTTCTCTGCAGAACTACAGGAAGTCATCCCGTCACCTGGCCCCCTTCATCAGCCGCTTTGTGCAGTTCATCCACAAGTACCTGACCTGCAGCGCCCCGGCCGCCATCGCCTTCCTGCAGAAGCACGCTGAGCCCCTCCAGTGAGTCCGTCGGCTCCCGAGAGCAGATGCTGTCGGGACGCTCGGGCTGGGGCTGCAAAGGTGCCTCTGTGGCAGGAGATGCCCCACTCTGTCTGTGCTCCCCACCGCCCTTGGGCCCCCTGCCCGCCTGCTGCTCCTGCAGAGCCCCACCTCCCACACTGCACTGTCCCTGCCCGGCCTCCACCTGCCAGTGTCTGCCACGGTGAGACCATGTTCCCTCCCCAGTGACCTGTCCTTCGACAACAGTGACCTGGTGATGCTGAAGTCCCTCCTCGCCGGGCTCAGCCTTCCCAGCCGGGACGGCAGAGCCGACCGAGGCCTGGACGAAGAGGGCGAGGGTGAGTGGGGATAGCAGGGGTCGCAGGGAGGGTCTGTCGGGTCCAGCCGTCCCCAGCACCATTGCCAACCCCTGGCCATCCAAGCCCTGGGGCTGCCATGAGCCTCGGGACCTCACCTATTGGCACGTGTGCAGTGGGCTGTGCGTGGCTGGCCTGGCAGCTGAGCATCCAGACCTTGCCTGTGGCTGGGTGGCGCACCCTCATCTCTGAGGTCCCTCCCTGGAGGCTTCCTGGCTGCTCTCAGTTTGAGCCCTGTCTCTGCCGTGACCTGCCCAGGGCAAGGTTCTGTCGTGTGCTGATGTCCCTGGAGGCTGGGGACAGAGGAGCTGAGGATCTCGGGAGGCTGAGTGGTGGAGGGCTGCTGGCAGCTCGTCTGTAGCGTTGGGTCTTCTGCTTTCTGGTTGTTTTGGTTTTACTTTTCTGAGACAGGGTCTCATTGTACAACCTGGGCTGGCCCCCAACCCGTCATCCTCCTGCCTCAGCCTCCCCAAGGGCTGGGATGATGGGTGTGGCCACCACACTGGCCTTGCAGCTCAGGTTTTGCCAGCTTGCTTGGAGCTTGGGACACTTACGCATCTAAATAGATGGCATGCTGCGTGCCCAGCCAGGCTTTGGGCTCAGAGGGGCGGGATCCTGTCCTCGAGGCGCCTCTAGGGGAGAGCAGGGATGCACTTTGCTGCTGGGTTGGGTTGAGGGCAGTGTGAGGAAGCCAGACGCCCCACCTCTCCCGAGCAAGGCAGCTCCCAGCAGGTTCCTGGTGCCCCGTTTATTGAGTACCCACTGTGTACCAGGCACCATGCTCGGCCCTGGCAGTGGTTGGTGCGTTCCTGTGAAGGCCGCCTGGTTTCCACAGGGGCCGTGGAACCAGCCTGGCCGCTGTCTCTGGGCTGTGCCCAGCACTGCCCTGTGCCTCTTGCAGACGAGTGCTCAGCCAGTTCCCTGCCGCTGGTCAGCGTCTCTCTCTCCACCCCTCTGACCGCCGCCGATATGGCCCCACACATGAAGAGGCTTTCACGGGGCCAGACCGTGGAGGGTAAGTGGCCGCCCCCGACCCACTGCCTCGGGCACCCGGGGCCCCACCAGGGGGCTGATCCCTCAGGGGCTGGGGCTCCGCACCGCAGCGTCAGGAGCCCTGGAGCGTTGCAGCTTCATAAGGCTTGGCAGGACAGTCCTCGTCCTCAGAGATCTGGGTGGGGGGAGGGGTACACCAGGGGTTGCTCGAGCCCCCTGGATGTGGGCAGGTTAGTTCCCCTCACTAGACACCAGGGCCTGGGGTCACTGGATGGCCTCCTTGGGGGTTCCAGGGAGAGGACCTGCCAAGTGTGGCAGACGTAGATTTGAGGTGCTTCCCAGGGGTTGGGCTGCGTAGGGGCTCATCTCCTGCCCAGGGTGGCTCGCGGTGGGGAGGAGGTCGCGGAGGCCCTGCCGCACCCCAGCAAGCCTCTGCTCCTTGCAGACCTGCTGGAGGCTCTGAGTGACATAGACGAGATGTCTCGGCGGAGGCCTGAGATCCTGGGCTTCTTCTCGGTGAGCAGCCGGGGCCTCCACACCTTCCCGGCTGCCTGGGGCAGGGGGCCAGGCCCGAGGTCCTGGGCTGCTGCTTGGTGCTTTGGGTGGGGGGCACCGACACCTCCACTGCTGCCTCCCTCCGTCCCACTGGAACTGCTAGCAGCAAGCGTCTCCTGCCATCTGGTGATGACAGCCTCGGGAGCAACCCGCTGGTGCCCTAGGCCGAGGGCACAGCCTCCACAGGCTCCGAGGTGACACCTGCCCTCCTGTCCGCAGACCAACCTGCAGCGGCTGATGAGCTCGGCCGAAGAGTCCTGCCGCAGCCTGGCCTTCAGCCTGGCACTGCGCTCCATCCAGAACAACCCCAGGTGAGCCCAGTGTGCCCCTGCGGAGGAACCGGCGCGGTCCAGGCTCTGCAGTGCCCTGGGCGCAGAGTCGGCACCCACACAAGTGCTTCTTTTACAGCATCGCAGCAGACTTCCTGCCCACCTTCATGTACTGCCTGGGCAGCCGCGACTTCGAGGTGGTGCAGACGGCGCTCCGCAGCCTGCCCGAGTACACCCTGCTCTGCCAAGGTGAGTCCTGCGCGGTGCCCCCCAGCCCAGCTCTGGCCCCCGGCCCGCCCACTGACCACGCCTTCCTGCAGAGCATGCGGCCGTGCTGCTGCAGCGCGCCTTCCTGGTGGGCATGTACGGCCAGCTGGACACCAGCCCGCAGATCTCCGAGGCCCTGAGGATCCTGCACATGGAGGCCGCCATGTGAGCCCCCCAGCCCGCTGTGCCCACCTGGAACTGCCACGTGAGCCCAGCAATCACTGTGCCCACCTGGAGCCTCCCTGCTGTGCTTGCCTGGAGCTGCCGTGTGTCCCCAGGGGCCCACCGTGCCCACCAGGCAGCTGGAGGCAATCCTCCCAGGCCTGTGCTGCCCTAGGGGTCGCCCACTGAGGCCCTGCTGTGGAGCCACAGGGCAGGGTCCCGGGAGGAGGCGCGTGTGCCAGGAGGTGGGCGAGGGCGGCTCCCAATGAAACATTCTGCTTCCCATCACCTGCTGTCTGCTGTCCGGTGCCTCTGGCCTGGGCCTCCACCGCGCAGCTGGGCAGAGTCCTGGAAGGTGGAAGATGAGGCCTCCACTGAGGGCGTCTGGGCAGGGACCCCCAGGCTGTGACCCCTGCCTGGCCCTGAGCTCTCTGCCCACAGTCAGCCTCCTAGCCCACATGGGGCACAGGGCGGGGCTGGGAGGGCTACGTGGTCGCCCCTTGCCTGTGTGCACCTGGCTCCAGGAGCTAAGCAGGGAGCTGGGGTGGGAGTAGGTCAGGTGGCCCCAGTCCCGGGCCTGCCCTGCTGAGTGCCCTCATGAGCGAGCCCTGTGGTTCCTGTCCACCAAGGGCCAGAGCCAGGGAGGTGCCCATGGTGAGGCTGGGGTGGGCGTGGGTGCGTGCCAGTCCCCTTGTAGAAGCCCAGCCTCCTGCTTCTCCCAGCCAGCCTCGTCCCCTTTAACTGAAGATGAGTGCGTCTGACCTCTGTCCTCAGAGCGGCTGGGTGCCTCCCCTCCAGTCCTGTGGGCATCTCACAAGCTCAGCACTGCCACCCGAGGCCACCAGGGGGCACTGTAGCCCAGGAAATCAGCCAGACCTTCCTAAAGCCCAAGTTGGGCCCAGGTCCCAGAGCCACAGCCACCCAGCCCCGCCATCCTGGCCTGGCCATGGGGCCAGCCTGGCTACCTGAGTGCCAGCTGCTGCGACATCCGCCCAGCCTCACCTCCCCAGGGCAACATGGGCCTGGGCTTCCTACCTAGGTGGGGAGCTGGGGCCAGCTTTGTCCTGGCTGCCCACCCTCTGGGGCCAACTGGAGGGTCTCCATGCAGCCTTGGTCCTGTGCCCCCAGCAGCCCCTAAAAGCAGGCTGGTGCAGGAGCTGGCTGCAGGGGGGTGGCGTGGGCCCTGACACTGCTCAGGGCCAGCCCACCCTGCCCCCTGGCTCTGGCCTCCCTGGCCTGCTGCCCTTGCCTGCTTCTGTGTCCTGTCTACTGGGTCCTTTCTGAACCCCACATTCCCATGCACCTCTCTGTGAACCCCCAGGCCTTCACAGTGTGAGGCATCCTTGGCCCTGGAGCCTATGTCCTGTGCCCCACAAGGGCTGCTGCTCCTGGAGTTGAAGGGCCAGGCTCTCATGCACAGAGGAGACCAGAGGTGGCAGGGCACCCCACGCCACCCGGCACAGAGGAAGGCTGCCCACTCCAGCCTGGGCGCCAGGCTTCTGCACCCCTGCCCTGCCCCGGAGGGGCCCCAGCCTGGGGCCCTGTCTCCACCAGCAGATTGCCCTCTGCCTCCTGCTGTCCTGCCCTGTGACCCTGCACCTGGGTAGTAGCCACGAGGGTATCACCCGTCCCCAAGCTGACCAGCCGGGTGGTGTGTTCCTGTCTGGGAGGGTGGGGCTGGGGCCCATGTCTCTGTCCCTGCCCACCTGCACCTGCCAGGGCCCACCAAGGCCCAAGGCAGCTCTGAGGCTGGACGTGGCCTTTGCCTTGGCCCTTGCTCTCCCAGGGCCTTGCTGTCCCTGGCTCACAGCAGACAAGGAGAGGCCCAGTGAAGGAAGCCGAAGGCCTGTGGACTCCAGGGCCTGGTGCCATTGCTGCTGGCACGAAGTAGGTGCTCAGGGAATGGTCGCTGCTGCTGCTGCTGCTGCTGCAAGCACCTGCTATGCCAGTCGCCAACCCTCAGCCACCACCGTCACGTAGAAACAGGCTTGGGGAGGTGGGGGGACTTGTCACCAGCTGGCTTGGGGCCTGGTGGCTTGTACTGAGGGACAGGGCCTGTCCGGGCACCAGGCCGACGCTGGGTGTATACATGGATGCTGTCTGGTCCTGGGTGCGCCTGTGGTGGTGTGCGGGGTGTCACATGTGTGCCATGGGCAGGCGCATGGAGGTCCTGTGAGGGGCAAGGGCCGAGTACCAGCCAGGTCTCAGGACAGAGGCCGGGGGCAGCCAGCTTGGAGCCCACCATGTGCTAGCATCCGGGTTCCCTAGGCCCAAAGCTGGGCTCTGCCCCGAGGCCAGAGACAGGCTCTAGGAGGCCTGTTGTGCACCTGGGGTGCCATCAGGGTAGAACCTTCTGGATCCCTGCCCTTCTCCCCTAACCCTAGGTGAGCATCCAGCTGATTTGCCTCCGAGACCCCAAGCTCCACCTTCCTCCGTGCCTAGCAGTCCAGGGCCGCCTCCTAGATCCGGCTGCACAAGGCCTGGGGCTCTCCTGGTGTCTTGTAGGCAGGGCCGGGAGGTGGCGCTGCTGGCTGCCCATCTGGGGTGCACTGCAGGTGAGGGCATCTAGGCCCAGTATCTAGGAGCCAGGGCTGGAGCACGGAGTGGCAGCGGCACTATGGCCTCCGCAGGGCTGGGAGTGCCTGGCTCACAGGGCCCAGGTGTACAGGGGTGGAGGGGGCGCTCAGGTTCCCTCTAGTTCTAAGGCGCCATGCTCACACCGAGCTGAGCCGAGACAAGGCATTCCTCTGAGGTGCTGGTGTGGGGTGGTGAGGGGTGCCCTGCCCCACAGGGGTGCTGAGAGAGGACACAGGCATGCCCAAGATGGTACCCCGTTAAAGACACCGGGGGGCACACAGGGCCCTTGGGGCATACAGGCCCCTGCCCAGTGGCTTCCACAGCCCCCAGGGGGTGGCCTAACCTGTCCCCAGCAGAGGGAGCCACAGGCAGCCCAGGAGGTGAGGGGCTCTGCTCAGCACTGGGCGAGACCAGGAAAGCAGACCTGGCCCTGTGGGGACAAATCCGCAAGTGGTAGTGGAGCCCGTGAGAGCAGAGGTGTGGAGGTGGCGTGGTACCTAGACCAGCACGCAGGGGGCCCGATGGCCCAGGGCCACCTGAGTCCAGGTGAGGTCCATGCGCCACCTCTTGGATGTCCTGACTGTCCCTGCAGAGACCCCAGGGACCCCTGTGGCACTGAGTGGCCTGGAGCCCCACATTCCTCTTCCTTCCTGGAGGGAGCCGGGCAGGTCAAAGGGCAGAAGCCCCACCCCAGGCCCACCCCCAGTAGCTGCAGCCAGTCCCGGACTTCCTCCACTGCCTGGGGGCGGGGTGTTGCCATGGTGACAAGGTCACCTGCCCCATCCATTTCCAAACCCAGGCCTCTGGGTGCCATCTTCAGTGGCAGGAAGGGACAGCCCTGCCCTCAGGGGTCCATCCACTCCCTGGAGGGGTTGGGACTGGCCCCACCTTGCCAAGTGCACTGGAGGGGTGGGCGTGTGGAGGTCCCGGACCTGAGGCCCACGTGCCCCGCCCTTCCTTCCCAACCCAGTTGGCCTGGCCAGGCAGTCTGGGGTCACTCCAGGAGTCTGCAGAGGGCAGAAGCCTGGCTGCAGGCCTCTGGGGACCGGGCCCTGCCCCCTGGGAGGTGACCTGTTAGAAGCTCTAGGAAGGACAAGGAGGCCTGGTCAGGAGTCCCAGTTTTCTGCAGAACCAGAAGGGCGCTTGGCACCAGGCTGACGCCTGGACACTAGAGCCACCAGCTCTGCCTGGTGTTGAGGGGATCCTCAGGGGTGAATAGGAGTTTTCCAGGAAGGCCCTTCAGTTCACTGACTTGTAGCTGGGGACACAGGCTTCCACTGGCCGTCACCTGGGTAGTGGGTACTAAGCCTACAACCCTGCCTTTTCCACCTGCTGCCCTGGTCTGAAGTAGACCCTGGAGGGGACCATGGGATGTGCCAAGGGCCACGGGTAGGCTGGGCACAGGGGCCCCCAGGTGTTCCTCCAGGGAGAGGCCTGGGTCTGGCTGCTCCAGGTAGGGAGACCACAGCACAGACAGGAGAGGGGGTGCAGTGGGAATGTGACCCTCAGCAGGGCTGACCCCTGGCACCCGGGGTCACTGCCACACGGGAAGGGCCCAGGTCGTGGCAGGACCGCTGCTGCAGAGTCCAGGGCCCCACTGACCCCTCGGGGGAGGAGCAGTGTGCTGCCTGCCAGCTGTGCATCCTGGGCTCTGGTTGGTGCCATGGTCCCTGGGGACCACGTGAGAGCTGCCAGGCCCCAGAAGCCCCTCAGCCCTGTGTCCCTGGTCAGCAGTGCAGTAGGGACCCCACAGCCCCAGGCCACAGAGCCCTTGGCCAGAGATCAGTGGGTGGGAGGCGCAGGCTATGGGAGCTGAGGCGCAATTGGTCAGGGTCAGAGTGGGCAGCGACTTCTGAGGCAGGACAGGCCTCCAGGGCTCTCACCTCTCACCCATCCCTGGCTGGGCCCTCGGGCAAGTCGCTCCCTGCAGCCCATTTGTGCATCTGTAAAATGGGTGTAAAGAACATGCCTGAGCCACAGGGTGGCCGTGAGGAGCATGTCCAACCCGCAAAATGCACTCCACACCAGCACCTGTCATTGTGCGAACGGAGAGGCGCTGTGATCAGGCAAGGACACACCACCATCACTGCAGGCCGCACTGCTTCAGGGGGGGCCCCTTGTTGCACCGCGTGTGCTCTGTTTACTGTGAGTGCGGAGGGCTGGGCCCCATTACAAGGGGCTCCTATAAATGGCGTGAGGAGGATTAATAATGTATTTATAACACATCGTCGTGGTAGCTGAAAATGATCTATAAATGTGCGGTAAATGTTTTATAATGTTTTTGTAACCCGTTATAAATGATAAATGGCAGACTATAGATGCCAGATCAAATATTTATAACGCATTGTGCGCGATGCCTGGCTGCTACAGTTCAGGAAAGCCATTAATAATAAAGTGGATGGAAATATAAAAGTTAGCGACATGCCCAGCAAAGCCATTTATAATGAAATGTAAAATTCGGCCGTTGGAAGCAGCCGTGGTCTCAACCTGGCCAGAGTTTCCTGGCGGCCAGGAGGCGTTGCTGTGAATTACTCGTGCGGCTTGGGAAGGGAACAGCATACTGGCCACAGCTTGCCACCGAAACGCGCTATTAATATACCCGTGGTGGTGGGCACTATGCATCGGGCTAATTAATTAGCAGGTGGCCCTTTAAAAAGTAGGGTGTCATGGCTTCCACTTGCTCTCCTGGGACTGTGAGGATGTGTGAGCGAGCTGTTTGTTGACCCGTGGCCTTGGAGATGGGGGAGGAGGGGACATTCTGTGGAGCTCTGTGGTGAGGCCTGCATGACCCCCAGCGTCCACAAGGCTCCTGTGTGCAAGTCACCTTGGGAACCGATGTGCCACGCTGCCGCTCACTTGGGTCTCGGTGAAGGCTCTGAGAGGGCCTGTAGGAAGCAGCTCCCATGGGACCCCCTCTGTTCCCGCCATCCTGGTTTCTTCTCTCTGCCTCCAAGGCCCAAGGCACTGCCAGGCTTGGTCCCTTAGCCACAATCCAAGCAGTCCCCACCCCACTGGGCGAGGTGCAGGCCCTCTTCAGTGCCCCAGAGCGGCCTCCAGGAGCTGACTGGACACACAGACCAGAGCTACCTTTTGGGTTTAAACGAGTGATGCTCCTGGCTCTCTCCTCCCGGGTCCCCAGCTCTGTCCTTACTGCCTAGGGGTTGAGGTCCCCCTTCCTCCTGGGGAGTCCACTCTTTCTCTTTGAGAGAGTTGAACACAGGTAGAAGTGGGGAAACTGGCCAGCCACCCGGCAGGACCCTGGCCCTTCCTCCACGTCAGGGTGGGGCTCCTGCCCAGCCCATCAGGAGCCTCCACTCGTCTTTGAACCTCAGTTTCTTCAGCCACAATGAGAAACAGGGTGTGAAAATGGCTGAAGAGGCCAGGACCCTCAGCCTCCCAGCCCTTTTTCCACCCTGCCAACCTTTTGCCTGGTTACACTGCCATCCATTTCTGCCGCAGGGCCTTTGCACTTGCTGCCCCTCTGCTCCTTCCTCCTCCTCAAGTGAGTCCTCTCATCCTTCAGATTTCCATTCTGACATCTCCTGCCTGGGAAGACATCCTCATCCTTCTGAACCAAGATGGGCCCTAGTTCCACTCTTTTCTCACCCACTTTGCATCCCCTGGGGCACTGAACAGGTACAGGGTGCAGGTGTGCACTGGTCAGAGTGAAGACGAGAGCTGCTGTAGCATGCAGACCCTAAATCCCAGCAACCTGGCCCAGACCCTCACTCAGGAGCCCCACGCTGGCCACTGCCTGGCCCTGTGGTGTGAAATCCTTCGGCTGCCTTCCAGGTCCCCGTCTGAGCCCTTGTATGCGGCCAGTGGGCGGGGCTTGACCTGTACTCAGGGAGCCAGGAGAAAAGCCCGTCATTTCACCCACACCGTCCCCAGCGGACCCCAAGCTCTGTGTGGGGACTCGGTCCTCCTGCAAACATTTACCGAGCACCTACTGTACACCAGATCCCAAGGGAACCAATGCAGGACCCCAGCAGTGAGGTGCTTCAGTTCACACGTGTTGGCAGGTGAACGGTGAGGGGTAGGAAGCCAGGGTCAATTTTCTTTTTGCTTTCGTTTATGCTGTGGAGACAGGGCCTCGCCAGGGAGCCTAAACTGGCCTCTACTTGCCATCCTCCTGCCTGCTGGGGTGACAGGCACTACCATGCCCAGCTCTTGCTGCTGCTTTCTGTGTTTTCTGAATTCTCCACAGCAGAGGAGGAACCACTTTGCCCATTGGGAAAATCCTGACAGCTTTTCCCAGTGATTTCCCCACCCTTTGCTGTCTGTCTCCCTCTGCCTTTCTGTGCCTCTGTCTCTCTGTTGGTCTCAGACTGATTGCAGGTTTGAACCCAGGGCCTCACGCATACTTTGCAGGTGCTCTACCACTGAGCTGCACCCCTAGCTCCACTTTTTTACTTTTTATTTTGAGACCCCTTCTACGTGTCTGTCAGTTTGCCGTGAGGTGGCGGCTTGCGTGTTGCTGCGATGCTGAAAGCTATGCTGCTGGTATCTCAGATACCAGCAGGACCACCCATGCTGGACAGGTTTCAGCTGAGCTTCCAGACTAAGGCAGATTAGGGAGAAGGACCTGGCAGCCCACTCCCAAAACAAGTGGCACAGCGTTGGGATGTGTTTCGTTCTACTGTACGCACAGTTGCTATGAGTCAGATCTGACTCCACAGCATCTAACAATAAGACATTTTGAGACAAGGTCTCACTAAGTTTGGTGGGCAGCCTCTGTCCTGGAACTCATGATCTTCCTGCTTCTGCCCCTTGAGCTCCTGGGATGACAGGTGTGTGCCACCAAGCCAGTCTCTCTACAGCAGGCTTTCTTTTTTCTTTCTTTCTTTTTTTTTTGTGTGTGTGGTACTGGGGGTTGATCCCGGGGCCTCACGCCTGCATGCTTTGCAAGTGCTGGACCACTGAGCTGCACTCCCAGCCCTTTTAAAAATTTTTTTCCTTACTTCCTGAGACAGGGTCTCGCTAAGTTACATAGACTTTCTCTGGTCTTGAGCTTGCAATTCTCCTGGCTCCACCTACCAAGCCGTTGGAATTACAGACATGCGCCACCACGCCCAGCTTCTACAGCAGGCTTTCTAAAACGTCTTGGCTCTGGAGCTCCTCCCTGTCTCTGTGGGCCTGTGTGAGCTCAGCAGGCTCAACTGGGATCATGGGACCCTGCATTCATTGAGTGCCTAGTGTGTGCCTTGGGGGGAAGGGCTGTGATCTCCTTTGCAGATGGGGAAACTGACGCTGAGTGAGGACAAGGTAGCAGGGAAGGTCACATCAGAGGTGGACACTCCGTGTTGGGCAGGGAAGCTACCAGATACAGAGTGCACAGGGCAGCCCTCAGGCAGAGGGCGGAGGCCAGATGGGGTGCCGGGGGCCAGGGAGGAGCACAGTGGGGACTCAGCAGAGGCCCAGAGGGGCTGCGGAGTGGGGTCCTGGGGAGGAGCTCTCAACTCAGGCCCCAACATGACAAAGGCTGGGAACTGACTGTGGCAGGGCGTGGCCAGGGAAAGGTGTGATAAGCAGGGCCTGGCTGGGCCTGATAAGGGGCCTGGACTTTATTCAGGGGCCCACCAGGCAGGGGAAGGCCGGCCAGCCCCACTGCTGGGAGGTCCAGTGGGCTGCTGGGCAGGGGGACCAGGGTGGCCCAGGGAGGCTGGTGCTGTGGCAGGGTGGAGCGTGGTCTTCATGGGTGGGCTGGTGGCGGTGGGCAGGGGCTGGGGATGCTCTCCTCCTGGCTTGAGAGACCCCAGAAGGACATGCATTCCAGGTGCCAGTGCAGACGTCTTTGGTGGTCCCAGGGCCCAACAACACACTGGCCCCAAGCCACTGAGGCTTGGCCACGTGGAGCCCTGGGGGATGGGTTTCCTGTGCAGCTGTAAATCCTGAGAGCAGAAGCCTTGTCACCGTCTACTGTGGCCCTGTGCACCTGGTGTCCTCTGCGTCCCTGCCCCACACACCCTCCTCAGTCTCTCCCTTCCTTACCAGCTTTTCCGGTTCTTGTAACTGCTGCCCTGAGGGTCAGGAAAACCCGGTTCCAGGCTGGGCTCTGGCTGAGGTTGGCACCTTTTTGCCCTTTGTCCCCTTGATGGGAACCCCCCTCCCCCAATAAGTCAGCAGCTTCAGCAGGGCAGGGGTCATGGTGACAGTCCCAGGTCACCACCTGTTTGCAGGCCCCGTGGGATGGGGAGCTCACCCCCTAGACAGGTCCCACATGGGTGGGCAGCAGGCCGCTCGCATCCAGGGGTCTCCCTAGGGCACTTGCGCACCTTCTGGGTGGGCAACCTCAGCTGCTGCCCTTGCAGTGGATATGGAGAAGCTGCAGGCTCCTGGCCAGGGCTACTTTTGGGCAAACACCTTCCTTCCTAAGGGCTCTGCCTCAACAAGCTCTGGGGCCTGCCAGGGAGGGCAGGTCAGTCCACGTGGCCACAGACAAGACTCCTGAGAAAAATGTGGAGAGCAGCCGCGGGGGGATAATTTCGAGCCTGCCAGAGGCACTTTCCTTAATTAGTCACCTCACGAAGACTCACAGCAGAAAACCGGAACACCGGAAACCCGGAAACAACAGAGCAGGGGATTCCTGGGTCAGCCCCCAGGACAGCCCCTTCCAGGTGGCCCTGGGGACTCCCCCTCTCGCCCTGCCCAACCTGTTTCCTCCTCTGTGCCAGCAGAGCGGCCCCCCGCCTGCCTTGCACCCCCTGAGCACATGCACCGCACCACGGGTGAAGAGAAACCAGGCCAGCTTTGAACATCTTGAAGCAAGGCGTCGCCCACTCCCCAAGGAGGTTGGGTCAGCTCCAGCCTCAGTTTCCCTATTTGTCAAGGGGGGGGCCCTTTCTTCCACTTCTGCATAGGAGTGGAGGAAGTGGGGCGTTGAAAAGAAAGAAAACCCCAGGCACCTCGCCTGGGCTGGGAGCCTGGCCCGAGCCCGCGCGCCCCGCCCGGAACGCCCCATTCACTTTCCCGGTCCCGGGGCCAGGAAGGCCACAGGCAGGACCTCTCGGGGGCGGGGCATGCTGGAGGCGTGGCTTAGAGGGCGGGACGGCCGGAGCACAAGCCAATGCTGAGCCTCGAGGCGCGGGGCGGGGGCGTACTGAGGGCGTGGTCTAGCGGGGGCGGGGGCGGCGGCGGCTCGGCGGCCTCCAGGTCCGGCTGGAACAGCAGCGGCTCGTCGTCCGCGCGGCCCTTGGTGCTCGGGCGGCGGGTCCGCCGGTCCGTCCGCACGTCCACCCGCATGGCTGCCATCAAGGCGCTGCAGGAATGGTGCCGGCAGCAGTGCGCGGGCTACCGGGATGTGAGCATCACCAACATGACCACGTCGTTCCGCGACGGCCTGGCCTTCTGTGCCATCCTGCACCGCCACCGGCCCGACCTCATGTGAGTGAGCCCGCGACCTGCGACCCCGCTGCACGGCCACACGGACGGCTTCATGGACGGGGAGACCGGGACCGGGCCTGCTCTGGGCGCTGGGAGCTGGGCGCAGTCAGAGCTCACGGACACGCCCCCCAGACAGGCCACGCGGGGTCGGACTGAGGAGGAGCTCAAGGGCGCAGCCGATTCCGCGCCCCCCAGGCTGTGGCCAGTGGCCTCTGTGTGCCGTCCACTGAGAGCCGCTGGGCTACGGCCAGGCAGTGGGCCGCCGGGCTGGCTTAGTCAGTGGTGACTCAGGGCAGTGTCCTGGGCTCTGGCTCAGCCCCCTCCCATCTCCCTGGGAAAGGGCGACCGGCCTGCCCCTTGGGAACTGGGGCCCAGCCACAAGTCTGGGGTCACTCGAGGCTGCTGGTGAGGTACTACCCTCCCCCTAGCCTGTCCAGGCACACTTGGTAATGCAGCCCTGGGCCACGGCTGAGACAGCCAATCAGAGCCGGAAGCCCAGAGGCCCCACGGTCCCACTGCCCAGGCCTCAGCACCTTAGGGTGATAGGGGGCGATGGAGACTGGCCCCCGTCCCTGGGAGCTGCAGGAGGTGGGCAGGGGATGGGGGCCAGGCCCTCTCCCCAGGAAGGTCCTGTTGTGGGAGGCTGGGTGGCTGACCCTGCCTTGTCTCTGGCTCTTGGTGCACATTTGAATCTGCTCCATCAGTTATTCACTCAGCAAACGCTCTTTGGCAGAGTGAATGGGGCCCAGTCAGAAACCTAATCTTTGTTGGTGGCCAGAGGTCAGGAAGGAGGTCCTCGTGTGTCCCCCTGCGCCTCAGGCACTTCTGGGAAAGCACTGTGCTGAGAACTTGTGGCTGGGGCCAGGGCTGGGCCGGGGAGGTGTTAGCCAAGGAGGTCTCGGGGCTGGGTGAGGACAGGCAGCACTTTCCCAAGCTGGCCTCAGTCAAGCCCCTTGCTGTGCACATGGGGAAACTGAGTCCCAGAGAGAGGCATCCTTGTTGAGGTCACCAGCCGGTGCCCGACCCTTCCCCTATAGGGCTCTGCTCTGCCCGGGAAGTGGAATCTTGAGCAAGAGGCCTCTGCTTCTGCCCAGCGGTTGTGAAACGCATTCATAGAGCCGCCGGAGAGTCTCCATGTGGCACTTGGCAGTGGCCTCTGCGTCCCGCCCGGGCATGTGCCTCCATGGCCCTGGGGGCGGCCGGAGGTGTGAGTGCAGGCTACCGTGTGGGAAGTGTGAAGCTGAGCCCTGAGGGTCTGTGGGTGGGGAACGTGGGGGCTGGGAGAAGGTCCAGGAATGGGGAGGCTGGTGGCTGGACCCCACGGGGGTGCAGGGTCCAGGTGCGGTCAGCTGGTGGCTGGACATTTGGTGCTTTCTGTCTGCTCCTGGCTTGCCGGGGCAAAGGGGAGGATCACACTCACAGCAGCACAAGCGGGCATCGCATGTCAGTCTGTTTGACGGTTATTGAGCACCAGCTGTGTACTGTGTAGTATTGCCTCGGCCCCCATGTGCAGGCCACAGTGTCTTAGCCCCAGAGATGGACACTCAGCCCCCAAGTGAGTCCAAACTCAAGGCCACCCTGAGAGTGGAGAGCTCACACAGGAAGGAGGCTGGAGAGGGCGGCGCGGGCCGAGGGTCCGTGTGTCGCAGGGGATGTTATCTGCGCGCTGCTGACTTCTCGCTGTCCCCGCTGCAGAGGGTGCAGTGACTCTTTTGCCCCCTGCTGAATCCTGGCCCTGGAACTCTGCTAGGTGGACGTCTGCACGCAGCCAGAGCACCCCATATAAGGGCAGGCAGGTGGGGTTCAGCAGCTATGAGAGGAGCTGGCCAGGCCCCGAGTACAGGAGGGAAGAGAGGAGGTTGCACCACCAGGTGATGGCGGGGACAGAGCCATAAGGCCACAAGACCCCAGCAGAGGCAGGAAGGGCGCTCGGGAGCCCCCACAGGGAGCCTGGCCCCCACCCACCTTGGTACTGGGCTTCTGGCCCCTGGGACTCTTAGGGCACAGACTGTGCGACGCCCCCGGTGTGTGGCCTGTTGTCACAGCAGTGATGAGAAACAGTGCGGCTTTCTATAGGTGTCCAGGTGGCTGGTGGGACACCAGGGTGTGAGTGGGGTGCGGGGGGAGGGGCTGCCCGCCAGCCCTGTCTGAGCCCTAAATGGCCCTAGCCTGTGCCCCTGCTTCAGCCCTGCCGGGGACTGAGCGAGATGGTGCTGTGGTGTAGGGTTCTCACTGTGAAGCCCAGCGCCACTCCTCCCGTCCCCCCGGTAGCCACCAGGAGGGGGAGAAACCTGTGAAGGACAGGTGTGGAGGGGCTGTCCTCTTGGGCTTTGGGGGACCCGGTCCCTAGCACTCATGTCTCCTTCCCGTGCAGGGGGCAGGAAGGTGGACATCCTGTCCCCAGCTTTGCTACCAGGAAGTCCTTCCCTTTGTCTGACCTCAGACCTTCCTGCTGCATGCTGAGCGAGCTTCCTCTGGCCCTCCAGGGAGAGCAGCCGGCCAGGTGGGGGCTGGGCTGTGGGCCCTGACCTCTCGTGGGCTGTCCTTGCATCCCCCACGTCGTGGAGCCCACCGGCTGTCTGGGAAGTGTGTGGGGGTCTCCAGTGGTGGGTCAGAAGCAGGCTCACCGGTGACGTCTACCGAGTGGCCAGGGGTGTGGCTCCCTGCCCTGCCAGCTGGCCAGGGTCCCGCCCTGTCCCTGCTCTACCCAGGAGGCTCTCCAGGGTGCTGGCCATGGTCCGCTTCCGCCTGCCGCCGCACCTGGGCTGCAGCTGAGCCACAGGCACCGCGCCCTCCAGCTTACCCATAGCCCTGGAGACCCCACTCCCTGCGCCTGCCTGGGAGGTGCTTTGGACTTCTGCAGGGGCAGGCAGCAGAGATGGGGCGGCGTGGGGGAGCCCTGCCCGCCTCCTCTTCTGGGAATGGAGGCAAGGTGCATTTGCGGGATTTGGGGGGACCCCAGGGTTCTGCAGACTGCCCACCCCTTCGTCCTGTGGCCAGGTGACCTTGCCTTTCTCATGGACCCCCCACCTCTGGAGGCCAGGGTCAGGGCTGGGGCCTGAAGCCGTGGGTGGCCAGGGTGGCCTTGCCTGGAGCCCCTGGCTGGCAGCCCTGATGGTGGCAGGGCTCGCTGGCCGTACCCTGGCTTTAGCACTGGCCTGTGGGGGGGTCAGGGGAGTCATGCAGGAGGCCACGTCCAGAAGCCCCCACGGGGGGGGCACTTCCTCCCCTTCCTGGGCCAGAGCAGAGGGCGAGCTGGGCGAGGCTGGACTGACCTCCCCTCCCACGCAGGCTGCGGTCAGCAAGAGGCTGCTGGGGACAGAGGCCTTCTGTTCCCACTGCCCAGACCCCTGCCGCCGCCTGCCAGAGCTCTCCAGGGTGGCCGGAGGGGGCTGTGCCACCCCCAGGAGCAGCTTGGCTGCCCCTTCTCTCTGCTGCTTCTCAGGCACCCCGGCTGGCCCCCCCTCACACCTCCACCGGCCCTCTGGAGCCCGGGTATTTGTCCTGCTGGGGCTCAAGCTGTCCCGGAATCCGTCTCTCTGGACTTCAGTGCTGTGGGCTTCTCTCAGCCTCTCTGCCCGCCTCACCCCCTCTCTGCCCCTCCTGGGATTAACTCCAGATGTGCTGGCGTTTGCTGGAGGCAGAACTTCTCTGGGAATTCCCCTTCCCCGCTCAGCACCCACCCTCTGCATGGCTGCATTTGGTTCCAGGAAATAATGAACACGAGGTCAGCCATCTGGGGGTTTAGAAGGGGCTATAGATTCTCACCAGCCCCCAGGGCGCTGGGGAAGGAGGCTGCCTCCCTCCACAGGCTGAAGTGCAGCTCCCGTGGGTCCTTCCAGGGAGGGCTGGGGCGGCCTGGCTGGTGGTACCTGGGGCTGGCCGGGGCTGATAGCTGACCACTGAGCCATTGCATGGCTGACCCACAGACCCCATGAATCCATTCGTTTGCCTAATGTTGGAAGAATCAACTAAAGCCACACAAAGCTTACTCAGCAAGCATTGAATGAATCAATTCAATAAGCATGATCAGGGGCGGTGGCCATGCTGGTGATCCCAGCACTTGGGAGGCTGAGGCAGGAGGATGGCGAGTTTCAGGCCATCTGGGCTTCCAGAGACCCTGTCTCAACCTCGAGAGATCTGGTCTCAAAGTGGGGGCAGAGACTGGCACGGTGGCCACACCTGTGATGCCAGGACTTGGGAGGCTGAGGCAGGAGGCTGGTGAGTTTGAGGCCATGCTGGACTATGTAGCAAGACCTTCTCTCAAATAAATGAGTAAAGAAGTAACACGTAAAACCAAACAAGCGCGACCAGAGCGCCAACTCTGTAGCAAGGACCCTGGAGTTGTGCCTAAACACACTTGATTTTATATTATTTTTAGTTATTTAATTTTTGTGGTACTGAGGGGCTGACCCCAGGGCCTTGCACGTACTTTGCAAGCGCTCTACCACTGAGCTGCACCTCAAGACCATTTCTTATTTTTTACCTGAGACAGGGTCTTGCTAAGTTACACAGGCTGCCTCTGGCCCGGACTTTCCTCCTGTCTCTGCCTCCCTAGTTGCTGGGATCAGAGGAGAGTGCCACCCCACCCAGCTACACACCTGGTTTTAAATGATGAGAATTCAAATAAAAATGACCAAGCTGAAGGCCAGGTGTGATGGCACATGGTTGTAACCCCAGCACTTGGGTGGCTGAGGCAGGAGTTGTTGTTGTTGTTGTTGTTGTTAGGTGCCGTCGAGTCGGTATCCGACTCATAGCGACCCTCTGTACAACAGGGGAAACACTATTATCAGTGCTTCTCTGCCGTTCATAGGGTTTTCAATAGCAGATTGATTTTTGGGAGGGGGTTGCCAGGTCCTTCTCCCAAGCCTACAGCTTCTGGTGTTCCCAGGCGGTCTCCCATCCAGGTACTAACCAGGCCTGACCCTGCTTAGCTTCCGAGATCTGACAGGATCGGATGCCACAGGGCTACAGCTGCAGGCGAGGCAGGAGTACTGTCCCCTAAAACCTAAAACCAAACCAAACCAACCAACCAAACAAGACCAAGCCAGGCATGGTGGCACACACCTGGAATCCCAGCTGCTCTGGAGATGGAGGCAGGAGGATCTCAGGTTCGAGACCAGAGGTAGCCTGCCGAATTTAGCCAGTGACCACCCGCCTGGGAATAAAAAACAACAGTGGGCTGGGGGCACAGCTCAGTGGGAGAGCCACTTGCAAAGTACGAATGAGGGCCTGGGTTCAACCCTCAAGTTGTCGTTGTTAGGTGCCATCATGTCGTGACCAAGTAATAGCGACCCTGATAGGGTTTTCAGTGGCTGATTGTTTTGAGATTACTTCGGGAGTGGATCGCCACGTCCTCCTCCCATTTTTGTAGTGCTGGGAATTGAACTCGGGACCTCAGAGACTGCAGAGTGGCACTCTACCAACTGAGCTAAATCCCAGCCCAATTCTCAAGTACCATGGGGAAAAAAAAGAGGCCTAAGCTGGGAGGGTGTCCTGGTTCCCAGGGCCCAGGGCGGGCAGTCTGGGGGCTGCGGGTGCACAGGGTCGGGAGCTGCCCCCTCCTGCCTCTCTGTTCCACCATCCGCTGGTGGCAGCTGCTCCGTGCGCTCAGTGCGTGAAGCCGATGCTTTTTTCCCTCGTGTCCTTATAGGCAAGCTGGCCGCCTCCCCGCACGTTAGCCCGGCAGCTCGGCTGCCATGACAAATGGGCCTGACTGCGGGACAGGCTGAGATGGAGGTGTGGGAGCCTGCTCCCCCCTCTCCCGGGCTCATAGGCGCGGCTGGCAGGTCCCGGTCCTCACGCCCTCTCTCTTCTGCACAGCCCCAACGTCCGCCCTCCGTCTCTGGGTGAGGACGCGCTGGAGGGGCCGGGCCTGGGGCTGGCCTGCCCACCAAGTGTTTCCCTTTACCTTGGTCCTTCACAGCCCTACTGCTGGCCTCAGTTTCCCCATGTAGGTAAGACGGTCTCGGGGGCCCCGTCAGCCCCTGCCTGCTCAGACCTGAGCTGCTTTGAACCCGAGTTTTTATATTTTCCAGAAACTTCAGTGCCCTCCGGAAGGAAAACATCTACGAGAACAACAAGCTGGTGAGCCCCCTCACCCCATTCCCACGCACCCACCCACCCGCCCTGCCTGGCCCCAAAGCTGGCCCTGCCGGCTCTCAGGGTGCTCGAAGCCTCCAGACCTAATTGCTGTTCCGGGCTGCACATGCTGGAGGCTCCCGAAGCGCAGGGAAGGCTGCTGGGGGGCGGGGCTAGAGGCTGATGGGAAGCGTCCTCAGGATGGGGGATGGGCAAACCGAAGCCCCCAGCCCCCCTCAGTGGTGCTGCTGCCCAGGCCTCAGTTTGCCCATCTGTAAAATAAGCTCTTACACCCAGCCCATGGCTGAGGGAGCAGGGCCCAGTGGAGCGAATCTTCCCGTGGCCTCCGGGGTCCTCTACAGTGCAGGGGTGGGATGCAGGGTCAGCTCGCAGGAGCGGGAGCCTGGCCTGCCCCGCGGCTGCCCAGCACCAGCCTCCTGAGAACAGCCCAGGGCCTATGGGTCCCTTTCCTTCCTCTGTGGGGCGCTGAGGGGCAGGGAGTGGCCAGGGACCCTCCTTTGCTGTGGGTGGCCTGGCCCAGCCCTCGAAGGGCAGAGCCGGTCCTGGTCCCTGGAGGCTGTGGGAGGGCCGGCCCTGGCAGTCCTGACCTGCCCCCTAGGGACCAGTCTCCGTGGCCCTGGGATTCCAGTGCTGCCCTGTGAAACCCTTCCACACGGCCGCCTCAGCTTTGGTCAGCGGGAGGTGGAACCTGGAGTGGGGGAGCTGGAGACAGGGCAGGAGCAGCCAGGGATGGTCACCCAGGGCAGGGGGCGCTGAAGGGTTGAGCTCCGGACACCCTGAGGACCCAGCCCTGGGCTCAATGGGGACAGTGGGCCTGATGGAGTTTTGGTGGCTGCTTCTGGAGGTTTGTCACTGGCCTGAGTGGGCAGGAGCCATCTGCAACCTCAGCCAGGGCAGCTTGGAGAGCCTAAGAGGTGGGAGTCAGGTATGGCAACTCTGGGGACCCTGGAGAGGACCCAGCAAGGAGGGAGGCAGCAGGGAGGGCCGGGTCAGGCCACAGTCAGCAGCTGGTGTCTCTGGGAGGGGGGTATGAGGGGCGCTGAGATTGAGATCTGCCTGGAATACAGTTGGTGCTCAGTAAGTGCAGATTCCTGGCTGTCTCTAGCTCAGTGTGTCACGTCCCCTGGCTCAGCCTTAGACCCCTCCCCCCTGTGGCCAGGGTTCCGAGGACAGAGGCCTCCTCGTGTCCTCGCCGCTGGGGAGGCTCGCTGGTGTGTGGCGGGTGTCCCCTACACAGCGTTCAAGCTGCTCCTTGGCCACCTGAGGCTTGCTGCGGGCAGGGACCTGGGGGCAGCTCAGACTGTATCTGGGGTGACGTGGCCCTGGGGAGGGATCCCCCCAGGGCCTGGTGCCCTGAGCAGCTTCAACCCCCCGGTTAGGATTCTTACGCCCTGTGCAGATGGCAAGCCGGCCCTCGAGGTGTGGCTCCCACCCTGTCCTCGGGCCTCCTTGCCGGGCTGGTGGCCGAGCCGGAGCCCTCTGCTGGCCCAGTCCCCGCTAAACTCCGCTGCCTCCCCAGGCCTTCCGCGTAGCCGAGGAGCAGCTGGGCATCCCGGCCTTGCTGGACGCGGAGGACATGGTGGCCTTGAAGGTGCCCGACCGGCTGAGCATCCTGACCTATGTCTCCCAGTATTACAACTACTTCCACGGCCGGTCCCCCAGTGAGTCCCTGACGGCGGCCATGAGGGGCAGGGCCCCGCTGACCTCACTGGGCTCCCTCTGCAAGGGCCACCGTGGGGCCACCAGCCCCCGAGGCCTGATAACAGCCGTGTTCCTGGGGAGGGCAGTGGGCTGGGTGTTGGCCGTGGGAGGCAGAGAGGGGGGCTTTCCTGGGGCCATGTGTGGCTCCCGGGGCTGGGTCTCTCCCCGGGGCCCAAAAGCATCCAGTGAGGCCCCTGGGACCCCCGAGCTTCGAGCCCACTGTGGTGGCTCAGCAGAACCTGACTCTGGGTCCTCTGGAAGCCGAGCAGCCCAGGCCGGCGGGCAGGGGCGGGCAGGCCAGGGCCCTCACGCAGCCCCTCGTGCAGAGCTGCTCACGCCTCCCTCCACATTCCTTCCCTGGGCTTTAGAAATCCCCGGAATCGCCCTGGGCCCTGGGCCAGGCCGCCTAGTGCAAAGCAGAAAAGTCCCTCTTCCCTGACCTCAGAGGCCCCCAGCAGGGAGGGGGCGAAGGCCAGGCCGGGGCTTGCTGGGAAGAATGTGCCCGTGGCAGGGCACCGGGCCCTTGGGTGGGGTCACAGCCCTCTCAGAGCTGGGGTGCAGGCTGGGCGGGACCTCCTGACCCCGTGTCTTGTGCCAGTTGGGGGCATGGCTGGCGTGAAGAGGCCCTCGTCGGACTCCAATGAGGAACCTTCTGGAAAGAAAGCCCCGTCCCAGCCGGCCAAGCTGCCCTCGCCTGCCCTGGCCCAGGCCCCACCGCTGTCTCCAGCCAGGACAAACCCGGTGGTCCTGAGGAAGGACGGGGGCTCAGAGGGCCCGCCCGCGAAGGCTGTAAGCGCCCGGCCCACCTGCCCCCGCTCTGGCCTCCCGCCAGCTCTTGCTAAGCCTGTTTGCAGGGCTGTGTATGCCCCTAAACTTCGGGCCTCGGCCCCCAGTGCTGTTTAACAGCCTGCTCTGAGCTGGCTCGCCTGGGTGCCTCAGATTCTGCATGACAGGGATGGGGACTCCTGTGATGCAGATGGGTAAACTGAGGCATGGGGCGTTCATGCAGGTGGAGCGGACCTCGGACCCAGACCGTCCTGGGCTCACAACTCGTCTTTGGCCTCCCTCCCAGTTGGGTCGGCCTGTGGTTCCCAGCCAGCTCTGAACTGGGGCCCGTTCTCAGGCAGAGAGCCAGAGGCTGGGCTATGGCTTATGCTGGGGCTCCCCCTGCTGCCCCCAGCGGTCACTCGAGGCTCCGTGCTGGATGGCACTGGAAGCTGGAAGTGACTTGGAGCCTTGTGCCTTGGGGTGGAACAGGGAATGCCCGGCCTGGCCCAGGGCCCTGCGCCCACCCCAAGACCGCTGACATCAGCTCCAGTCTCTCTCCGGGGCCAGGCTGGGGTCCTGAGCTGGGAGCCTCCTGTTTCCTGACCAGCTGCTCCCCTGGGGCCCCGGCTCCCAGCTCTGTGCAGAGGGACCTTTGTGCCGCGTGGGCAGGTGCAGAGGGTGGGCTGGGCAGACGCATCCTGTCTGATGCCGCCCTGGTTCTCCTGACAGGGCCTGGCGGTGGCGGCGGGCAACTCGGTCAGCAGCACGTGTGGGGTCTGTGGCAAACACGTGCACCTGGTGCAGCGGCATCTGGCGGACGGGCGGCTCTACCACCGCAGTTGCTTCAGGTGGGGCCCTGGGGTTCCCTGGCACCTCTCCTGCTCACACACCTCCTGTGGCTCCCATGCCCTCCTGTCTGGCCATGACCGCCTCTTTGGCCTCTCACTGCCCAGGGCCCAGGATGTCCAGCTGCTCCTGGACACCTGGGTCCAGGTGCTGCCCTTCCAAGCCCCAGCATCCCCTCAGACACTGTCCTGCTGGCCTTGCAGAAACTCTGACTCGGTCTCCCTTCCCTGCCTCCCAACCTCTGTGGTGGAGCTTTTACAGTGACCCTCGGGAGCCATCTCCCTGCCTCCTGCCTCCTGCTGGGTTGGGGCTGGGTCCACCCGCCACGGCAGGGGACAGGGTGGCCTTTGCGTGCATGCGCGTGAGTGTGTGGCTGCTGATGGGCCTGAGGACTCTGTGGGGCATCCACACCCCTAGCAAGGTTCTTGGGAGCATCTGTGGCTCACAGTGGTTACGACCGTGAACACAGGTGTTTGTTGAATGAATCGATGACCAAGCGAACAGAGCCAGGCGTCCGTCAGTTGGAGGCCTCGGGAGGGCATGAACCAAGGAGCGAGTGGACAGGCAAGGGGAGGGATGGGCCAGAGGCCTGAGACCTGGCGACTTCCTCCGCAGGTGTAAGCAGTGCTCCAGCACCCTGCACTCGGGGGCGTACCGGGCCACGGGACAGCCGGGGGTCTTTGTCTGCACCAACCACCACCCTCCATCCCCATCTGCAAGCCCCAAGTTGCTGGGCCCGGCCTCCAGACAGCCAGCGGCGGTCTCGGTCTCGGCTGACTCCAGGACCCCCAGCGCCCCAGGGAAGGCCCGGGAGGCAAACGGGCTGGGAGGGGTGGCACCAAGGCCCGGCCCAGCGGCCCAGCGGATTCCTGTGGCCACTGCCACCCCCAGAGGCTCCGTCTGGACCGCTCTGAGCCCTGCGGGCCCTGCCTCCTCCCCTGTCCACACGGGTAGCCCAGTGGGGCCCAAGCTCTCCACAAGCCACGTGGCCTCCTCTGGGGACGGCAAAGTCGGCTCGCGTGTGACCAACAGTTCCCCGATGGGGTGGTCGTGGCCCCCCAAGGGCTCCGCGACTGTTGGCTCCCATCCCGCTGTGCCCCCGAAGGCTCCAGACCCCCACCCAGCTGTGCCCCAGGGCCAGGCAACTCCCTCAGGGGCGGCCGCCCTGACCAAGCTCAGCTCAAACTCGGCGACTCCAAGCACGGCAGCTGCCCCGGCCTGGACCCCCTCGGCCTCCAGGACCCAGCAGGCCCGGGAGAAGTTCTTCCAGACCCCGGCCCTGCCGAGCAGTGGTCCAGCCAGCAGGGGCCCCTCCGCACTGGCCACCCCTTCTCGGGACAGCAGCAAGGAGCAGGCGCTGAGCGTCCTCAAGAAGGCCCTCCCCAGGCTGGGCGAGGCCAGTGCCCAGGCGCCCAGCAGGTAGGTGGAAGGGGGCTGGTGTGGCCGCTACCTGCCCACCTGCCCCTGGGCCCCCAGGAGGCTCTCCCCTCCCTGGGCGAGTGACTGTGGGGACTGTCCTTCCTCTGGCTTTTGTTTTCTTGCCTGGGGGTGCAGGGCATGGTAGTCATGGGCTGCCGCCATCAGCAGGCACTCGGTCAGTGCGCAAGGACCCGATGGCCATCGTGGTTTTTTTTGTTTTTTTTTTTTTGTGGTTCAGGAGGTTGAACCAGGGCCTCACGCTTGCATGCTCTGCAAGCGCTGGACCACTGAGCTGCACCCTCAGCCCATTTTTTTTAGTTTTTGAGACAGGGTCTTGCTAAGTTACACAGACTGCCTCTGGTCTTGAACTTGCGATCCTCCTGCCTCCACCTCCCAAGCCTCTGGGATTACAGGCGTGCACCACCGTGCCTGGCGCCATGGTGTTTTTAAGGTAAGGGTCTCTATGAGGCTCAGGCTGGCCTGGAACGCACAATCCTCCTCCCTCTGCCTCCAGAATGCTGGGATCACAGGCGTGGCCACTGTGCCCTGCTGGAAAACAGGCTTTGGGCTGGGACACCATGCTGGCTGGGTCTGAGCGGGGCCCCTGAGGGCCGAGTGCCTGTGTGGAGTCTTCTGCCTCTGCCTCCATGTCACCCTGCCATACCTCTTCCTTTGTGTGAGGAAGCCGTCTTTAGACTAAGGCCCCCCTGCTTCACCGTCTCTGCATCTTAACACGGTCACATCTGTAACGCACTTTTTCTAAATGAGGTCGCCCTCTAAGTGAGCCTCCTGGTGGACATAAATTTTAAGGGACCCCATTCAATCCAGTCCAGCTGCCAAGCACCTCAGCTGACAGACATGAGGGTCCAGATGTGTAGGGGCATAGGCTCAGCTACCAGCATACACAAGTGCTTGGAGCTGCTGTGGACTGTGACTGGGCGGGGTGGGCTGTCCTCTGTCCAGAGCAGGGACCTGGGACCCAGCTTCCTGGGGAGGCTGTGGGTGTTGCTGGAAGGGCTCCTGGATCTACCCAGACCTGATGCTTCCTCTCCTACCCACAGGCCTTCCCCAGCCACTGCTGCCCTGAATTCCCTTCCCAAAATGGAAGGGCCAGAGGCCAAGCAATCGCAGTTGGCCACTCCCCAGACCCTTCGCCCCTCTTCAAGGACAGAGCCGCAGGCCCCTGTGAGCATGGGCGGCGCCTCTCCAGCAACCACATCGTCCCAGGTGGGCAGGAAGAGTGCCTGTGTGTCCTCAGGGGCCGGCCCAGCGCATGTCAGCTCCAGGCTGCCGCCAGAGGCCCCGACAGCCAAGGGTAAGAGCCCCTAATGTGGGCAGTGAGGGGCCACGGGTGTGGGCTCCCTGGGCTCTGCGCTGGGTCTCGGCCCGGCTGGGTTCCACATGCCTGCTGTCCTGCAGCCCGGCTCCAGCCTGTGGTCTCCCCTGGGTCCTCACTGCTCCTTCGTGTGGCTGCATCCAGTGACCCCAGGTCACAGTTTGATGGTCACCGCTGCCCACTGCCCAGTGGACGCTTTCCCTGCTTCTGCCGGCAGCCTGGCCCGCTGTGGCTCCCATCCCAGCTGAGCCCCTGGGAGTGCCCAGCTCTGTCCAGGCATGGAAGGGGGCCCTGTCCACACTCACGACAGTCCCGCCTGGGTCCGAGGCTCTCTCCCCCAGGCTGGGCTTTACTCAGAGGCCCTGGACCACATACTCCTGTCCAGGGCCTTGAGGGTCCTGTGAACCAGGGCTTTTTTTCTAGGCATCTGGGCTGGATCCTAGCTGTGCCCAGGGCATGAACAAGCTGTGCTTAGCACACACTGTAAAAATTGGGTTTCCGGAACTTTTTCTCTGCCTGAGCCCCTCTGGTAAAGACAGTCTCAGGTGTGAGCCAAAAGAGGCCACAGATGGGCAGCTGTGGCTCGGCTGTTCCTCCCCTTTACCCACAGAGAAACAGCCCACTGGGCTCCCCTGCTGTGTCCCTGCCCACTGAAAGAGGGGAAGTAGAGGCCCAGAGAGGGGAAATGATTCTCCCAGGGATGCACAGCACAGGTAGCCAGGCTGGAAGACCAGTGCTCCTCACTGCATGCTGGGATAGCTCTGGGGGCATCTGAGGCTAGGGTGGCTGCAGGAAGACATGGCTAAACTGGTGCTTGTCTGTGTGATCCGTCTCTCTCCCCTCTACCCAGGCCCAGGAACTGGCCCTGCCGAAGGCCATCAGGAGGGGCCAGAAGGATGGAGGGCCCGTCTGAAGCCTGTGGATAAGAAAATCCCCGCTGAGAGGTGAGGTCAGGGGCAGGAGGGGCTCAGCCTGCTCAACCCACTCTGTGCCTCTGGGTCTGTGATGTGTTCTGGCACATGATAGGCACCTAATAAATGTGTGTGTGGGCACAACAGCATGTAGCCACCAACTGACACTCCTCCAGCAAGAACAAATGCACATCACTTGTGCCCTTCAGTTGTTCATAACACAAGCTGAGTCACACCAGCATGAGTGTCCTGGAGTGACATACCAGCTGACTGATGGGAGGATTCACACCAGCAGGATGACAGAAAGGACAATCACACCAGCCGAGTGATGGGAGGATTCACACCAGCAGGATGACAGAGGGACAATCATAACAGCCGAGTGACGGGAGGATTCACACCAGCAGGATGACAGAAGGGACGGTCACACTAGCTGAGTGATGGGAGGATTCACACCAGCAGGATGACAGAAGGGACGGTCACACTAGCTGAGTGGTGGGAGGATTCACACCAGCAGGATGACAGAAGGGACGGTCACACTAGCTGAGTGACGGGAGGATTCACACCAGCAGGATGACAGAAGTGACAATCACACCAGCCGAGTGACAGGACGATTCACATCAGCAGGATGACAGAAGGGAGGGTCACACCAGCCGAGTGATGGGAGGATTCACACCAGCAGGATGACAGAAGGGACGGTCACACCAGCCGAGTGATGGGAGGATTCACACCAGCAGGATGACAGAAGGGACGATCACACAAGCTGAGTGGTGGGAGGATTCACACCAGCAGGATGACAGAAGGGACGATCACACCAGCTGAGTGACAGGGGATGATTTACACCAGCATAATGACGTAGGGGATGATCACACCAGCCGAGTGACGGGAGGATTCACACCAGCAGGCTGACAGAAGGGACGATCACACCAGCTGAGTGACGGGATGATTTACACTAGCATAATGACGTAGGGGATGATCATACCAGCTGAGTGGTGGGAGGATTCACACCAGCAGTATGGCAAGGGATGATCACACCACCCAAGTGATGGGAGGATTCACACCAGCAGGATGACATAAGGATTGGCACCTGGAAGTTGGGCAGTGGGCAGCCCATCCACACCTGGACATGGCAGCTCATGTGCTGGTGCAGATGTGGGGGCCTGGGGTGGGTCAGCAGCACCTGGCTGCCTGTGAACACCTGGGCCTGGGCTTCACAGGTGAGCTGGTGGAGGTCAGCTTACCTGTCTGTCCCCATGAGGTCCTTGAGCTGGAGGCAGGCAGTCACCCAGGATGTGCCAGGCTGGCCTTCCTTCTGGCCGCGTGCTTCCCCAGGCTCTCGGCACATTGGCCTGGTGGCTTTGGGACACCTTTGTGGTCCCTTGCCTGGGGAGGGGCTGACCTGCACCTCCCTTCCAGGAACCTACAGCAGGGGGAGACTTGGGTCCTGGCAGAGCTGAGGGTAGGGGACCCTCCCAGGAAGACCTCAGGCAACTCCGAAGGGGGCATCCGCATCACCCTGACCCCTGTGCAGCCCAAGGGGACACCAGGCCCAGCCAGCCCTGGGCCCCGCCTCACAGGTAATGCTGACAGGAGCCCAGGGGCGGGGTCCCGGGTATGGGGGAAGAACAGGGCCCTGCTCAGACGCGGGAGGGCGTGTTGTGCACACACGAGTTCAGGCATGATGCGTGTGTGCACATGGGGTATGGGTTCTGCTGTAGGTTGTGTGTGCAGATGCCTGTCCAGGTGTGCCGCATATGTGTGCATGCAGTCCGGGTGTGGGGTGCACGTATACATGTGTGTTCTGGTATGACACATGCAAATGCGTGGGGCCAGGCATAGGGTGCACGGACAGGGCCAGGAGCCCATGCACGTGAATGTTCAGGTGTGAGGTGTGCATACACACGTTCGGGCACGCCACACATATGTACTTGTGGTCAGATGTGGGATGCATGGTCTCCTGTGCGGTGTGTGCCTGTGCGTGGAGGCAGGGGGTGGATGCACATGTGTTCAGGTGTGATACGTGTGTGTTCAGGGGTGAGGCATGCATATGTGTGTTTGGGCATGCCACACGTATGTGTGGGCAAATGTAGGTTTCATGGCCTCCCGTGCACGTCCGGGTGTCTGGTGTGTGCCTGTGCGTGTAGGCATGGGTGTGTGCACGTGTGTTCAGGTGTGACACATGTGTGTTCAGCCGTGAGGCATGTGTACGTGTGTTCGGGCACGCCACACACATGTACGTGTGGGCAGATGGGGGTTTCACAGCCTCCTGTGCATGTCCGGGTGCCGGGTGTGTGCCTGTGCGTGTAGGCATGGGTGTGTGCACGTGTGTTGAGGTGTAAGGCGTGCAGTGCACTGTATTTCTGAGTATTGGCTCCCAGCCCTCATCCCTAGCCCGTCTGCCTCTCCTATCGCTGCTTGTATGGCCTTGAGCTGCAGAGACCCTGTGAATTGGACAGGATGCGCCCACCCCCGGGTGGATGGGGCAGCCCGGTGCTTTGTCCCCTGGATGGCCTAAGGGACAGCAATGTCACCCAGTCTGGGACAGACCCAGGCTCCCAGTGGGCCCTGGCTCAGGGAAGGGCCCCACCTGCTGACCTGACGTGTGGCTCTGTCCCCTACCTGTGTGCGGGCAGCCGCCTCCCCCTCCCCATCCTGCCGCAAGAAACTGGCCGTCCCTGACAGCCTTGATGTTTCTGCCGACTGGCTTCGCTCAGAACTCTCGGGGCAGGAAGGCCGGGCCTGCAGCTGGAAGGAGGAGAAGCCTCATCCCCAGGGCCCAGGTCAGCTACTGAAACATGGTTCTTTTCTGGGTGTGGATGAAGGAGAATTTGCTGGGGCTTTGAGGGATGGCTAGGAGCTCACTGGGCCTAGAATGAAGGATAGTCTGGAGGACTCCAGCTGTTCTTGTGAGTAGGGTGGGAACACACACAGAGACCTTAACTGCCTCCTAGCACCATGTCTCAGAGGACTGGTGACGTTGAAGATGGCAGCCCAAGGGATTGAGGGGGAGCCAGGGATGCTAGAGGGGTGTGTCTGGAGTGGCTGACCAGGAGGAAAGCAGCAGTGGAGTACAGGGTTTCCCATGGGAGTCTTGTGGGGCTGCCCAGGCACCCATGGGCTGGGGCAGGCAGCTGGGTGGCAGTGTGGGGACATCTGGGGGCTGGAGCTGGGTGGGGCTGCTGGGCCCAGCAGCCCCAGTTCATCCATTTTCGGAGCCACATCCAGGTCTCGTTGGGCCTGGGGCCCTGAGGCCAGGAGCTCAACCTGCCCCTTCTGCAGGGAGGCCTGCGTGCCCTGCCAGGGGCCCAGCTCCAGCCTGCGAGAAGGTGACCTCGCCGGTCAGGGTGAGTAGGCGAGGGCAGGAGGCGGGGGGACCCCAGCCCGTGTGCCTGCCCTCACCTCCCCTCGGCCCCGCAGCTGCACCCCGACTACGTCCCCCAGGAGGAGATCCAGCGACAGCTGCAGAGCATCGAGCAGCAGCTGGACGCCCTGGAGCTGAGGGGCGTCGCGCTGGAGAAGCGGCTGCGGGCGGCCGAGGGAGGTGAGCGGCCGCCTCCCGTGCGCCCCGGCCCGGCCACCGGCCGGCAGCCTCGCCTGGGTCCCCCGGCTCTCCTCGGGCGCCGGCCTCGCCCCAGGCCAGGGGGGGTCCCGGGGCCTCCCCGGTCTCCCTGCCCCCAGCCAGCTCCTCTCCGCAGACGCCGCGGAGGACGCCCTCATGGTGCGCTGGTTCCGGCTCATCCACGACAAGCAGCTGCTGCTCAGGCTGGAGTCAGAGCTGATGTACAAGTGAGGCTGCCTGGGAGCCGCCACGGCCGGCGGGGGGCGGAGCGGGCCTCGGCCCTCACACCTGGGTGTCCCGCAGGGCCAAAGACCAGCGCCTGGAGGAGCGGCAGCTAGACCTGGAGGGCGAGCTCCGGCGGCTGATGGCCAAACCCGGTGAGGCCCGGAAGCCCGGCCTGAGAGCCCAGCCAGCCAGGGGTGGACAGGCCTCAGCCCCAGGGTGGCATGGGAGCTGCTGGCCTCTGTGGGGAGCCCTGCCGGCCCTGTGATGACCCTATGGGGTCCTAGTTGTAGCTGAGCCAGGCAGGCTTGGCTTTGAGGGTCAGCCCCTCTTGGCTGTGTGTCCCTGGCCAAGTCTCTTAGCCTCTCTGTGCCTGGGTTTCATGTTCTCCAAAGTGGGGACTTCACAACATCCCTGCAGACAGCTAGCGTGGGGTGCTAGGGATAAGCGTGTGAAAGGCATGTAGCCTAGCACCGTCCCCTCCCTCCTGGCCGTGGGTCGAGAACCTCTGCCCGGTTTCTGCTTCTCATGGCGGGTGCTGTGGTGCATGCACGTAGGGGCCCATTCTCAGGCGGAGGCCCTGGTCCTCCTCCAGTCCAGCACACAATGCCCAGGGCCGCCACTGAGCCGAGCCCCTGCCCTCCCAGGAGCGGAGGAGCGACGCAGGGTCGCCGGCCGGATGGCTCCCCTGACGGCAGGCTGTCCCCACAGAGGGCCTCAAGTCGCCCCAGGACCGGCAGCGGGAGCAGGAGCTGCTGCGCCAGTACGTGAGCACCGTGAACGACCGCAGCGACATTGTGGACTTCCTGGACGAGGACCGGCTCAGGTGAGGGGCGAGGCTGGGCGGGACACTGTGGAGGTGAGAGGGGGTGGGGCCAGGCGGGACACGGTTTGAGGTGGGAGGGGTAGGGGCAGGCATGGGGTGGGGCCAGATGAGGGTGGAGGGATGGGCAGGGCCAAGAGGCGGTGGGGCCAGGTGAGGGCGGGGACTGGCAAGGGGTGGAGCAGGGAGGGGGCGGGGCGGGTATGGGGTGGGGCCAGATCACAGGAGGAGGCAAAGAACAGGGTCAGGCAAGGGGCGGGCCAGGTTGGAGGCGGGGCCTGGCAAGGGAGTGGGCGTGGACGGGGCGGGGCCAGGCAACCAGTAGGCGGCAGATGAGGGGCAGGTCTAGGTTGAGGAGGCGGGGCCTGGCAAGGTGTGGAGACAGGTGAGGGGTGGGCCAGGTGAGGAGCTGGGGTCAGTTGATGGGACAGAGGCAGGTTAGGAATCCGGCAAGCGAGGGGCGCCCAGGGCTCTGGGGCCAGGTGAGGGTGGGCCAGGGGCCCAGGTCAGGACTGGGTTAGAGAGCAGCTAGGGGCCAGGTTGGAGGACCAGGGAGGCTGGTGGGGAGCAGCCGGCCCCCCAGGTGGGCGGCCCCTCTCGCTGGGCACCACTGACCCCCAGCAGGGGGGAGCCACCCGCAGGGTGAGTTTGCAGGTGGACCCGTTTGCTGGTCAGGCCCTCCCCCACAGGCTGCTGGGCTCGGGGCTCTCAGCCCCCAGACCTCCTACCTGCCCAGGTTCCCACCCTTCAGGTCAGCCCCATCCAGTGGGGCCTTCTGCCGTGGTGGGAATGTCCCACCTATGCTGTCCTGTGTGGTGGCTGCTGGCCCTTGTCCCGTGACCTCCGAGATTGAAGAGCTCCATCTAAAGTCTTGTTCTCAGCCCCGACTTGAGTGCCACCGGTTCTCCGGGCCCCTGCTCTGGGCTGCACAGCTTCTCAGTGGCCCAGAGAACTCTCCTGTCTCGTGCCGCAGATGAGGGCCACATCTGGGCCACAAAGGGCCGGCAGCCAGGCTGACCCCAGGCACGACCCTCTGCAGTCCTGATGGGGCCTTGGTCTCCGTCTGCCCGGGGTCCCTGGGACCCCAGGCCACTGTTGAGGGTTGGGGGCTGGGGAGAGGTGTGGAGAGCAGGGGCCAGGCAGGCTGAGGGCAGGTGGGGCCAGGCTGGGGGTGGCTGTCCCCAGTCCTGGGCACCAGCCCCTGATGGCCACCGTGTCCTCGTTCCAGGGAGCAAGAGGAGGACCAGATGCTGGAGGACATGATACAGAACCTTGGTAGCTCCGGGGAGGCGTTGGGAGGACGGGCCGGCTGGGTGGGGCACCGGGTCTCCCGCGGGAGTGGGGGGCATACAGGCCGTGGCGTGGCAGGGGACGGGCAGGTGCACCCCCAGGAGGGAGCAGCCTGTCCCTCGGGGAGTGTGGGTGGGGTGGGGGGTGCTGGGCAGGGCTTTTGGCCCTTAGCAGGTGCAGTGCAGCAACTCTTTGCTTGTCTGGGGCCCCAGCTAACAGGGGGCCCTGGTGGCTGGGAAGGGCCTTCCCACGGGGCACTGGTGGGCAGACAAGAGACCCTCACTGACCTCCCTCGTCGCAGGCCTCCAGCAGAAGAAGTCCAAATCCCGCTGGGCCAAGATCTGGTCCCCGAAGAGCAGAGGTGGTGCCACCGAGTGAGCTGCCCAGCCAGGGCCGTGGAGCCCTCCCCAGACCCCCGACCTCTTCTTGCCAGTGGGGATCAGGAAGGGAGATGGTGTGGCGCTGGGGTCCCACATGGCCTGTGCTGCCCTCTCTGGGGACCCCGTGGCCTCAGTAAAGATGCTGACCATGCCTTCCGCTCTCTCTGCGTCTCTCTGCGTGTGCTAGGTGGCCTGCGCTGGGCCCTTGACCTGTGCTGGGTCCCTGATCTGCACGGGGCCCCTGATCTGTCCTGAGTTCTACGCTGTACCCAGTGGGGATGGATGTGCTCTGGGGCCTGGGGGGGTGGCGCTGACCCTCTCTGGGCTTGGCCTGGGCTCACTGCCAAGGGCTCTTTAGCCTTTTCTGGCTACACAGGTGGGCTGGGCATGAGCCTCACGGGTACAGGAATGGGTCTTATGGGGCCACTCAGGGACGGACGCCGATGTCCCCCTGGCCTGGGATCTGAGATGTCCAGTGTCTTGGGCGAGGGTGGCCAGTACCTTGTGATGGAGAGCCCCTGAGTGTGGAGGAATGGGGACCCCGTGTGGACGGGAAGGGTGTGTCCAGCCACGGGAAGGTGGGGTGGTGGTCTGGGGGCCTGAAGATGCCCAGTGTGGGGAGAGGGTGGAGGGAGGGGCGGGGAGCGGCTGTCCTGTGAGGCCGGCGGGGCTGTGGCTGCCTGGCCTGGTTCCCTGCAGCTCCAAACAGAGCAGGAATCGGGGAGGGATCTGGGCAGACCTGCACGACGTTGCCTCTGCGCCCATGGGTCTCCCAGAAACCCTGGCCCCTGTGTGGTCACCCCAGACCCTGACGTGTGGCCTGTGGCCACCAGGGGGCGGCAGAGTGCCACACAGCAGGGATGGGTTGCCCGGTGCACCCAGGGCGGCTCCATTTTACCGATAAGGAAACTGAGGATCAGAGACGTGGCCCGACCCCCTGAAGTCACGCAGCACACCCTATGTGGCTGGGGCTGGAGCCTGGGAGTCGATCTCTGAGGGCTGGGGTGAAGGCGGGGAAAAGTCCTGTGGGGTTTTCAGGACAGGGGGCCAAGGGGGAGGGTGACCCGGCAGGGTGTCTGAGGCGCACCACCTGGGCTGAGGACCAGGACACTGATGCTCCTCCTCCCCCGTGTCCGTGGCTGCTTCCTGTGAACCCGGAAGCAGCTGAGGGGGTGCTGGTGGGCGCTGCCTGGGCACATGGTTGGCACTAGGCAGGGTCCTTGCCAGTCACTAAGTCCTGCAGGGCCCAGGGTGTGCTTGCTGCATGCTGGGCCTGGCCTGCTGCCCCTCATAGCACCACGGAGGACCAGGAATGAGCCAAGTGCATCGGAGCTGACCAGGGGCCCGGCGTCCTCATCAGGGCAGCAGAGAGGACAGGGCTGCAGGGCCTCCGGGGGCCCCGTGGGGAGAGGTGGGCCTGACTTCACCTGCAGCCCCCAGCTCTGAAGCAAATCAGCCCCAGGCCACGCCCACCCCAGCCACCTGATAAGGACGGGCGGGCCAAGAAGCTGGGGTGGCAGGGCCACACACTGATGGGAGGCGGGCCTCACTGGATGTCCCCAGGGCCACCCTCTCCTTCTTGTGCATACAGGAGGCACTCAATATGTGTCTGGCGCTTTCTGACCGCAGAAGCAGCCCAGAACAGCAATATTCCAGCACGGGTGTGGAGGAGTGTTCAGGCCAGCGGCTGTTCCCCCCAAACTTCTGTGTCCACGCCAGTCCTCAGTCCTGGGGTCCCTGTGGTCTGTGATTGAAGAATAGTCCAGTCCCAGGACCTGCTGGACTTGGGTCTGGGTCTGGGTGGTGAGTGGCCTCAGCAGGAAGAGGGGGAGTGAACCTGGGGCACGGAGGTACTCAAGGTACCTGGGTGCAAGGAGGTGGCCCTGTGCTCACAGGGGCCTCCAGCCTCAACTCCCTCTGTTGTCTGTCTCTTGCCCTCTCTGTTCCTTCCGCCCTGGCCTCCATGCCACAGGCCCTTTGCACAAGCTGGCCCTCATGTGGAGCCCTTGCTCCTTGTGGCTGGCTCCCGACATCTAGGTCTCCGCATAACTTCACCTCCTTGGAGATGTCTGAGCTCTGGGTTTGGACGCTGCTCCCTCTTCTGCTGCTCTCTAGGAGGGATGTCCCTGAGGTCGCTGGGCTCATCTGTCTCCCACCAGGTGGTTCCTGAACTGGAGCAGCACCTAACCTGGGGTGTGGGCCCAGCTGCTACGTGCCGAGCACATGAGTGAGTGAATGAGTGAGATGTGGGCTTGAGCTGTGGCCTTGGGCCCGGCAGCCACCTTGCAAGTCTGGTGCACAGCAGTGTGACCGATGCTGGTCAGCTCCAGGAGATGGACCTTGTCGGACCCCAGGAGCCACCTTGCTCCCTCAGAGTGGAGGGGGTGGGCCTCGGGCTCCTCAGGTGCTCTGGAGACATCTCAGAGCTGAGGCTGCACCCAGAACCCCGCGCCCAGCTGGCCTGTCCACCTGAGAGCCAGGTGGAGTCCGGCCCGAGTGCAGACAGGTCCAGAGAAAACATGCAGTGTCCCACGAGGAACGCTTCATGTTGATTCTGTGTTGGAGTTGTAGTATTGTATTATTTTAATTTTAATTTACATATGTGTGTATTTATTTATTGCGGTATTTGGGGGTTGAATTCAGGGCTTTGGACTTACTTAGAAAGCGCTCTGCCACTGGACTAAAATTAAAAATTTTTTCAGTCAGTTTCTCTCTAAGTTGTTCAGGCTGCTGCTGGCCCCAAACTCACGATCCTCCTGCCTCTGCCTCCTGAGTCATTGGGACCACAGGTGTGGCCAGCACACCCAGCTGAAATGGTAGTATTTTAGATATTAGCGTTAAATAAGATGTTATTGTCTGAAGCCATACCACCTTGGCCTCTGATCCCATCTGATCTCGGAAGCTAAGCAGAGTTGAGCCTGGTTAGTCCTTGGATGGGAGACCGCCTGAGAACACCAGGTGTTTTATTCTTGGGAGAAGGATCCGGCAGCCCACTCCCAAAACAATCAGCTATCAAAAACCCTATGAATAGCAGAGAAGCACTGACATAGTGCCAGGCATGGCACAGTGTCGGGGAAAGTTTCATCTGTTGTACATCGGGTTGCTAGGAGTTGGACTGGACTCTACAGCACCTAACAGCAACAAAATATTATTAAATTAATTTCACCTGGTTCTTTTAACTTATTTTCTAATGCTGCACTGGAGAGTTCTAGGTCATGTGTGAGACTCTTGTATTTGTGGTTGTAGTATTTCTTTTTTTTTTATTAGAAATTTTTAATGTACATCATAATGTGATTCATTTTGACATGCTTTTCATTGTGACAGTTTGGTTGTAGCATTTCTGAGGGATGAGGTGAGTCTGCTGCATGTAAATGGCTCATTGATAGCCTGGCGCGGTGGCGCACGCCTGTCATCTCAGCCACTGGGGAGGTGGAGGCAGGAGGATCACATGTTCAAGGCCGCCCAGTGGTAGAGCGCTTGCAAAGTGTGTGTGGGGCCCTGGGTTCAACACCCAAGTACTGAAAAAATAAATTAATTAATTTTAAAAAATAGTGGCTCATGGAGATCCTATTTACTGTTTCGGGGTGTCTGCCTGGTGCCCCTCATGCCACCCCTATCCCTGGCCCGCCTCCGGTTCACTGTCCCTCACTGTCCCTCATGCATTTCCCAAGGCTGAGCCTTCGGCCCATCAGCAGCCTGGGGGGCTTGTGGCCCCCTCATTTCCCCACTGAGAGCTCTCTGGGTCTCCCCACCTCTGTCTCCCATGAACTCACTGTGGAGCCTCCTCCAGACTCACATGCGCAGTCACGGGTGGAAACCCCGCAGCCTGTCCGGGAAGCTGGTCCTCTGCCCACTGTTCCCAGTGACATCATCCAAGGGGGACTTTCGCGTGGCTGCAGGCCTGTGGTCAGAGACCTCCCTAGACCGTTTGTTCCTCTGCCTTTTATCCCCTTGGTCAACCAGCAAGGGTTTATTGACACCTGAGTGCCATGCCACCTCCCAGGTCCAACCTTGAACAAGAGCCCAGTGGATGGACAGGCAGGTACAAGGGAAAGTTCAGTCTGGGGGGCAGGAGCTCGGCAGGGAGAGCATGGGAGTGGAGAAACCCCAAGTGCGGGGCTTGAAGGGTGAGGCCGAGTCAGCCCAGCTGGGTGTGGATGGGCAGCAGCTGGTGCAAAGGCCCTGTGGCAAGGGGAGTCCAGATTCTGGCTGGAGCTCCCGTCCGCAGGCTCCAGAACCATGACTGCCATTTTCACGCTATGCTGCCCTGGGGTTGTCCAGGCCCCTGTGCTCCCGTGAAGCTGGGGACCAAGGCTCTGGAGGAGAGTGGTCATTCTGAACCCATCCACGATGGTGTGGCCTGCGCCTCTGCCCTCCCGGGGGCCCGAGTTGGGTCTGGCGGCCTCCTGCCTGCCAAGTGACCTTTCTTGGGGCCATGCTGGGGGTGGAGCGTGGGGCCCGTTCTCCGTCAGGCTGGCTACTCCTCCTGGGGTGGGCACGATGGGGACTCAGGGCTCTCCCTGGGGATGGCCAGTGGGCAGCGGGGCACTGCTGGCTCCAAATGTCCCCTCCCTCCCCATCCTGCTCCCATCTCTGCCTCTGTCTCCCTCTCCCTCCCTCCTTCCCACAATCTCCCCATTATTCTTTGCTATGAGAGGATCATCCGGGAAGTTCTACCTCTTATCTGACCAGTGCAGAAAGTCAGCGTGCTGCCGTAGATCATCTCACCTCTCACTTTGGGTGCCAGGGCCAGAAGGGGTCCCCTGCTTCCCTCAGCAAAGGCTGGCCTTTGTGTGACCCCCAGACCCGGGCTCCCAGGTACGGCTGGGGGGCCTCTAGGGACACGGGTGGTGGTGGTGCTGTCACTGCCAAGAAAACAGGGGCCGGGCCAGCCAGCAGTGCTTGGCCGGGCTCCAGGCAGCAGCCAGGTAGGCGGCCGTTTGCCTCCCTCCCCTGGAAGTGGGGGGTCCTGGGGGACCCCAGCGTCACGTGACCCATCAGCTGACAAAACAGGATGACTCAGCCGGCAGCTGTCGGCCCCTGAAATAATGACAAAAACAATTAGCAATCCAAGCAGTAGCCTTTCTTTAATTATCTCCTCTGAGTTTAATTAACTAGCTAAATTATCAGCAGTAATGTAGGCATTAATTATGTCAAATTACAGTGTAAAACTCACAAAGTGTGGAAAATGTCAATTCAGCTTGCCTCACCTGCCAAGCGGGGTGCTGGGCGCCCGCGTGCGCATACCTACGCGTACCTGGTCGTGCTGGGGGCCGAGGGGCCTCCGGGCTGGGCCATGGAGCGGGGGGCGGCGTTCTTGGGGTTCCACGGCAGGACGGGCCAGGGGATGGGCGGCCAGACCCTGGGGGTCCCGGTGGGGCGGTAGGGACACTTTGGCTCCGACTGAGGGAGGGAGAGAGCCTGCTCCCCGACCAGATGGTCACTGATGCTGAATTATTAAATTATGAATATTAATACAAATCAGACGCAAAAGAGGTAATAATTTTGCTGCCCTACAGAAATAATTAACATAATTTTGATAAATTACATGATAAGAGAATCTCAAAATGGAGGTAGATTTATCTTAATTAATATCTTGGACCAGCTCTGAAAGGTAAATTGCTCCTTGGGGGTCCAGGGCAGGGTGAAGCCAGGGTGGGATGTGGCCCTGGCCCAGGACCCAGGTTTCCTGTGACCTCAGAGCCAGTGGGGGAAAGGCGTGGGCCCCTAGTCCCATCTGGACGCACCAGAGCGTCTGCGCTGCGAGGTGGGCCCTCTGAGCCTCAGTTTCTCTTTCTTGCAGGCTGGCTGGCTGGCTTGGGTGCTGGGGCTTTGGCCAGGTTTTCCCGCCAAGACGCCCTGGCCTGTCCTGGGACACCTGCCCAGCAGGCAGGCCGCACCCCTGCCTCCTCACCTGTATACTCCTGGCCAGGGAGGTAGGGGCACCGAATTCTAGTCCCAGCAACACATCCCATTTCTGAAGGGTCTGAGCTGGGCCTCTCCCTCTCTGGGCCTCAGTTTCCCTCACGTGTGACAGCAGCCAGAAGCACGGACTTTGACGTCTGCTGGTCGCTCCTCCCACCCCTCGCCTTTCCTGATGCCCACCTGTCCCACGGAGGGGCATCTGCCAAGCACAGGTACCTCCAAAGTTGCTGGCCAGCCTCGGGTGGTGGGTCCTGGGTCCCTGGCCAGACCTCCTGCTCCAGTAGCCTGGCTTTCAGTGGCCTGGAACCATGGGTGGCCTACTGGGGAGCTTGTCACCTGGGGGCCCAGGACTGAGTCAGGGTATAAGCGCCCGAGGCTCCCCTCCTACTCTGTCTCTCTGCTCCATCAACACTGGCCTGTGCTGCCTTCTAACAGGCTAAGAAGGCACCTGCCGCAGGGCCTTTGCACTTGCTGGTCCTGCCTCTTGGGGCAACTCATTGACTCCCCTGCCTCTCTGAGTGTTTGGGTTTCTTCTTCTTCTTTTTCCTCCTCCTCCTCCTGTCCTCCTTCTCCTTCTCCCTCTTTTCCTTCTCCTTTTTCTTCTTTTTGAGGCAGGGTCTTTCCAGGTCCAGTCTGGCTTGGACCTCATGATCTTCCTGCCTCCACCTCCCAAGTGCCAGGTTCAAAGGTGTGGCCACCATGCCTGGCTTGAATGCTGAGTTTTTTGGTGGCCCTGTTGGGCTTCCCCATGGCATCCTGTCCCATCCACTCCTGTGTTCTTCACTCGTGACCACAGCCAGCCTCCATGGTCGACCCCCGGCTGCTCACTGGATGCCTCCCTGGAGACCCTGTGCGCCCTGAGGGCAGGAGCGCCAACTCTTCTCTTCATAGCTGTGCCACGAGGGCCTGGCACCCAGTAGGGGCTCAGTACAACTTTGCTGACTTCATCAATTAGCAGGATGTCTTCCACGTTGCGAGTCCACCACCTCTGATGGGTTCAAAGAGCGCAGGGCATGTGTCGCTGGACCACAGGGTCCAGGATATCGGTTATGCACACTGGGGCCACGTGGGGTGTGCACACCGGGGCCACAGCCTCCACGTGGAGCGGGCAAGCCCTGGGTGCACAGCCTTTCCAGTGTGGAAGACGCTTCCTTGCCCAACCCTGTGGCACCAGGCCACGTGTGGGAAGCAGCGTTCTGCTCATCCGTGTGCTGCGTGGTGCAGAGCATGCCACCTGCGTGTATAAGGCCACGTCTCTTTGTGACTCCTGGCGCAGGACAGCTGCGGGACGTATGTCACGTACTTATCACATCACCCACTTGGGCACCGCAGGTGAGAAACCGAGCCAGGGGCCCAGGTCCCTCAGCTTGTGATTCTGTGCGGTGCATGTGGGGTTCTGGTCGGTGCGGACGTGTGGGTCTGTCCCGGTCTAGAAGGCAGGGGAGAGGCAATGGCCGTGCACCTTTCCCTTAAGGACTGCAGCCAGGCCCGGGCTGGAGACAGAGCGGTCAGCATTGTGGCAGGAGGGAGCCAGTCTCGGGGAGCTGCGAGGCCCCCCAGGGTCACACAGAGCCAGGTAGAGCAGGGCCGGGGCGGGGCCAGACTGCAGGGAGTCCCTGGTGGGTTTCCTGTGGCTTGGGCCCTTCCTGGCACTGTGGCTGGAGTTGGGATTGGAGGAGTGGAGGTGGTGGCCTGGGCTGGCTGGCATGCGGGGCACAGGGTGGGCAGCTACCTGGCCACTGCCCTGGCTAGAGAAAGATCTCCTCCCACCAGCAACTAGCAGGCCCAGGGCACTTGGTTCCTCCAAGAACAGGGTGCTTACTACACATCTGCCAAGGCCATCCCAAGCAGGTGCAGCAGGGCGGCCGACAGTCCGCTTAGCTCACTCCAGAGAAAGGCCAGCTTGTGTCCTAGAGGAGGAGATGGACAATGACAGAGGCACACTCCAGGTAAAGAGAATGCCAGGGGGGCTGAGGACTCTGAGGCAAGTCAGCTGAGCTGTGCTGCATGATAGGATGGTCAGGGCAACATCTGAGGGCAGAGCACACCGCGAGGCTGCAAGTGCAAAGGCCCAGGGGCAGGTGGATGTGGCACAGAGTCCCACCACTGTGGCGTGGTGTGCTGAGGAAAGAGTGAGGTCCTCCAGTGCACAGGTAACCGGCTTGAAACGCAAAGGGCCTTGAGAGTTGATTCTGTCCAGGCTGGGCGCATAAGCAGGGCCACATTGGCACTGTGGGAGAGAACTGAGGCTCTGACCTCCGACCTAGCTGCTGGACAGATGTCAGCTCTGAGAAGCCTCAGTGTTCCCATCTGTGAAACAAGAGCTGAGTTGCTTCCCACGTGGTCCCCAGACCTAGGCCTGGGGTGGAGACAGCTTGTGAACCCCGGAGTTGCTGTCCTGTGGAACAGTGATGGCCACATAGGGCCAGTGGACTTGCGGGAGCAGCAGACTAGGAAGGGCCCTCGTGCTGCTTGAGGTCAGGGGGTGGAGCTGCAGAACCCCAGGCCCTAGGGCTTGGTCAGGTTCTGGGTGACATCATAGGGGCAGAGTACAGATTGCCAGGCCTTAGAGATTGGCCAGGATCTGTGTGATGCCACGGAGGGTGGAGCCTCAGAATGCCAATCTCTGCGAAGATGTTAAAGGAGGCGGAGCGCAGAATGCCGAACTGCACGGATTGGCTGGGATTTACATGACGTCAGAGGTGCAGAAGGGCCCAGTGGGAAGAACTTGGGAGTTGGTTCTCAGGGTTCTGACTTTGCAGGGTGTCAGGCAGGGGTGAGATGTGAGATCCGGCTTTGCTTTTTTTTTTTTTTTCCAGTACTGGGGGTTGAACCCAGGGCCTCGCACCTGCATGCTCTGCAAGTGCTGGACCACTGAGCTGCACCCCCAGCCCATTTTTTTACTTTTTGAGACAGGGTCTCACTAAGTTACGCAGACTGCCCGTGGTCTCGAACCTGTGATCCTCCTGCCTCCGCCTCCTGAGCCACTAGGATTACAGGCGTGCGCCACCGCGCCCGGCTTGGCTTTGCTTTCTTCTTAAATGTCTGAAACATTTCGAACACAGAAAACCACAGGAAATGATGTAGCATGGCTGTGTTCCCCGCACCAGGACTATGCGGGATGAGAACTTCTGCCCTTCCTAGTGTGATCTCCCGCCCGACCCTGTCTTTTTAAAATAACCGCGGTATTCTGGAAGATGTGTATTTGCATATTTACAGACACATGGCAGAGGCAGTGTGGAAAGTCCCTGTCGTCCCACGGCCTCCCCCAGGAAGCTCTGGTGACTTTGGTGCCCGTCATGGCCACAGAGCCCCCAGGGCCTGCGCTGCTTCCACGCTACATTTGATTGGGATGCCTGCGCTGTCCCCCAGCATCCCTTTTCTGTTTCAGGGGCCGCCTGGCACTGCCCCCTCCGTCTCCTTGGCCCCTCTGTGCTCGGCCTCCCCTGCGGCGGCCTTGACAGTTTTCAGGAGCCTTGGGCAGGCGCTTTGCAGAACATCCCGGCCTTTTTCGCCTGAGATTCTTGCCACGGTGAGAGGAGGCTCTGGATGGAGGCTGCCGACCTCGGAGGGGAAGGGAGGCCCTGATGGCACGGCCAGGTCCAGGTTCTGAGAAGAGGAGCCTGGCCGAGTGGGAGCCTCGGTGAGGGCTGGCGGGACTACCTGGGCATTTTAAGGGGGTCCGGGGTGGAACTTGGGTGAAGGAAAAGGCTGGGCATGTGGAGATGGTCAGGTCTGGCAAATGGTGGGTCCAGAGCTGTTGGAGGGGTGAGGCTGAGGTAGTGGGGAGGCCAGGGGAACCCCGATTCTTGTCTGGGTGCTTGAGGCATGTGGGCAGTGGTGGAACAGAAGCTGGGCCCCCCTCCCCCAGCGTGGCCCCCTCAGGAGGCTGAGGGCCACCCCTCCGCACCCAGTGACAAGGACCTGAGGCTCTGGATCCGTCTAATTAATTCATCAGGTGCCACGCTGGGGTGGCGGATGATGTGCCAGTGTTTAATTACAAACTTCCACAGCCAAGCACTTTAATTACCTCGGGCCAGGAGAGCATACCGGCTTCAGCCCCAGCCCAGGGCGGCTGTTCTGAGCCCTCGTGGCTGCCAAGCCCAAGGGGCGGTGTGGGCCCGGGGAGCCGCAGCAGGACGTGGGCAGCTGTGGACAGTTGCAGGGGGTGCGAGGGCTGGGCCCCAACTCCCCTCCTCTGTGCCACCCCTGGGTAGGGGCCGCCCAAGCCCCGGGCCCGTCTGAGTCCTCGGGGCTCTGCGGCATCAGTGTTCCGACACCCCCTGTGCCACCTGGGCCACGGGTGCCTCCACAGGGACAGGGTGGCCCCACACCGGTCACTTTCTTCCTCCTGCCTCAGTTTCCTCACCTACAAAGCAGGGCTCAGAGCAGGCATTGGATTGGCCCATCTCCACCGCCGCAGCCCGTTCCTGAATGGGCTTAGCAAGGCTCAGAGAGGTAAAGCAAGTTGCTCAAAGCCACGCCCCGCGGGTGGCACAGCCAGGGCAGGCATGGGGCCGTGTTTAACTGGGTCTGGGTGACATGGTGGAAGGTGAGCAGTAGAGTCGTGACAGCGGGGACGGGAAGCCGGGAGAGGAGGCGGCCAGACAGTAGTGGGAGGGATTTGCCCAAGGTCGCGTTTGCAGAGATGGTGCTGAGCCAGGCCGCTTCGCCCGGTCCCCAGCACGATCGCCCCACCCACCAGGTGCAGCCTGAGTCCGGGCCTGCCACTGAGCTTGGCACAGGGTCTAGGCAGCAGCAGGCGCTGCCCATCTCTGGCTGGGCTGGCGGCCGGGCCAGGGCCATCTGTCCCTGGCAGCCCCTTGCCCTCCGCCCCTTCAAGAGAGGCTGGCAGGGTGGGGGGTTGTGGCTGGAGGTGTCCTTGCCTTCCTGCCCAAGGCAGCCACGGGCACTGGGGGGGACCCCACACGTGACCAGGCCACCCTAAACCCCCCCGCCCTGCCTTTCAGAGCTTCCTGGTACCTGCACTGTCTGAGGTGGGGGGAGAACTTGAGAAAAGAGATGCTCTCTCTCCCATCCCTGCACACACCCGGTACAGATGGGGAAACTGAGTCCTACAGAGGGTTCAGGACTCACTGAAGGTCACAGCTGCCACCCAGAGGCCTGTGGGCACCTCCTGCGCTCTCTGCCCCCTTATCCACTTGACTCTGAGGTCCCGAGATACCTGCCTCTCATCTCAAACTCCTGGCCTTGGAAGCATTTGGCACGAGTCAGAAGCCGGGGGTGAGGCCTGCCTTGGCTACTTCCTAGACCCCGACGCTGGTGTGTGAGGGGTAAATGTTGTTGTTGTTAGGTGCTGTCGAGTCGGTATCCGACTCATAGCGACCCTCTGTACAACATGGGAAACACTATTGTCAGTGCTTCTCTGCTGTTCAATGGCAGATTGATTTTTGGGAGGGGGTTGCCAGGTCCTTCTCCCAGGAAGGGTAAATGTTGTTGTTGTTGTTGTTGTTGTTAGGTGCCGTCAAGTCGTGTCCGACTCATAGCGACCCTCATAGGGTTTTCAATGGCTGACTGTTTCAGGATTGCCTTGGGAGTGGATTGCCAGGCCCTTCTCCCATTTTTGCGGTGCTGGGAATCGAACTCTGGACCTCAGAGACTGCAGAGCAGTGCTCTACCAACTGAGCTAAATCCCAGAGCTATCTATTAATCATTGAATAAACACGGCTTTATGGCTGGCTCCCACCGCACCCACGATGCTGGTCTCAAGCGCGCTGTGCCGCTCTCTGTTAGGTGGCCTTTGCTTACCTTCTCCTGCCTCTATTTCCTCATCTGTCAAATGGAGCCGCAGTGCAGAGGATTAAGCGATGCAGTGAGGGACTTTATTGCAGTCCTGGCTCAATGCTTAATCCTCCCCCATGTGCACCTATGCACACACGGAAGTGCACACCAAAGACATTCCAACACCCCAGGACAACAAGCACCCCAGGAAGACGCCGTGCTGCCCACGCCCAGGGGCGAGTTCTGGCATCACCACCCGGCCCCAGCAGAAAAGACCAGCCCAAGCCGGGCACCATGGCGCCCGTCTGTCCTCCCAGCCACCTGAGAGGTGGAGGCAGTTCAAGGCCAGAGGCAGCCTGTGCAACCTCACGAGACGCTGTCTCAAGATAAAAACAATAAAGATAAAAAAGAGAAGCGCTGATGTGCAGCTGGGTGGTGGAGCAGTCGCCTAGGAGGCACGGGGTCCTGGGTTCGACCCCCAGGACCTCCCCCCAAAAAAGAATAGGCCTGCCCCCACACCCATGCGCCCCCACAGCTTCCACAGCACCGTTTATCCGCGCAGGTCAACGGCTCGCGGTGTCTGCACCGTGGAATTGTTCGAACACCGATCCGCCGCAAACGCTCCTTAATTAGATTCCGCAGAACCCCGACGCACAAACAGAAGATATTAATACCACACGGGGCGGCGTCCGCTGCAGTTTACACAGATCAGAGAACAGTCTGGGTGCAAAGAGGTTGTACGCGTGACAGGTTGTTACTTTACAAGTTAGGGCTGCGGGCATGTGACGAGCCTGGCTGTCACCGGCTCTGAGCAGGATCTGGGGGCTGGGGACTGGGAGTGGGGGGCCAGGAGGACAGTGGGGGGTCAGAGCTGAGGGCCCGGGGCAGGGCGGGCCTGAACAGAGGCCTGGGTGACTGAGGGCTGGAGGAACAGACACAGGCTTTGGGGGTCGCAGAGATCCTTGCGGCTTATTCTTCTGGACATCATTCAGGTACTCAAAGTAGAGCTGACCTTGACGGGAATGGAGTGATGGAGTGAAGCCGCTGGGACCTTCTTTTGCTGATGTGGCACAACTCAAAATGAGAAGAAGCACAGTGGCTGCAACAATGGGCTCAAACATAAAACGATCGTGTGCATGGCATGGTGTAGGGTAGTGTTTTGTTCTGCGGTACTTAGTGTCACTATGAGTCGGACCCAACTCAACGGCATGTAACAATAACAACAACAATTTTGAAACAGGGTCTTTTTTTTTTTTTTTTTTTGAGACAGGGTCTTGTTAAGTTGTGTAGGCTGCCTCTGGCCTCGAGCTCACGATCCTCCTGCCTCCGCCTCCCGAGTCGCTGGGGTGACAGTCATATGCCACCGTGCCAGGCCTAGATTCCCACTGCATTAACTCTATTTCCTTACTTCTGGGTTATGGTCTTCCACTGGGGGCTTTGCTAACCCTGGCCCCGGCCTTCCGCGTGCACAGGAGCTCTGTCCTTGGTCTCTTCCTCTGGGCCTGAGCCCAGCCCTACTCACCCCGGGCAGGCACCAGACTGCCAGGGACTCTGGACTTGGTGCTTACTGGGACCCCCAGCCCTGAGGCTGCTGAGCTGGCCTCGCCTCTCTCCTCCCACAGAACCTCAACAGGGCTCTTGCCTGCTCCTGCCCCTCCTCTGCCACTGCCCACTCCTCTGACGCTCCACTTTGAAGCAGGTGGCTGTTTCCTGCTTCCTGTTCCCCGGGAATATGAGTGTCATAAAAATGTCCTCTTTTATTGGTCACACCAGGTCTGCATGTCTTACCACACCGGGTCACAGTGGATCCTTAAAACATCCTGTCCTGGCCCAGTGCAGTGGCGCCCACCTGCGAGTCCAGCACTCGGGAGGCGGAGGCGGGAGAATGGCGAATTCCAGGCCAGCCTGGGCCTTGAGAGACCCTGTCTCAGCCTCGAGAGATCTTGTCTCCAGGTGGAGCAGGAACCTGGCATGGTGGCCAAGCCTGTGATCCCAGCACTGTGGAGGCAGAAGCGGGAGGATGGTGAGTTCCAGGCCAGCCTGGGCTACATAATGAGATCCTATCTCAAGGTAAAAATACGTGAATAAATACATAAAGGACTGGGGACGTAGCTTAGTGGCTGAGCACTTGCCTAGGACATGCAAGGCCTGGGGTCAACCCCTAGTACCACAAAACCAAAAAGAAAAACAAAAATTTTAAAGCCCACTGCGTCCTGGCCCACATCCAGGCCAAGAGGACATGCCAGACCATGTTCCCAGGCAGGGCACACCATGGGCACCATCTTGAGAGCTTTCCAGGACTTATCTGGACATCAGCCCTCTGAGATAGAGGATGGTACAGATGAGAAAACAGGCTCAGAGAGGTTAGGCAACCCACTGGAGGGCACACAGCACTTCAGCGGAGCCCAGGATGGGCTGATCTCCAACTCTCTTGTCCCCTCTTTGGGTGGAGTAGTGTAGGTGACCCGGATGCCTCTCTCCTCCTCTCAGGGCCAGGGTTGTTCTTATATCACAGGGGAAGGTGGCCCTGCTGTTGGCAAAGGGAAAGCGTGATTGCCTCAGAGAAACTGCTGCTGATGTATTCAATTAGGTGTAATTTATAGAAAGGCTGCTGGAGTTTCCAGCCAAATAATAATAATAATGATAATAATAATAATAATTGCATGACTTTCCTTCCGAGGCCCCAGGGACAAATTAAAATAATGGAAAGCGAGTTCCTAATTGGCGAGGGCTGCGGGAGTCAGGGCGGCCTCCAGGTGCCTGCCCGGTAGGCCACGGTTCACCTCCCCGAGGCCCAGCCTGCCTCCCCTTGCTGTGGCCTTGAGCCCCACACGCACGCCAGCGGCTGCCGAGCCTGGGACCCCCCACCAGGCCCCAGCCTGAGGCAGGGCTGGAGGCCGAGGGGTGGCTGGGGGAGCCCACGACATCCACAGCCGATGCTGTCCGGCCGCTCCCACCTGCAGGCCGCCCCAGGGCCCTGCTCCCTGGAGCCCTTGCCAGAAGAAAACAGTTCTCCATGCCTGCGGGGATCCAAGCCCTGTAGCAACACCTTGGAGCGGCCCCGGCATTCCAGGGGCGAGCGGGGGCGGTGCCGACAGCGCCATCCTGATCCACCCTGGCCCGCTGATGCCCGTCTGTGAGGTGGCGTCGGGCTGAGACTGGGGCCCGAGGGGGCTGCCGCAGCCCAGAGGTGGGCGCCTGCTGGCCTGCGATCCCATCAGCCGGGCACGAGGCCCTGTCTGTGGGCCCCCACGGCCTTCCCTTCCTCGCCCCAGGCCTGGGGTGACTCAGTTTCGCAGGTGGAATGCTGCAGGCCCACCACGTCTATGCCTGTGCTGGCATGCGCAGTTGGGGTGCAGCGGCCCATTGAGCCCCAGGCTGGTGGGCCAGTACCTCCTGGTGGGATCCTGGGTTCCTGTGTCCTGGCAGGGGTCGGGAGCATCAGGCCTGGTCTGCGGTGCTGTGGCTCAGGTCCCATGGCCCCCAGGGAAGCCCCCAGCTCTCCTGCCTCAGCAACCCCGCGACTCACCCCCTCCACCCATCCGTCCGTGCCTGTGTCCCACGGCCACCTCACCCGGGGCTGTTGTGTTGCTTGGGTCAGGGGCTCTGCAGCACACAGCTCTCTCTGGCCGGTCATCTCGGGGCCCAAGGGGTGTGGCCACCTTGAGAGACACAGCTTATGCCTACGGGTTAAGGAGGTGGCAGTGAGTGACTTCCTGCTTGGAGTAAGGACAGAAATTCACAGCTAGCAAATGAATTGTAAGTTAAACAGGTTAATGCGGGAGGAAGAAAGGAGGAGGACAACCAGCGGCCGCGGGGGGAGGCAGCGGGGCTTCCAGGAGGGTGTCGGGGGCTCCTAGGCTGGTGGAGGGTGGCCGGGGCCCCCTCTGTCCTTTTGGGAAAGTAGCCCTCCAAGCAGCAGGGATTCCTGGAGGCTGGCCTGGGAGGGCAGCGCTGGCCAGCTCCTTCCTTCTCTCCAGGGTCCATCAGCCAGATGTGAAATTGACAGAGCCTCCTCTTTCCTTTTCTTTCCTTTCCTCTTCTCTTCTCTTCTCTTCTCTTCTCTTCTCTTCTCTTCTCTCTCTCTCTCTCTCTCTCTCTCTCTCTGTCTCTCTCTTTCTATCTTCGTGGTACTATGGAGTTTGAACCTGCATCCAATTCCATCAGATCTTGGAAGCTAAGCAGGGTCGGGCCTGGTTAGTTCTTGGATGGGAGACCACCTGGGAACACCAGGTGCTGTAGGCTTGGGAGAAGGACCCGGCAACCCACTTCCCCCAGAACAATCAGCCACTGAAAACCTCATGAATAGCAGACAAACACTAACAATAGTGTTTCACCTGTTATATGCAGGGTTGCTATGAGTAGGACACTGACTTGATAGCACCTAACAACAGCGACAGGGGATTTGAACCCCCTAGTGGCTCTGCTACTAAGCTGCACCCCCAGTCCTTTTAAATTTATTTATTTTGAGTTAGAGTCTCGCTAAGTTGCACAGGTTGCCTCTGGCCTCAGACTTGTGGTCTTCCTGCCTCGGCCTCCTGAGTTGCTGGGATGACAGGCGTGTGCCCTGGTGCCTGACTAATAAAGCATCCTTCACTTATGATCCTGGACCGGCTGTGGGGTCCAAGCAGGGTCCCTGTCCTTGGGGCTTCCTGGACTGACCCCTGTCCTCAGGGGCAGCTGCTCCAGACCTGGTGTTACCACCGCCTATGTCCAGCTTCAGCCAGCTGCTGAGACGGGGGCTGGATCCTGGCCAGGGACTGTGTCATCACGTGCAGATGGGCCTGGGGAGAGGGGGCTCCAGGAGATGGGCAGCGCCTGGGCGTGGGGGCGGTCCTCAGGGTGGACAGCTGGCTCATGGCTGGCCTGGTCACCTCCGTTTGCCCAGCTTCCTCTGCCCCTCTCTGCCCCACCTGGCACCTGGCCCCTCCATCATCCCTGCTGCTCACCTGGCCCCCCTCTGACGGGTACCCGAGGCCCCTCTCCCTCCCTCAGTCTCCCCTCCCTGTGCCCCATCCCCTCCCTCCTCCCTCCTCACCCCTGTCATCCCAGGCTGCAATTACAGCTAATCATATACCTGCGCCGCTTGTGAAGCTATTAGCCGTTCTCCCTGCCCGGTGGGAAATCAGCCAGGCTGGACAATTAGCTTTTTAGTTCCAACTCAGATTCTGATGCAAGAAATAAACAACTTGGAGCCACTCCCTCCCCCTCTACTCACTCCTCCCCTTTCCTCTCCCTCCTCCTCCTGCTCCTCCTCCAGTCCCTCCGCCTGGGGCATCGTCCGCATCCCTCCTGCCTGCTGGGCCTGGTCCAGCGCCCTTGCTGTTGCCCATGCGATTGGAGGCTGCATTCGGACGATCCAAGCCTCCAGCGAGCAGAGAGCCTTGGCTTCCTCTCCACTACCGTTCCAGAAACATGCAGGAGGGGGTGACAGTGACCAGGGCTATTTTCGGGGCCTCTGCAACCCCACGACCCCCAGGCCAAATCCTCCCTGCCTGCTGAATTCCTCGTCCTGTGCGTGTGTGTCTGTGTCTGTGTCTGTGTGTGTGTGTGTGTGTGTGTGTGTGTGTGTGTGTGTGTGTGTGCGTGGGCCCGCACCCATTTGTAATTAAGCAGTTAATTGCGCCGGGTTCTTGATTAGCTTTGGGGGATGGTACTGTTCTAGCGAGATGAGGTGTTGTATACAGTTCAGAATCATTTAGAGAAATTGGAGCTAATTTTGCTGTCTGCGCTTATTACTGCATTAATTTAATTTGGGTTGCTTTTAGCTCATTAACACATCTAATTAATTCGTTGACATCACTATTAAGATGTCTCTTTGAAATTGGCGTCTCCAGACAATCAGGATGGAGAGGCTGACACGCGAGGCGCGGGGCTGCCTGGGAACACAGGGAAGGGAGGGGGGAGAGGCCACTAATGAATTTTCCATCAGAACTGTGCGATTTGTCAGAGGGGTGTGCGGCGGGTGGAGGGAGCCGAGACAAAAGAAGGGGGAGCCCGAGAGCTCTGCATTGGCTGGCCAGGTCTTAAATATTGAATTGCTTATGAAAACAAACAGACTGGCTCAGAACTGGGGCCAGGCGGGGCTGCGCACCGCCCTGCCCAGCTCCACTCCGCTCTGGCGTTCCCGGGCATTCCTGGACCAGGCTACCAGGTCAATGTCAGGGTCATCTCAGGGAGGATGCCGGAGGTCTGAGGGGCTGTGGAAGTGGGGAGTCAGAGGCACACCTGCCGTGGGGCGTGGTGAGACGGTGCGCAACCCCCTTGTTGAGCAGATGGGGAAACTGAGGCATCAGGAGGGAAGCAGTGTTGCCCGGGGTCATAGGGGAGCTGGGGACATTTAGCTGAGATCAGCAGCGTCCCATATTCAGGCTGGTGAGCGGCCACACCCAGGCTGGTGAGGAGGCCCTCAGGACCCCACCAACCACACGCCTGCCTCTGCCTCCTGGAGGGTCCCACTGGGCATGTGAGAAGAAGGTGACCACCAACTCTCAGGGCACCAAGACCTGGGCCCGAGGAGGAGCAGGGGTGGCATGCACAGTGGCATCTCTGAGCATGGCACCTGCCAGGGCGTGGCCTCCCAGGGCCCAATGAAGCCCCTCGATTCTCTGTCATCTAGTTTTGTGCCCCTCAGTCTTACCCTCTCTTGCAGGGTCCCCTTTTCTCTTCCGGGGGAGGCAAACCTGTTTGTGGGTCAGAGAGAGTCCCCCAGATACCTCTTCCTCTAGGAAGACCTTTGGATTTCCCACCGGTGCTGGTAGGCTCAGCACTGGCAAAGTGCAGACTCATGTGTCTCCTGAAGAGCACACAAAATACCAGAGGCCCTCTTCATAGGAACCTTTCCGTGGCTGCTTGGGCTTCCTCACAGCATGGCAGTGTGTTCCAAGAGTAGGTGCCCCAGGAGAATGGGCAGGCATGCTTGGCCTTTTTTTCTTTTTTCTTTTGAAGTACTAGGGGTTGAACACACAGCCTTGTACATGCTAGGCAAGTGCTGCACCCCCAGCCCCTTTAAAAAACTAAAAGTTTTTATTTTGAGACAGGGTCTCCCTAAGTTTTGCAGGCTGCTTCTGACCCCAAACTCGAAATCCTCCTGCCTCCTCTTCCCGAGTCACTGGGATGACAGGCGTGCACCATAGCAGCTGGGATGCCTGGCATTTTTATGCCCTAGCCCGGGAAGCTACTTTGGTTGAGGCAATCAAAAATGCCCATCCTGGTTCAAGGGCAGGGGATCTGGTCCCACTTCTTGATGGGAATGTTCTGGAAGAGCTTGTAGGTGGCAGGTTCTGCTGCTCCTGTCCCCAGAAAACACATCCAGGCACCTTGGCTCTCCTCTCTGCTCTCTGCTGCTTGGTGACGTTTATGGGCTGCATTGTGCCCCCCAAATTGATAAGCTGAGTACCTCCCATTGCTTCAGTACATGGCTGTAGTTGGACACCGAAGAGGGAATAGCAGGAACCCTTTCTCCTAGAAGATCCTGGGGATGCCTGGAACTTCCAGCAGTCCCAAAGCCTGGACGCTATGGTCTATGAAGTGACCCCCGCAAAGGGCTCCTGTGTTAGGGTTTGGCCCCTGATAGTGACACTATTTTGGGACCGTGTGGAGACTTTGGGGGATGGGGCATAGCTGGAGGAAGCACCCTCTCCGGGGCTATGTCTTGTCCTGGCTGCCCTCTGTTGAGCTCGCTCCTTCCTGTCCACCACGAGCCAAGCAGAGTTTGTCACAGGGCTCAGCCACCATGATGTTCCAGCTCATGGAAACACAGAGCCGAGTGACCATGGAGTGACCATGGACCAAACCCTCTGAAACCATGAGCCAAAGCGAATCTTCCCTACCTTTAAGTTGGTTTTTGACTGGTAACTTGTCACAGTGACAAGAAAAGCTAACCAGTGTTCCATATCCTGGCAGACACTTTCTTTCTTATACATATATCCCTATGATTGAGTTTGATCTGTAACTTAGGCGCAGTGAGAGATTAATAATAACTCATAACAAATAACATAATTATAACAACACACTGTGATAAAAGTTAGATGAATAGGGTCTCTCTCCAAAAATATCTTATCACACTGTACATTTTTGTAACCTCAGCACATAATTAATTTTCTTTCCTTCTTAAGTGGAGAACTTTTTCTTCTTCCTTTTAATGAAGATTTCTCTCTGGCATATCTGAATTGCCAGTTATCACTACTGAGGCCACTATTCATAAAATAAGGTCAGTTTCCCTAGTCCATCTGATAACTAAGATGGCTGCTAGTAACTAATGGGAGGGTAGCATATATAGCATGGATACACCAGAAAAAGGGGTGATGCATAGCCTGGGTGGAGCAGAGGGACGTGGTGAGAGACTTCATCGTGCTACTCAGAATGGTGTGCTATTTAAAACTTATGAATTGTTTCTTTCTGGAATTTTCCATTGGATATTTTTCAGATTGTTGTTGACTGTGGGAAACTGAAATCTTGAAAGTGCGGACAAGAGGGGATGACTCTCAGGTAAAATGAGGTTACAAATAATTTAAATTTTAAGTTGTTCTTTATTTAGAATGACATTAAGGAACAAATAGAAAACATTTTAGTCTCAAGGCATTCAATGGAGGAAAGGACAGTCTTTTCAACAAGTAGTTCTGGGAAAATGGACATACGTAAGCAAAAGAAAAAAGTTGGATCCCCACCTCAACCATATATAAAAGCCAACTCAAAATGGATCAAAGACCTACACATAAGAGCGAAACTGTAGTACTCTTAGAAAGACACCCAGGGTGAAAGTTTTGTGACATTGGATTTGGCAATCATTTCTTGGATATGACACTGAAAGCCCAGGCAACAAAAGGAAAATGGATAAATTGGACCCCATCAAAATGTAAAAATTTATAGATCAAAGGGTATGCTCAGAGAGTGAAAATAACCCACAGAATGGGAGAAAATGTTTGCCAATCATATAACTGGTAAGGGGTTAATATCCAGAATATATAAAGTCTCCCACAACTCAACAACCAAATTCAATTAAAAAACAGAGGAAGGACTTGAATAGCAGTTCCCCAAAGAAGATATGCAAGTGGACAACGAGCTCGTGAAAAGATGTCCAACATCACCAGTCTTCAGGAAAATGCAAATCAAAACGAGATAGCACTTCACAGCCCTTGAGACCAATGTTATAAAGAAAACAGAAAGTGAAGTGTTGGCAAGGATGGGGAGGAACTGGAACTCCTGTCCACTGCCCGTGAGAAGGTAAAATAGTAGGCTGGGCGTGGTGGCGCATGCCTGTAATCCCAGTGGCTCGGGAGGCAGAGGCGGGAGGATCGCAAGTTCGAGACCAGAGGCAGTCTGTGTAATTTAGCGAGACCCTGTCTCAAAAAAAGTAAAGAGATGGGCTGGGGGTGCAGCTCAGTGGTCCAGCACTTGCAGAGCATGCGGGTGTGAGGCCCTGGGTTCAGCCCCCAGTACCGCAAAAAAAAAAAAAAAAAAAAAAAAAGAAGGTAAAATAGTATAGCCACTGTGGAAAACAGTGTGATGGTTCCTCAGAAAATTAAACATAGTCTCATCATATAATATAGCAATTCTTCTTCTAGATGGACCCAAAATAATTGAAAACAGGGACTCGGACAGATATTTGCCTACCCAAATTCATAGCAGCACAGTTCACATATTGAAAAGTGGAAACAGCTAGGCATGGTTGCCATGCCTGTGATCCCAGCACTTGGGAGGCAGAGGCAGGAGGATCTATCAGCCTGCGAGAACCTATCTCCAATAAAACGACAAAAAGAAAAGAAAAGAAAAAAGAGAAGAGTAGGGAACGCAAGCGTGGGCAGGAGGGGGAACAACCCAAGTATACACTGATGGATGGTTGGTAAAAGACATGCGGCTTGTGCGTACCATAAAATGCTACTCAGCCTTAAAGAGCAGGGACATTCTGATACCTGTGGCATCGTTGATGAATGAGGACACTGTGCTAAGTGAAACAACCTGGATACAAAAGGACAAATGTTGTAGGATTCCACTTGCACAAGGCCTCCAGCATTGTCAAGTTCATACAGACAGGAAATTGAACGGTGGGCTCCAGGAGCTGGGGAGTTAGTGTCTCACGGGGGGCAGAGTTTCAGTCTGGGAAGATAAGAAAGTTCTGGAAGTGGGATGGGGGTGATGATTCCACAGCGATGTGAGTGTGCTTAATGTCACTGGAGTCTCCCCTGAAATGCAATCAGAACGGCACACTTTATAATATGTATATTTTGTCCCAATAAACTTTTTTTTTTGAGACAAAATGTCACAATTGGCCTGGAACTCGCGATCCTCTCGCCTCAGCCTCCCCAGTGCTGGGATCACAGGTGTGGTCACCACACCAGGCTGCTCCCCCACCTGGGGACGAGATCTGGTGAGACTGAGACAGGGTCTCCCGAGGCCCGGCTGTCCTGGAACTCTCCATCCTCCTGCGTCTGCCTCCCCAATCACTGGCATCACAGGCATGGCCACCGAGCCTGGCCACAATAAACATTTTTAAAAATCTCTTTGCACAGTGGGGATGGTTCCCAGCAGGCTGAGAGAACAGGAAAGAGGTTGAGCAGCTCTGTGTTTGACACGTCACGTGGCATTTCCGCCTTTGAACTAGACTCCCGGCCTATCTGTGTGGCCCGGGGGCCTTCGGGCTTCACAGCCAGCCCTGGATCCTGGTAGATGCTCATGATTCCAGAAAACTGGCAATGCCTTTGGAAACCTGTGAATAACCGAAAGTGCTTCTTAGCTGGCCAGCCGTCAGCCCCCACCCCCTGCACCGGGGACCTGCCTTGCTCACGGACCCCTGTGCTTTGTCTCTCACCTTTCCCGACCCTCTTATGAATCCCATTCCTGCTGCTGTTCCTCGGCTCGGTTTCCCAGCTGACCCTCCACAGAAGAACACACTTTGCTCTATGGGTTAGGGTGTCTCTGGGAAGATGCTCAGCAAACCCTCATGTTGACAGTGGCTGCCAAGGAGGAGCGGGGTGGCTGGGGAGGGCAGCTCCATGAGCCTGTCAAAAAGTCCAGCAAGCGTGTTCCTGGAGGAAGGCACATTCCAGAAAGTGCCTGCGTCCTCCATGTGTGGCCGGACGATTTCAAAAAGTTGATGCATTCAGTGCCCCTGCCCTGGATGACAAAGGGAATGCAGCCAGCCTCCCCGCAGTCTCCTCACAACCCCCAGGCTACAGCCCTCATGGGAAACGCCCTCCTTCCTGGGGCCTCTGTCCCTCACAGAGCCACCCATCCCTGGTCTTCCTGAGCAGGACACACAGCATGTTCTTCTGTGCCAGCTCCTGCTGTCCATGCTGTGTCTGAGAGGCCCCTGCCTGCTGTGTGTTTTCCGTTGCCCTGTGGCACTCTATGGCAAGATGGACCATGCAGCCTTTACCCGCTCTCACATTAGTGGACATGGGTGGTTTCTGATTTTTAGTCATCATGAAAACCTGCAGGAGCATTTCTTTTTGGAGATACATACCTTGGTCCTTCCTGTTTTTTAAAATCACGTGTGTGTGTGTGTGTGTGTGTGTGTGTGTGTGTGTATGGTGTGAGGGAGGGATCCAGCTTCATTCTTTTGTGTATGGATGTCCATTTTCCTAGAAGTATTTGTTGAAATGACTATCCTTGCTGGGCCAGGCGGCACACCCCTGTCATCCCAGCAATTTAGGAGGTGGAGGCAAGAGGATTGAAAGTTCAAGACCAGAGGCAGCCTGTGTAACTTAGTGAGACCCTGTCTCAAGATAAAAATAAAGGGGGGGGGGGATGGTGATGGGGTTGGGGATGCAGCTCAGTGGTAGAGTGCTTGCAAAGCATGCCTGAGGCCCTGGATTCAGCCCCCAGTACCTTGAAAAAAACAGACTCACCTTTGCCCATTTGAACACCTTGGAGCTGTAGTGATGCCTCTTTGCTACCTAATGCCATTCTAACTAAAGAGAAACTTAAAATATAAATTATTAGCATGGGTTATTGCTATCCATCTTTATGCCCTGCAGCCTCAGTCTTCTTTTTCATTTGTTGATTTGTGTGTGTGGTGCCGGGGATGGAGCCTGGGGCTTTGCAGAGACTGCACAAGCTCTCTGCACATCCCCAGCTCTTCCTGCCTTCAAAATCTTGAGTATTGAGAACACATTAGCTATTGAACAAATGGCTGCAGCCATAGCCCTGTGGCATCCGATCCCATCAGATCTCGGAAGCTAAGCAGGGTCGAGTCTGGTTAGTACTTAGATGGGAGACCCCCTGGAAACACTAGGTGGTGTAGGCTTGGGAGATGGACCCCGCAACCCACTCCCAAAAACCAATCAGTCCACCATTGAAAACCCTATGAACAGCAGAGAAGCGCTGATAAGCGTTTCACCTGTTGTACATAGAGTCACTATGAGTCAGATACCGACTCAACGGCACCTAAAAACAACGTTGAATAAATACTCTGGAAAGTGTGAACGCAGAGGCCCAGGCCTCTGCCCATGGATGTTCTGATCCTCAGGTTAGGGACCAGGACTCCAGCGCTGTGGTGGCCAGGGGGTGGGGGAGCAGTGCTGGAGCTCAGTCCAGTGGGGGTGCCGGCTGGGAGTGCGGGGTGAGGACGGGCCAGCTGGCCCTACTGGCAGGTGTCGTGGGGTCCTAGGTGCCCAGCCTCTGAGCAGGGCCTCACTTGGGCCTGAGGGGAGGATAGGGGGCTGGCTCAGGGCTGGGGTGAAGCTTTGGACATACAGGGCACCTGGCAGGGCTGCGGGCAGCACTTACCTGCCTGAGCCCTTGCAGAGACCCTGTCGTCCCCCCGAGGGGGGCGCCCCCCAGCTCGGAGCGGACCTCTTGTCCCGTTAACTGGGCTCTTGGAGCGCGGGTTGGAACTGCTCTCTTTAGCACTTATTCAGCACTTCAGTTTAATAACAACCTCGGGGGATCCTCCCCCAGGTCCTGTGGGCGGAAGCAAACAGCTGCATCGATTAACCCACGCTGGCTCTCTGGGGTGCAGTTGGAGGGTGGGGGCCCCCTGAACGTGTGCAAGCTGCAATTAGACGCCACGGCCTGCTGCCGTCAGGGCTCCATCGATCCACACCCCACCGTCATTACTAAATGAGGCCGCTCTGGACTGTGTTCTGGGGGGTGCGAGTGGGACGGCGCAGAGTGGAGACTGGGGGGCCTCGGCTGAGTCAATGATCTCCCCTCGGCCTCGGCAGAGCCCTTGCTGGCCCTAGACCACCCTGGGCTTCCTGAGCTTCATGGTGGACCTGGGCTGGGTGTCCAGAGCTCCCCGGGCCCGGTCTCCCTTCCCAGCTGCTCCCTGCACCCACCGTGCCTCACCTGTGACCTCTGAGTACTTCCGCATATTCTCCCGTGACTGCCCACGTGGGCAGGCAGAGGGCCGTGCACAGACCCGGCTCCTGCCGGCGCCCACAGGCCGGGGGGCCTTGGGCAAGCCCCTGTGGCAAGCAGAGCCCAGGGTCCCCAGTGAGCTGGCTTGTCTGACTCACACTGTAGCAGGATGGGAGGTGTGGGCAGAACCCACGCCTTGCTCCTAACCCCAGGGTGTGGTACAGGCCCAGGGGGAGGCACGCCGCGCACCACCCCTGACCGGACAGCGTGGTGGGAGACCCACCTCGCTAGCAGACTTTCATGGGCACATCTCCTCCTCTGGCTTTGAAGAGGCGCCTCTCTTGTCCTGAGGGGGCCAGTGGCAAGGAGCTGAGGCAGCCTGCTGGACAGAATCTGGGTCCCCAGCCATGCAGGTGGGAGGATAGTCTCCCCTCCGAGCCAGCCTGCCGGTGCAGTTTTCCCTTCCTGAACCCCACAGGAGAACACAGCCCTCACCCACAACGACCTCAGCCTTGGGGGACCCAAAGCAGAGGACCTGGCTGAGCTGTGCCCACCCCCCGTCCCACACAGACCAGGATGACAGATGTGTCACTTGCTGAGCAGCAATAGAAAACCAGTGTGGAAGCCGGGCACGGAGGCCACGCCTGTGATTCCAGTACCCAGGAGGCAGAGGCGGGAGGATCGCAAGTTCCAGGCCAGCCTGGGCTGCACAGCAAGAGCCTGTCTCAAAAAACAGAGGGCTGGGGTGTAGCTCAGCGATGGAGCCTAGTGTGTGCTGGATTCCCTCCCCAGCACTGCTTAGAAAAGAGAAGAAAAAAGAGAAGAAAAGAAAAGGAAGGAGAAGAGAAGCCGCGTGTCCTCATCTCTCTGAGTCCATTGCTTTCTGTCATCCGTGAAATGGGCCGGTTGGTGGGAATGCACAGTGCCTGCTCCAGTCATTGGTTCTATCTTTGCAGAGCTGGCTGAAATGTCATCTCCCTCGGGAAGTCTTCCGGGAGAGAGACTCCTAGAGGGTAGGGCCAGGCCTGAGCCTCCCCTGCACCTCTGGGCCCAGCACAGGGCTCAGCACATCTCCGCGGTTTTGAGGTGAAGACAGAGACGGGGGCAGTGGGGTGCCTGTGGGCATTGGGTCTGCAGAGCCTTCCCTATAGCCCCAGTCTTGGCTGACAGGCCAGCAGGGTTGGAAGATCCTCTCCCTGTTGAGTGCACAGGGCCTGCTCGGGGTATCCTCCCCAGCGACCCCTGACACAGCCTCCTGAGAGTCCACGGGCCAGAGCGGCCTGTCCGAGCCTGTCCAAGCTCCCGGCCCTCAGAAATTCTGGTGATGATCATCGTCCACTGTGGTTTTAAGCCGGTAACTGTGGGAGCTCCTTGCTGCTCATCAACAGGTGGCAACTCCACCGGCTCTTACGGAGCGCTTGCTATACGCTCATTTCTTCTGCCAGCAGCATGGGCAAGCGGGCTGAGCACCCCTCATCCGAGCAGCCAAACCCCAAAGTGCTCCACAACCTGAACGTCCCATCAGTCCTCAAAAAGTTTCAGATTTCAGCGCATTTGCATTTCCAGATCAGGGGTGCTGTGCTCATCTGGAAAAGTCTATGCAATTATTTCAAAATCCCAAACATGCAGAAACCTGAAACATTTCTGGTCCCAAGCATTTTGGATAAAGGATAGTCAATCGTATTAGGATTTTTTCTTTCCTAAGAGTTGAGGAAAACCTAGGCTCAGAGATGTTGAGTGGTTTTACTGGAGACACACAGCTGGGCCAGGATTTGAACTCTGATCTCCCTGTCTTCAAAGCCCAGGCCAGTCCTCCTGTCCCTCCCCGATCCTCTGCATCCCATGGCCCCCATGGGCTTCAGACCACTGGCTGGGGGCCTATTTTCCCTTAATAGCCTTGAGTGGGGGAAAACTTCAATCCAAAAATACCAAGCTGCAATAATGATTATAATTAATTTATACAAAAGACATTATCAAATGACACTGTGCACATTCCCAACCATGAGACATACCGGCTTCCCAGCTAAGCTATGGGGCCTCGCGGAGACAGACGGGAAAGAGGTGTTTCAATATTTCTCATAATTTTATACTCTCTCGAACATCTCTCATGCTAATTTCATTATGCAACATGGTCGGCACGGTGATGTAATTATTGAAAAGTAATTTTGCAATAAATGGATTTAAATGTGTTGGAGTCCGTTGTAAATTCAATCTCATGGCGAGGGCGGTGGGCGCAGACGGGAGGCAGCGAGGGGGCCGGGCCAGGGCGGAATCTGAGAAGTCCTGCGAGGGCCCTGCCAGGAGTCTCCTTACACTTCCTAATGACGCCCCCAGGCTCTGAGAACTCAATTGTCACCTCTTCCAGTCCGGCCCACCACCCGGCCCACCTGCCCCCCACCCCCCGCCCCAGCTCCCAGTGACACCTGAGTCCCTCTTCTGTGGTCCCTTTGCTGTCACCTCCCCGCCAGCCTCCCATACAGCCCATAGGCCTCAGGCTGCATCCTCCACCCCGGGCTGAAACCCCAGGATAAAATCCAGACCCCTAGGGTGGCCAGCACCTCTCCTGCTCCCTTTCCTCTGCTCTCTCCACCAGCTTAGCTTGTTTTCTGGCGCACATGACGGTGCGCCCTATATCCCTCCCTTCCCACCTCAGGGCTTTTGCACAGGCGGTGTCTCTGCCAGGAAAACTATGTGTGCAGGTGCTCCCAACGCCTTCTGCTCTGGGGCCCTTGCTGGCGCCGGAGCCTACCCCAGCCATGGGACAGCACACCTTCATGGCAATGACCGTCCATATAGTGGGCACAGCACCCTCTTGGCCCCTGCCCACCCCAGCAGGACCTGCCTCATGAAGGAGAACCTTCTGGCACACGGTCTGAGCACCTGCTGTCTTGAGGGACCCGAGCGAAGCTAAGGACGACTTGTAGGGCGCAGGCAGCGGTGCCACCAGCCTGGTGTGTGGGGAGTGGAGGCAGAAATGGTCCTCACCCCTGACCTCCTCCTCCAGGGAGCCTTCCTTGAATGCAAGGGACCACAGCTGCCAGTGCTAGGCAAGGGGCTCATAAGCAGAGACACCTCCAGGGCAGGGTATGGACATCGAGGCCCACGATGGAGCTTGGTGAGACCACGGCGCGCAGAGCCACAAGGTCCGGGCTCAAGCCCAGCTCCCTGCTCCAGGCCTGGAGTCCCTGCCTGTCGCATAGGCAGCCCCTATGCACTATGTGGGTGAAGCATGCATACAGCAGGTGCTTAGTAAAGGCTCATTTGCTCCACGATGGCCAAGGGGGAAACAGGCTGGCCCAGCTCAGCCCGGGCACCCACCTGCCACCTCTACCTGCAGCAGCTGCAGCTGGCTCTCGGCCACGCTTCGGAGGGGACCAGCGTCACCTCAGGCACAGATTGCAACTGTCCCTGTTGGAGGGAGCTGGCTCATGGCACGGACACCCGGCCTGGGTGCCGCATTTGCTCCTGTGCGGCCGCCTGGCCCTGCACAGGTGCGCCTCCACCACCTGCACGCAGGTGCCCACGCCTCCCCGCACCTGCCGCCCAGCCCCGACCCGCCCCTTCTGGAACTCTCGCCGCTCCCCGGCTGGCACCAGAGGCCTCCCCATCGCCAGCCCGGCTCCGCGATGTGTTCCTGGGCGATGTGTAAATTGGCACTTCATTGATTATTAATGAAGTGTTAATTGCTCTTTGCAACCAATTTCCATGTGAAGGCAGCTGGGCGGTTTGCACAGCCTCTCACGCGTGGGCTGCCGCAGCTGCTGAAACCCGAGGCGCTGGACAGCGGACAGGGCCATGGGACACGTGGCAGTTTGCATGGCCCTGTCCTGTCCCCATAGTGGAGACCAAAGGCAGAGCTGGGGGCCGCCTGTGTGTCCTCGGGGAGGGATGGCGGGGCCAGGGCCGAGCCCAGGGTGTCCATGGGTCTGGGGCGCTCTCTGCCCAGGCTGCCCTGCGGCGGGGTGCCACAGGCCCCTGAGGCAGCAAACGCCCTGTGGCCTGGGCAGAGGCCGCTCCGGGCCCTGCAGCCCTGACGTAGTGGAAACACGGGTGCCCGCCAGCCTCAGGATGGCTGTTGCCGGGCGCCCCAGGCGGTTGCCGGGTAACAGGGTGCAGAGCCGCTGCTTGAGGGACCAGCTCCTGGGGGACAGGGCAGGAAGCACTGTCTGGTGACGCTCGGAGGCAGAGAGCGACGCTGTGCTGGAGCAGCTGACCCTGTCAGGGCAGGACCCCAGTGCCCCTGCCCTGCCCTCCACCCGTGCCCGGTGTCCCAGCACCTAGAGTTTGGCTCCCACCCGGGGGGCAGGGGCTGAACCTCATGCCCTGCCCATCAGTGCCAGGGCATGGCATGAGAGGGGCTTGGGAGGGGCTGGGGAGGCGACATCCACAAGCCTGGAGTTTTCAGGCTGGGCTGGTTGAGGCCAGGCTGATCCTCCCTAGCCTGCGGGGGGCAGGTTAGCCGGGCCTGGGCCTGGGCTGGGTGGCTGCTGTGGGTGGTGCCTGTCAGCCGCTGGACGCCTCTGCTCTGCCCAGATAGGATCGTGGATGGGCAAGGGGAAGCTCATCCAGGGCTGGCCTTGGGTGCCCACGGCCTGGGCACTGGGCTGGCAGACCCAGAGGCTCCCAGTTCTGAGCCCTGAGAGCCAGGGGCCTCTGGCTCTGGGCTTTAGAAGCCAGAGACTTAGGGCTGTAGGTGCTCAGGCTGGAGGCTCATTGCCCTGGGCTTTAACCACCACTGGCCCAGCATTGGTAGCTGTTGTGATCTTTGCCTTCCAACAGCAGCACCTGCTAGTGTTGTTGTTAGGTGCCATGGGGTTGGGTCTGACTCATAGCGACCAATGTGCAGACACAGGGTCTTTTTTATGTTTAAGCCCATTATTGTGATCACTGTGTCAATTCATCTAGTCGAGAGTCTTCCTTTTCTTTTGTTGACCTGCTACTCTCCCAAACATGATGTCCTTTTCCGGGGATTGGTCCCTGCTGACTACATGTCCAAAATATGTCAGACACAGTCTAGCCATCCTTGCTTCCAAGGAACACTTTGGTTGCACTTCTTCTAGGACGGATCTGTTGGTTCTTTTGGCCGTTCATGGTATATTCAATATTTGTCTCCAGCACCATAATTCAAAAGCATCCTTAGTCAAACCTCCTAGTACTGCAAAAAAATAAAAATAAAAAAAATTTTTAAAAAATAAAAGAAAGAAAAGAAAAGAAAAGAAAAAAGGAAAAAGAAGAAAAACAGAAAGGAAGTAACAAGAAAAAAAAGAAAGAAAGAAAAGTGAGATAAACAGCTTGTATTTATAGCCAGAAGGGGGATTGGCAAGGGTGTTTGGACCAATCACAACACTGTCCTTCATGCAAATGAAGGATTGTAATTGCACCAATCATGCACAGTCCTTCAAAATGAAGAAGTGTGTTTGCACCAATCACAGGCCTTCCATTAGACAACCAGGGGAAGTGGTAGGTGAAAATGGCAGCAAGGTCATCTACAGTTCACCAAGGTTTGTGATGCCCAAAAGTCCAGCGCAAGCCGTTAGAAACAGTCCTCTGCTTCGGTAGCAAGCATCTACAGTCACAGTGCAATTTCCTCCAGGTGTCCAGGGAGAATTCAAAGCAGCTGGGCTGGCATGAGGGCCGTCTGGCCAGCTGCTTGGCTGAGAGTCCTTTACTCAAGGAAGCTGGGACACCAGGAAAAGGTCGACAGCTGTCAATTAGAGAGTCAAATCACCTCGGGGTCAAATCACTCTGTTGTTGTTGTTACGTGCCATTGAGTTGGGTCCAACTCTTAGTGATCTGATGTACAACAGAACAAAACACTCCCCAGTGCTGCACCATGCCCAGCACCATGTCAGTGCTTCTCTGCTGTACATAGGGCTTTCAATGGCTGATTGTTTTGAGAGTGGGTTGCTGGGTCCTTCTCCCATTTTTGTGGTGCTCAGGGTAGAACCCAGGGCCTCACAGAGCACAGAGCAGCACTCTACCAACTGAGCAAAACCCTATTTAAAGGAAAGATAAACATTAAAAGCAGTGCTTGTAATAAAGGCCTATCGTGCACATTAACCATGCTTTAACAATATTTAACAGCGCTCTAACAGTGCTTAACTCCTGCCCTGGTGCTCTAGGGAGAGGTCAGTCCCTCTAATCTGTCTAAACAGTATACTCTACCCAGGACCCTGCCTGGCTGTCTAGGGCTGGGCAGGGAGCAGCAGGCGGCTTTGAGACCTGATCTGCCTCAGCCCAGGGGCCTCATGGCCCAGTGGGTGAAATCTCCAGCTGGGTTTGCATCTGCAGTGGAGGGCTGTGGAGGCCCCAGGGCAGTGACCCCTGCCACATAGGGCAGTAGCCCACCACCCCTGCCAATAAACTGAGAGACCCCGTACGCTCCATGGTCAGCAACTTGACTCCATGGTATATGAAGTGGGGCCTCCAGGCCCAGGTTGGCAGCTCAACATGGCGGCCCACCACGGTGCTGAGTTGGGGCGGGCTGGGGGTGGAGGGAGAGAGCAGGAGGGTCCCACCGTGAGGCCTCGGGTGGGCTGGGGCAGGGCTGGCGCCCGCCCCACCTCACTGCCTGCAGGCTAGGTCTTGCTCCTGGACCGTGACGGGTGCCGTGTCTCCCCAGGCTGAGAAGCGTGGCCGCCGTGCCTAGCTCCGCAGCAGCTGCTCCTCTGACAGATCTTTCCCCTTCTGTTTGTTTTTCCCAAACTTCCTGTTTATATCTCTGTGAACAGAACTCCCCACAGCTCCCGCAGTGCTGCGAGGTGGGGTGTGGGGAGGAGCGGGGAGGACCCAGGCCTGGGCCAGCCTCATGGCCTTTCCACATCCCTGTCCCATGCGGACCACGTACAAAGTCTCCCAACTCCCACGTCCGCCCCCCAAACCCTCGTGTACATCCAGTTTGTCACTGGGGGCAGAGCTTGGCTGTTTTGGGGTCCCCCATCCCCTTACACCTGCCATTTCCTCCAGAGCTGTGTGTCTGGCCACTCAGCTGCTGGGCTTGGCAGGGCCTGGAGGCGTCTGCAGGAGACAGAGCTGGAAAGGTGGGGGGGCAGGGACAGACCAGAGGAACCAACAAGGAGGGAAAACAAGGTGCCGTGGTCGCAGCACTCAGGAGGCTGAGGTGGGAGCATCGCGAGTTCCTGACCAGCCTGGACCTCGAGAGACCCTGTCTCAGTCTCGAGAGATCTTGTCTCCAGGTGGAGGCGGAGCCTGGTGCGGTGGCCTCGCCTGTGATCCGAGCTCTCTCGGGAGGCTGAGGTGGGAGGATCGTGAGTTCCAGGCCAGCCTGGGCTACGTAGTGAGACCCCATCTCGAAAAGAAAAAAAAAATTTTTTAAAGGAAAAAAGAAAAGAAGCAAAGACAGGTTGCTGTGTCCCCCGAGGGTCTCAGGAAGTGACCACGCCCTTCTCCTCTACGCTGCCTCCCCTTCCGGCCCCCTTGCGGCCCCCTCTCTGTGGCCTGCGGCTCTCTCCCTGCCACACACACATCCTGTCATTGGGTTGAGGTTCCCGAGATGTGGGAAGGGGGTGTCCCTGTGTTTCAAACGTTGGGGGCTGGAAGGGGGTGGTGAGGGGGGACAGATTCATTTTAAACACGACGCAATAAATATTTAATTTTCTTTTATTAAACACCAAGTTGGTGATGGCTGACACTTGATTAAGGTGTCGGGACGCGTGTTCGAACACTAATCACTTATTCCAGCCAGGCAGGGGGCTGGCGTGCAGGAGGCCCCTCCGCCGGGTCACACCTATTACACACGCATTGGCACCTGGAGGAATCTCATTAATGCCTCCGCGGGGTCAGCACCTCGCAGGCTGACCCTGGGCCTCACCCTGGCGCAGCCCCTCCAGCCAGTGTGGCCGGAAAATTAATAACGACTCCCCACCTAATTGAATTCCTGACAAACGAGGCCTCAGCGGGCTCTGCCCGGTGCATCCTGGGGTTCCGTGAGCAGGGCCTGGACCCCACACCAGGGCTGTGCCCCAGCCCGTGAGCTGCCCCAGGCAGCAGGTACTGCCCCGGGAGGCATCGGCCTCCGCGGAGGTCGCCCCAAGGAGGCTGCCCTCCACCCACTCCTCTGGCGCCTTTGGGGACTCTGAGTTCCAAGCTGTCTGCCTCCTTCCTGTGCTGTTCTTGGGGGTGACGTGTGCCCTGCACACCCCACGAGCTCCCCGTTAGAAGAGCCCAGAGCTGAGCTGGTTCCCGTCCTGCCTCGGCCTGCAGATCCCAGCTGGGGGAGCCATTCTCCGAGCCTCTTCTGGGAATAGAGAGGATGGAATAGAGAGCAAGCAAGAAAAGGCCCCAGGAGGCCAGGTGCGGTGGCCACGCCTGTCAGCCCAGCGGCTGGGAGGCGGAGGCTGGAGGATCACAGGTTGGAGGCCAGAGGTAGCCTGAGTAACGTAGACTCTGTCATGAGATAAAACATAAGAAATGGGCTGGGGGTGCAGCCCAGTGGCAGTGTACTTGCAAAGTATATGTGAGGCCCTGGGTTCAACCTCCCCAAGCAATGAAAAAAAATTAAAAGAAAAGGAGAAAAGAGGCCTCAGAAAAGCTGGGCTCCACAGAGGTCATAGTGGTTTCTGCAGCTCACTGCCCCCAACCCAGAGCCCTGGACCAAAAGAGGAGAGGAGAGGGGAGGAGGGAGGAGCACAGGAGAGGAAGGGATACAAGAAGAAGGGAGAGAGGAAGGAGAGGAGAGGAGAGGAGGGGAGAGGAAGCCCCCAGCTCACACCCGCCTCCCCCAGCCACTTCTCTCCTGCTCCCCTCACTTCTTGCTCCTTCCTCTCCTTCCCCCTGGCCACCCTTGCTGGACCCCAGGAGCACTGAGCCCACTCTTGTCTCTCTCTGCTGTCCCTTTGTCCCACGAGTTGGGGAGAGACAGCTCTGCTCTTCTTCGGTCATCTCCGCCCTGTGCAAGGGACATCGGATGTCCAGGGAGACTCCGTGCTGCAGCCAGGATTCAGCACAGCCAAAGAGAATCTATCGGCCATCATCATTATCTAGCTCCCTTCCTCCCTGTCTCCTCTCCAGTTCATGTCACCTGTCTCACCTCGCAACCATCTGCTATTTATCTCCAGTCTCTACCGTCTATCAGTAGTTGTCTATCATCTCTCCTTACTCTATGTATCCATTATCCCTACATATCTATCATCTCTATATATAATATAGATAAATGATACAGATTCTATATCATTGATCATCCATCTATACCTATCACTAATCATGTATTATTTATCCCCATCTATCAATGTGTCTGCCACTCAGCTGTAGCACCCTGGCATCAGATCTTGCCTGATCTCAGAAGCTAAGCAAAGTTGGGCCTCATTAGATGGGAGACCACCTGCGAATACTGGGTGCTTAGGCTTGGGAGAGCCTGCAGCTGTAGCCCTGTGGCATCCGATCCTGTCAGATCGTAGAAGCTAAGCAGGGTTGGGCCTGGTTAGTCCTTGGACGGGAGACCACCTGGGAACACCAGGTGCTGTAGGCTTGGGAGAAGGACCTGGCAACCCATTCCCAAAACAATCAGCCATTGAAAACCCTGAGAACAGGTGAGAAGCACTGACAATAGTGTTTCATCTGTTGTACATAGGTTGCTATGAGTCAGACACTGACTCGATGGCACCTAACAACAACAAGTCTTGGGAGAAGGACCTGGCAGCCCAGTCCTGTAACAACTCAACATTAAAAACCCTAAGAATAGCAGAGGAGCACTGGCACCGTTGGCCTGCACCCGGAAGGACGTCCACAGACCCTGCCCCAATGAGAAGCCTGGCGTGAGGCTCCCATCAGGAGCAGGGGCCTCTCATCAGGCTTTGGTCCTCCTGAGGAAAGATCACAGCCCACCATGATTTACGAGTATTTCAACAGCTTTTGTCTTCTTGGAATGCAATTTGGGATGGGCACTTTGATGGCGGGGTCCAGAGTCTGGGAACTTTCCATAGAAGACGATCCAAAACCCAAACGGTGTCTCCAGCGCGAAGATGCCCCTCACAGTGTTTATAACCGTGGAAAATCACACCTGGCAGCGGCATCCAAGGAGGCCCTTGGGACTAGTATTTCTGGAGGTGATGTTGGCTCTGGGGAATTCCTAATGCTGGGACATAAAAACAGGGTGCTGAGTGGAATCTGTGCCGTAGGCGGGGTACGTGGAAAACCCAGGCATGGGACGGCCCAGGTGCAGAACTGGGTGAGAGCAGGGCAGAGACGGAGCAGCATCCAATGGTCCAGGCGGCCCCTTCCCTGCTCTGTTCTGTGAGCATGTGCTCTGTCGACCACGGGAGAAACCAACATCATTTAAGCAGCAAATTATTTAAAGCCCCGCTTGTACGCTGCAGTATTTATGAGAGAGAGGATGCACTGCCTGGGATTTATTCCGAAACTCGCCCCAGATGTGTCCGCGCGTTGCTGGGGCAATTAGCAAGCAAGTTTAATAAAAATCCACCATGTGCCTTGCAGAGGGTCTGCGCCAGGCCCTGGTGGGGGTGGAGGACAGTATCTGCAGCAGGTGGCCCCAGCTCCGGCCCCATTCTGTACCACTGAGCAGCGGGGTTGTCTGGCCTTCAGGATCTGGGAGGGAGGGGTGATGTGGTCCTGCCACAGAGCCTTCCTGGGAAGGAGACTACGACACGGTCCAGGCTTACAGGGCTGGGCCGAGCCTTCTGGGGCCAGCCTCGGGCCCAAGCCAGAGCTCTGGGTTCTGTCTGCCCTGGTGCAGAAACAGATCCTGAAGGGAGAGCTGTGCGCCCTGGCTTCAGCTGCCGAGCGGGCCAGATGCCCTGGGATTGCTCCCCTCCCAGGAGGCTGCTGGGGCTTGTTTATCCTTTCCCGGCCCCTGGGGAGGTGCGCACACAGCCTGGCTGGTGGCAGGGCAGCCCTGAGGGACCCCGAGGCAGTACATGCAAGGAGGGAGCTCACTGTGCCGGGCGGGGGCCTCACCCCTACCCCAAGACAGAACAGGCGAGAGAGTCAGTAGCCAGATGTCCTGGGCGCATGCCCAGCTTGCTCCTGTGACCGCGGCCAGGCGTTCCCCTCCCTGACTCAGCTCCGCGAGACGGGGCGCTGGGGAGGCCGCACCGACCACGTCCAGCTGCTGGAGCTTACAGCAGCACCTGTTACGGTGTGACCTCTTGGGGCTCCCAGTGGCCACTGTGATGCCCGTCCGCTGCCCAGCTACCACCCCGAAGTGTGCAGCTGGTCGGTTGCTCCAGTCACCAGTGAGTGGACCCTTAAGTCCTCTTCCTGCAGCCTGGGGCACCTGACACGTCCCACCCGGGCGGGCGATGTTGTCTCTGTCTCCCCAGGACCCTGGTGCTAAGGGGAGATGGGGATTCTTATCTCAGTACCCCAGGACCTAGGGTAGAGCCCTGCAGCTGGTGGGCACCCAGGAGATCCCCCTGCAGTTGGGACAGAAGCCATGAGGCCCCCACTGTCCTCCACTGGACAGGCCCCAGCCCCCAGCCATTCTGGCTGCTGAAACTCAACAACCCGGCCACACTTGCGCCTCTGCCCTGGGGGGCCCCCTTTCTAAGGGTCACTTCCTTCGGCCCCTCAAATCTCATTACCCGTCACCTCCCCAGAGTGGCCTTGCCTCCCCTGCCCTGGAGCAGATCCTCCACTGCCTGGCGCCTCATTTCCTGTCCCCCCCCCATCTTCCTACCGAGTGACTCTGGTCTCCTCCCGTGGGGAGCAGATATCTGCATTCACCCCCTGTACCCGGGCGGGCTGCAGCTTCTGTGGAAGGGACACTAAGTGGTGCCGAAGGCCAGGTCAGAAGAGGGTCACCTGGTCCTCGTGGGACATTTGCCTGCAGAACCCCATCCCCCCACCACAAGGAAGCCCGGGCAGCCGTGCGCAGGTGCCATAGGTGGACGGAGCACAGGTGGACATTCAGGCCCATAGGCCAGGGGAAGGCGCAGATGGACCCCCGGAATGCTAGGGAGACAGTGGCAGGTGGTTGACCCCCAGCTGCCCTGGCTTCCAGCCGAGGCCCTGATACTGTGGCCTAGAGACAGGCCGCCCTCTCTGTGCCCCGTCTGAATTGTTGACCCGAAGAATGCTTGAGCACCTCAAAATGGCGCTGCTTTAAGCTTGGATGGGTTTGACAGGCAGTAGTTGTTGTTAGGTGCCGTCGAGTTGGTATCCAACTCATAGCCACCCTCATAGGGTTTTCAATGGCTGATTGTTTCAGGATTGCCTTGGGAGTGGATTGCCAGGCCCTTCTCCCATTTTTGCGGTGCTGGGAATTGAACTCAGGACCTCAGAGATTGCAGCGCAGCGCTCTACCAACTGAGCTAAATCCCAGCCCCCACAGGCAGTAGTAGGTAGCAGGAACACCTCTTCAATTGGACTTGGGTTTTCCTCTCTCTCTCTCTCTTTCTCTCTCTCTCTTCCTCCCTCTCTCCCTCCTTCTCTCCCTTTCTTTTTCTTCAGACAGGGTCTCACTAGGTAGCCCAGGCTGACCTGGAACTCGCCATCCTCCCGCCTCAGGCTTCGAAGTGCTGGGATCACAGGTGTGGTCACCAAGATGTGTATACATTTTTTGACAGCATCAATTTTTTTTGTGTGTCTGGTACTGGGGGTTGGACCCAGGGCCTCGCTCTTGCATGCCCTGCAAGTGCTGGACCACTGAGCTGCGCCCCAGCCCATTTTTTTTTTTTACTTTTTTGAGACAGGGTCTTGCTAAGTTATGCAGACTGCCTCTGGTCTCGAACTTGTGATCCTCCTGCCTCCGCCCCCAGAGCTGCTGGGATTACAGGCAGGCGCCACCACGCCTGGTGACACCATCAATGTTTAAATTTAAATTTTTTATTACAGTAAAAGACTCTTTGCCACTGATCCCCCTCAATTTTTTTTTTTTTTTTTTTTTTTGTGGTACTTAGGGGTTGAACCCAGGGCCTTGCAGATACTTTGCAAGTACTTGACCACTGGGCTGCACTCCCAGCACATTTTTTATTTTTGATCTTGAGACAGAGTCTCACTGGGTTACTTGGGCTGCCTCCGGCCTCAGACCTGTGATCCTCTTGCCTCCGCCTCCCGACTCACTGGGATGACAGGCATGCACCACTGCGCCCAGCTTCCCTCGATAACTTTTAAATTTTAATAATTCATGGCATTGTTTGATCACTGCTCATATTTGTATATATACGCATATACACGTGTAGGGTGGACCTCAGGAATCCTATGGGTTTGGTTCCAGGGACCCCTGTGGATACCAAAATCCACTGCTACCCCAGCCTATCATCTGGAATGGAGCCGTATCTGGATAGAAGCTACACACTTCCTCCCGTAGACTGTAAGTCACATCTGGATGGCTTAGAACACCTAAGACGGTGCCAATGCCGTACAGGTAATTGTTACTCTGTATTGTTGAGGGGAGAGTGATAAAAAATAGTCTCTACGTGTTGAGTATAGGTGCCATTTTTTCTGAGCATTTTCAGTTGGTGGCTGATTGGATCTCCAGACTGGGGATGCTTGGGCACCCAAGGCTGGCTGAATGTCATGTATTCTCCACACCAGCGACACAGCTCCTTGTCACCCTGGCTCGCAGGATGGAGTGGGAGGGTGGTCCCAGCTCCTGAGGGGTGGGAGATGTGTGGTCTCACCACACAGCCTGATCCTGGCCTGGGACAGGGATGGACTTGCCAGCATGCCGTGTTCTGGTCACAAGGCAGGGGTGGCCCTGGCTGGAAGGATTCCGGTGGCCTGAGAGGGGCTGAGCTTCCAGGTGGGACCAGCCTGGGCAGAGGCGTGCAGGTTGGATTCATCAGGCTGTGGGCAGGGAGCTGCACAGGCTCGCTGGGAGGCAGCTCGGGCAGGGGCAGGGGATCAAATTGAATAATGTTTAGAAATCCCACCCGTCTCTCCACAGATCCTAATTCATTAATAAGAGGAGCAGAAGGACACAGGTTGGCCTTAGTCCCCATTATTATTCAGTCAGGATTGAATTTTTTAATCCTATAATAAAGTGACAATTTCCATTTTCCCAGGCAATTCATTTTCACAAAATGACCAGGGTCATGACCCACTTTGCAAAAATCGGCAGTCCACGATTAAATCAAATCTATAAGCTGACTTTTCCCAGCGATGTTTCTTTAAGGGAGGGGGCCTGGGGGTGTCTCCGAGCACTGCCTGCCCTGGCAGAGCTGGGCAGGAAGGTGGCAGGTTGGCCGGCCTTGGGGACAGGGAGCGGCATCTCTGTGACCCACAGACTGGCCTCTCTGGGGGTCAGCTGTCCATAGGGCCTTGGCCGCCCTCTACTCTCTCTTCCCTTGGCTGGGGTCAGGGACGCTGGGTCCCCGAATGACTTTGTGGAGCAGAGCTACATTTCCTGGGCTGCACTCTGAGTGCCCACCCAACCCCCCACCACTCTGGGCCTCCAGGTCCGTGTGAGCGAGGAGGCCACTGGGAGGCCAGGACATGGGGACAGGGGCTGCACATCTCAAAACAAGGATCCACAGCTTTTGGTGGGTGAACCAGGCTTAAGCCCCAAATTGCAGGGCAGCCCCAGAGCTAAGCGGATGCAGGGAGGCGGGCCACGGGCTGCGGGAGTCTTCAGAGCAGCTGGTGTGGGGCCAGGCAGGAGACAAGATCTCTTTCCTCAGCTGGCTACCACATCTGCGTTGCAGCTCTTCTTTTTTCTTTTCTTTTCTTTTCTTTCTTTCTTTTTTTTTTTTTTTTTTTCTGGTACTGGGAGGTTGAGCCAAGGACCTCACACTTGCATGCTTTGCAAGTTCTATACCATTGAGCTGTACCCCCAGCCCAATTTTTTACTTTTTAAAATTTTGAGACAGGGTCTTGCTAAGTCATGCAGGCTGCCTCTAGTCTCGAATTTGCAATCCTCCTGCCTCCGCCTCCCTAGTTGCTGGGATGACCGGCATGTGCCACTGCATTTGGCTTCTGCATTGCAGCTCTTCTTGGGGTGTTTTTTTTTTTTTTTTTTGGTGGGAGGCAGGACTTGGGGAAAGATACCCAACCCCACCCAGCACGTTGTCCCCTGGTCCTCCAGCCCTCTCTTGAGGTGCCCCGCTGCTCAGTCTCTGCCCATGCTGCACACCCACTATACGCTGAGGATAAGCACCTACTGTGTGCTGAAGTTATACCAACTGGGTGCTGAGGATATACACTTACTGTGTACTATACGCTGAGGCTGCACCCACCGTGTGCTTCACACCTACTATGTGCTGAGGATACCTACTATGAGTATATACTACTGGGAACTGGCAATGCATCTACTATGAGCGTACACTTACAGTGTGTATGAGGAAGCAGTTACCAGGAGTAGGCACCTACTGTGTGCTGCACAGCTACCATGTCCTAAGGAGGCCCTTACTATGAGTGTACGCCTTCTGTATACTGAGGATACACTGAGTACTGCACACCTACTATGTATAGTTGACAAACTTACTATGAACATACACCTACTGTGTGCAGCACAGCTACCATACCCTGGCCACACACGATGAGCACATGCCTACTGTGTGCTGAGCAGATGCCCACTGTACATTGCACACCTACTGTGCGTGTTGAGGACATAGCAGGACCAAGGCAGACATGTTCCCTTCCTGCTGATCACCATGTGGCGAGGAGATAGGAGCTGGCAAACGTCTGTGACAGCAGCCCATGGGGTGCAAAGAAAACCAGAGGCCTCTGGCCACCACAACTTCCACGGGGGCCACAGAGGCCACTTTAAACTTTCCAGGAGCCACGTGAAAAGCATAAAACAAGCAGGTGAAATTAATTCTGATAGTATATTTTACTTAACCTGGTGCATGCAGTGCACTGAGATTTACTATAAGTCACAATCATTCAGAGATCTCACGCCCTCTGAGGCCCCATGTCTTCCCCGAATGTGTTTTACATTTGCAGCACAGCGCAAATGAGAGACGAGGACTGCAGGAGAGGCAGGTGGGCACCCAGGGGCTCCGGGGAGCCTGGACTTTGTTCCAGAGGCACTGGGGAGCCATGGCAGGTTCTGAACAGGCAGATGTATGGTCGTATTGATCTCAGAACCACGTTGGGAAGCCGTGTGGAGAGGAGACTTTGAAGGGACTGTTGGGGCTGGCAGGAGGCTGGGCCGGCCCAGTGGCCCAGGTGACCACAGACCAGAGGAATCAGAGCTGGACACTGCAGGGGGAGCAGCAGGAAGTCACGCTGCGGGCCGTGGTTTGGGGCAAGTGGTATTAACGGACTTGTGCGTAGAAGTCTCTCTGATGCTGGGGATGGTTTGGAGGAAGGAGGCGGCCCGATGGCATCTTGCAGGACCCAGGAGGGAAGCCAGGCCACCAGGCTACAGGACTAAGCATCTGGGCTGTTGGTGGGGCCTTGGTGGGTGGGGTGGTGGGGGCATGGGGGCCTGAGCACCCCTGAGTCCCACGGCCACCCCTCACCCACGTTGCAGGTAACACTGTCAACTGGTAATTGTCCTGGTGCCTTTATCCTGTGCTTTAATAAATAATTTACCTGAATTATTCACACAGAAATCTCAACATTATTAAAAATTAACCAACTTAAATGAGTCCGTGGTAAATAGCTGGCTGGCTCTTCCCGAGGGCCGGACACTGCAGAGAGGGCAGGAGGCAGCTCCCGGTGGCCTGGCGGGGGTGGGGGTGAGGAGACAGCAGGTGAGTGGGGGGTGGGGGGTCAGGAGACCCTAGGGGCCAGCAGGGGCAAGACCCACACCCAGGCAGCCACGGCAGCAGCGTGTCCCTGCAGGCTGAGCATCCACAGGGAGGGACCTGTACCTCTCTGGGCTTCTGGAACGATGGGGTGATGCCGCCTTGCTCTTAGGACTATGGGGGAGACTGAGGAAGGAGGAGGCAGGCAGGCGCAATGCATGATGGCAGCCCAGGCTGCAGAATCCCTGGAGCCCGCAGGGCCTGGACACAGTTCTGGGTAGGGGAACGAGCGCGTCAGAGCATGGCGGTCACTGTGACCATGTTCCCTCCACGTCTGTGATGCAGACGCGAATGCGCCCCACTGCGGAGCCTCTGGAACAGTGGGGTGGTGGGGGTGTAGTTCAAGGGTGCCAGGCTTCAGGAGAACATTCTAGCCGTCTAGACCAGTTGTTATGCACACATGTTGTCTCACTGAACAGAGGTGTTGGAAGCAGATGGCTGGGGGTTCGCAAGGTGCCCGTGGGCAGGTAGCGCAGACAAGAGCCGAGTGTGGAGTGGTGCCCCGCGGGGCGGCCTCCTGGGCAGCTGAAGCAGGAGGATCGCTGGGGTCCAGGAGCTCAAGACCAGCCCGGGCAGCACAGAGCGATGCTGTTCCTACAAGAGAGAAAAGAGGGAATAGAGAGAGACCCCGCTTTATCGTTATTTGTGAGACAGTGTCTCCAGACGTTACGCAGGCTGCCTCTGGCCTTGGACTTGTGATCCTCCTGCCTCGGCCTCCCGAGTCGCCGAGATGACAGGCGTGCGCCACCACGTCTGGCTCTGTCTGATGTTTTGACGAGTTCAGTATCAGGTCTGCACTGTCCAGTTAGGGAAACTGAGGCTCAGAAAGGAGAAGAGACTTGTTCAGGCAAGATAAGGGAGGAGCTGGGATCTGGACCCAGCTTGGTCAGACTCCAGGGACCTCACTCATCCCAGGCACGTGCGGGTAGACTCCAACCCCCACCACCACCCCACTGCAGGTGGACACCCCAGACCTGCAGGATTCCTGCGTTTGGTAAAGGCAGGTCTCCCTGAATGGTGCAGCTGGTGCTGTCTCCCCATACGGGCTGGCAGCAGCCCTCCATCATCCGGCCCTCAACCTCTAGCCCTCTAACCTCTAACCTCTAACCCTCTGGCATGGGAGAGTAGACAGAGGACTGTGGAGCCCCTTGCTGTCCCAGAAATGGCAGGAGAGGCCAGGGGTCATGCAAAGCCCTGTTCCACCACTTCTAGGGGCGCCATCAAATAGAGCAAAGTCCGCCTGCCCCCCCCCAGGACTCAGCCTGAGTCTTGCTGACAGGGGAACCCCGAGACTCCCCCAGCCTCAATTTTCTCACCCCCTGAGCAGGGGTTGGGGGGCTGGGGTTTGCTCAGTCGGTAGAGCGCCACTCTGTGATCTCTGAGGCCCTGAGTTTGATCCCTAGCACTGCAAAAATGAGAAAAAGATGTGACAGCCCACTCTTGAAACAATCCCAAAACAGCCATTGAAAACTCTAAGAATAGCAAAGAAGCACTGACATAGTGCCAGGCATGGCATAGGGTCGGGGAGTGTTTTATTCTGTTGTATATCAGGTTGCTGTGAGTCAGATCCAACTCAATGGCATCTAAAGAAAACAAAACAAAATGAAAAAAGGAATTATAATAGTATGTGCACCTCTGAGGCAAGATAACCTCATTCTCTCCATCTGCTGGGACCTAGCTCTGGACCCTTTGGATTCACAGGGTTCCAGGCAGATCCTAGGAAAGGGGCTGCCTGAGAGGCGGAGACCATGCAGACAAGTCCACCCTGTGGAGACCAGCCATCTCCAGAGACCTGGGAACCATCGACGGCTGGGCCCACGAGGCCCTTCCCAGGGCAGCCGACTTCGCCTCTGAATTAATCTGGATTTTTAAGCACAATTAAAGAGGTAATCGGAGTCAGGAGCGCCTTTCAAACCCGGTTTAGCACAAAATCCTAATGCAGGCATTACACAAGTGGATGTGGTCAATATAATGGATTCGCAGCAATTGCACCGCGCTGGGTCTCGGCGTAAGCCTGGCGAGCGGTGAGGGCTAATTCAGCCGCGCCCTGGCGGAGCAGGCGGGAAAGCAGAGCCGCGCGGGCTTCTGCTCGCGTTCATTACCGGAGAGCTTGTAAGGCGTTTCGGAGAATTCATTAGGGAAAGAAAACAGTAAGATTTGAAGTTATTTGTAAACCTGACGGGCGAAACATGCATCGCTCCTCGGAAGAAAGTGTGTCGATTCTAGAGCGAGCGCCGTGGGGGAGGGTGGGGGGGCCGGGAGGGGGCCTGGGAGGCTGCGGGCTGCAGGGGCAGTGCCTGGCTCACAGGAGGGCCATAGAGCCAGCCCCCGGCCCCTGTCTGCACCGCAGTGAGCATGCGGTGAGGCTTCAGCTTCTGATGGGGCAGGAGTCCAGAGAGGGCAAGGCCTTGTCCACAGTCACACAGCAGGGTAAATCCAGCTGGAAACCTGGCTCCTCCTGGGGTGCAGGGGAGGGAAAGTGAATGAAGACCGTGTCCAGCCTCGGGCGCAGCCCCCAGCCCTGGCAGCTGAGCCCACACTGCAGGGGCGGGAGGCGGAGGTCAGAATCGTGACCTTGCGTGCTTTTTCTTCCGGCAGCTGAGGACTCCCCTGCTGTCTCCCAGCTCAAAGCCCGAGGCACCCACTGCACCCACCTCTGCCTCCCCCGACCCCTGCCCAGAGCTCCTTCCAGCCTCCATCTGTCCCGCTGTCCCCTGTACGGAGCTCCCACTGCAGTTTGTCCAGGTCACTGTCAGAACCTCAGTACAATGCTGGCTTGGGAAGCTGTGCTTTGTGACTTGGGCCTGTGACCTCAGCATTTGGGAGGCTGGGGCGGGAGGATCGCGAGTTCCGGGCCAGCCTGGGCCTCGAGAGACCCTGTCTCAACCTCGGGAGATCTCGTCTCCGGATGGGGGAGGAGCCTGCTGTGGTGACTACGCTTGTGATCCCAGCACTCGGAGGCTGAGGCAGGAGGATGACGAGTTCCAGGCCAGTCTGGGCTACACAGAAACACCCATCTCCACCCCCACCCCCAGCAGCTGGTGTCTCCTCCCAGCCCTGGTGGCAGGAGCTGTACCCCTCTCTGGTGCTTACAGTCTCCACCCCTGAGCTTTGGAGAGCCCCATTTATTTTGGGGACCCTAGTGCCTGTGAATGTGGACCCCCTAGATACAGATCAAGGCTGCAGACGCATGGGGGGAGGCTCCCTGCGAGCTGGTGGCTTTGTGCCGTGGGATCCATGCCTCACATGTGAGGGAGGGGTAGCCTCCCCCACTGATATCCAGGTACTGAGCCTGGACATCAGAGAGGTTGCAAGACCTCCCAGGGTCACACAGCAGGGTGCACAGCCCGGGTGAGAGGATGGCCCTGTCTGCCCAGGGCAGCAGAGGGGCCCATCTGCAGTTCCAGTGAGGGTGAGTCTGGGGCCTCAGTGAACAGTGTGTGTGTTTGTCCTCAGGGCGGGGAGGCAGCATCTGTCCACCCCCTGTGTGAGCTCCGCAGGCCGGCTGGGTCTGGACAACGACCACCGTCACCAGCACGAGACCCTCCAATGGAGGAAGGCAGGGGAGGATGTGGGCATCGCCGTGGGAGCTGGCCGGGAGGGACAGGAGCCGCCCCAGGGGCAGAGCCCCAGAGGGTGGGGGCCGATGGGGCCCGGGGGAGGGGACCCCTGGCAAAGGCGGCGTGGAGACTGTGAGGTGACGTCGCTTCCCACCATCTTGGGACGGGACAGACCCCAGTGGGGCAACAGGGGTCAGCAGGTGGGTGGTGTTGATCAGAAGACCCCGCCCACTCCGGAGCTCCCACAGGGCACAGTGGGCCTTGGCAGAGGGACAGACCCCTGCTGGGGGTGCGGGCAGAGGTCCCGGGGGCACCCCATGCTCCCGGGCAGAGTGGCCAGTGTGGGTCCTGCACGCACGGTCAGCCAGGCCTCCGGCTCGCCCACGGCGTGGGGACCTTGGGGCGGGGCCCTTCCCCGGGCTGGCCCGTCCTCCCTCAGAGCCCCACCTGCGCTGGGGCACCCTGCCGTGGGAAGCTCGGCTGCCGTTCTGCCTTCCTGGCCCTGAGTCCAGAGGTCAGTGGGGGTGGCTGGGCTGGAGGTGGGAGTCTGAGGCGCCCACCCTGTGCTGAGCCGGAAGCTGGGGCTGGGAGGGACCTCCACCTCTTCTGGCCGGGTCAGGAGGAAACCAGATCAAAGTCGGGGTTTATGAGCCGAGAGGGTGGCAGCTGGAAAGGGCCCGCTGGGCCTGGGATCCCAAGCCTCCCCTGCTGGAGGGGACAGAATGGCCTGAGGGCCCGGAAGGGGGCTTGGAACCTGCACGAAGTTTAGGGCGAAGGTCCCCCGAGGTGCTAGGCCCGCATCCCTCAGAACCCCTTGACAGATGGAGAAACTGAGGCTGAGCCTGACTTAAAGCCAAGCCAAGGCTCAGATGGCCCCACAGCCTTCCCCTGACCCACCCTGCCAGGATTCCTGCAGAGGGGAGCAGGTGGGGACCCCAGGGGTCTCAGGCTGGAGCCACGTGCCCCAGGATGCAGCAGTCCTGGCTTCCTACATTGGGGACCTGGAGGGGCCACGGGCCCTGGGGGTTCAGCAGCTGGTGGGTCCCCCGCTCTGGGCTGGAAGGCACAGATGCTGCGTCATGGCTTGGGGGTGATTAGGTCAGGTCTACACGGGGTGCCTTCACCCTGGGTGAATCTCCATTGTTGTGGATCCTGATTCCTCTTCCTCTTCCTCTTCCTCCTGTGCTTGCCCTCCTGCCCCTCCTCTTCCTCCTCCTTCTTCCTCTCTTTCTAGGTCCAGCCCAAACTCCCCCCATGGGGCTTGAGGCCCTCTTGGGTCCTGGACCCCAGCTGCCTATTGATCCCCCAGCCATGGTGTCAGGAATGACCGGGGCCCTGAGACAGGCACCTCCACCCCAGAGGCCCCACAATCCTGGGATCAGCTCCTGCAACGCCCCCCAGGTTGTGCCCCCAGCCTCCAGCCCTTCCTCGGGGGCCGTGAGCCCAGCAAGCTCCACTCCTCTGCCCAGGACAAACCCCGGAGGCTGTGCCATGCTCGCTGAAGCCAACCCCCAGCCTGGTGCCCAGAACTCCTGCCGCCTCCTCCAGGCCGTCCTCCAGACAGCTGCTTTCAGAACCGGTGACTTCTCGCCACCGGGCGCCCTCCACCAGGCACGCCTGTCCAGGACGGCTCTTCCTCAGCAGATGGCCCAACTCCCGCTGGACGTTCCCGCCCACCGCCACCTTCTCCCGAAGCAAGATGTAGCCCGGGCTGGAAAGTTCCACGGTGCCCAGCTGCACGGTGGGGCGGCCTGCAGCAGCCCTAGCTACATTCTCCGCATCTGTGTGTGTGAAACTCAGTCTCCCTGAAGGGCGTGTACACCGCCCGGGACCTGTGGCACCCGTCCGCTTGGCTCAGGCCTGCCTTCTGGAGCGCACGGTCCAGCCTTGCTGACAGCCGGCGTGAACTCTGCACTCAAAGTTCCCCACGGCCCTCCGGGTCAAACGCTGTTATCTCCCCTGCTTTGCAGCTGGGGCAACTGAGGCCTGGAGTAAGCGATCCACTGCTTCCCCTCTGTGGAGGCCACCCCCCCTGTGTCTTCTGAAGAGGGTGGGTTTTAATTAAGCCAGTTTGTAATTCCTCAGCCACACCCTCACTTCTTGAGAAAACTCAGGGAGTCTTCAGTGTTTTGCTTTCCTTAGGTTTCATCGCCGCCTGCCAACATGGGGAGAGGGGTCCCCGCCAAGGCTGCCAGGTTGCCCAGCTTCCCAGGATCCTCTGGCAGAGAGGAGCACTGGCAGCCCTCCATCCTGGCTCCCCAGCTGGCCTGTGTCACCCCGCCAGGGAAGGGCAAGCCTCACCACCCTGTGCCCCCCAAGGCACCATCTGCCCCCCCAGACAGCCTGAGAAGCCCAGGTCCCCGCCTCGACCTCCACAGCCCTGCAGCCTCTCAGAAAGGGGTGGGAATCAGGCAAGAGAAGGCTGCCCATCTGTTGCTTTTTCAGGGAAGATGCAGCTTGTGCAAAGGTCCAGGGGCTTCCTGGAAGCTGCAGGCCAGGCTTTGAGGGGTACGGCTGGGATTTGGCAGCAGAGTGGGGCAGGGGCCGGGCCAGAGGGCACTTCATGCTGCCAGGGCTCTGGCTCCCCCTAAGGCAGCCCAATCCATCCCCACTTACCACCCTCCCACCTATCCATCCCACCAGACCTTATTGAGGACCTACTATGCGCCAGCTGAAGGTGCCAATCTAGGCACTGCACTCCGTTCGAGGGCTGTGTGTGAATATGGAATGTGTCATTACATTGGAGAATCAAATGGGTTCACGCAAAATCTGCCTTTCTGGCTTCCTGTAAAACATCCACAGGTCCCCAGAGGGCAGCCTTGAGCTGGTGCTGAGAGGCCAGCGGCTCTGAGATTGGGGGGCTGAGTTCTGCGGGCACAGCGTTGCCAGGTGTGGCTGCCCTGGTCCTGCACTTAGCTCTCCCCTCAGTGCTGGGCAGGCCAGCAGCCTTCCCCATCCGCCCTCCGTGGGGCGCCACCCTCAGATCCTGGGGCCCCCACACGTCAGCATAGGCCTGGGCTGAGGGCGGTCATGAGGCCCAGGTGGAAGGGCCACGGGTGGTGTTTGGAAGGCTCCAGAGCCCACATGGGCCCAGCAAGCTCTGCGGCCCCCACCCATCCTGCTCGGGACATGACAGCCTTGGCCAGAGCTGCCTCAGGCTCAGTGCACAGACCTCAGGTGCCGTGGGGAATGGGCTGCGTCCGTCCGTCCTGCCCGGGACCAAGCAGGCTGGCGTCCCCCGGAGGAGCTGGGAGGCTGGTCCATCCAGGAGGCCCCTGGGCGGCCGCGGCCATGGCCCATCATTACTCTGTGCTTCCCGGGAGCGCTGTCCGTCGGCTGGGTGCTGACAGATCGACATTGCAGGTTAATAAGTGCGTGCTCCCTCCTAAAGGCTGATGAAATATTAATCAGCTTGGTGAGGTCAGCAGAAACCTCGGCGGCCGAGCCAGAGGCCTTTAATTAATTCTCCTGTGGAGGGGCGGCTGGGGCTCCACCACACCGCACTAGCCCTCGGGGCTCCTCATGCCCCCTGCGCCCTACACCCCACATTGCCGCTCGGGGCTGAGTGCTGGATCACATCTGCTAGTGCCCTGCTTAGACCCCACCAGGCCCCTTTTGGGAGCCCTGTCTCCCTCTGCTGTCTCTGGGTCCCTCCCTAGTCATGGTTCTGGCCGGGTGAGGGTCTTGGAGCCCAGAGACCATGGCCAGAGCACAGGGCCCAGAGGCTGCTGCATGGGGCCCAGGGCAGAGCCGGAGTGGCCGCAGGGTGGGTGTCTGGACCATCTGGTGACAATCGGATCACAGCCAGGGCTGCCAGGGTGCTCAGGAAGTTCCCTCAAAGAGGCCTCCCTGGCCATAAGGGACCAACTGGGCAGTGGGGCCCCCAACCCCCATGGAGGGAAATTCTGGGCTCTGGTGTGGACCAGGAGGGGCTCAGCTAGTTCAAGCCCAGGCCACCAGGAGGCCACAGCGGGCGGGAGTCTGCTGAAGGGGCCGGTGGGTGGGAGTGGCCGGCAGCAGCAAGCACCCGAGCCCTGGGCTGGGCCGAGCATCTGAACCACGACCACGGTGCCCATGGGTGACAGGAGGGTGAAAGGGATCCAGCGGGGCCAGAGGCATCGCAGGGAGACCTGGACGCCATCGGGAATGGGAGGTGGTGACCTGTGCCGCAGGCTGGCTCTGGGACCCGCAGCTCTCCAGAGCCTCTGTCCCAACCCATGTCGGGTCGATCTCCTGGGGAGGTAGGCGGTTGGGGCCCCACATCTGGGCCTCTGCTCCGGGTCCCTGTTATTTTTTTATTTATTTGAAAGCGGGACTGGAAGCGGCTTCAAGTGAGTCTAAAGTAATTAGGAGTTCCTGCTGATGGATCGCGCTGGAGGGACGTGGGGATTATTTATTACCGAGTCACTTGCCGGAAAGGTTAGAGGCTGAGAAGTAATTATTTCTCCTTCCTCTCTGCCCCCCATCTTCTGTGTTTGAAGGGAATATTTTGCAGGGGGAGCTGCTTGGAGATCAACAAGCTCCCCTAAGAGGTGGGTCCACAGGGGGGTCCCGTGTCAAGAAGATGCAGGGTCATAGGGAGCCTCCAAAGGGCCCAGCCTGCCCTCCTTCCTCTTTTCTCACTCCTACCTTTGGTCCTTCCCGAGTGCAAGTGTCCCCAGTAGAGAGAGGCACAGACTCGCCACCTGGCCAGCCCCATCTGGGATTCTGGAACCCCTCCTGGTGGGCCATTAGAGCCTGGACAGATACCCAAGGCAGGAGTAATCCACGCAGCTGACATAGCAGGTGCAAAGGCCCTGGGGTGGAGATGGGCTGGGACAGGAGGAGTAGAGAGGTGTGCAGTAGGAGGGGATGGACAGAGGGGTGGTCATGCTGGGCCACACTTGGGACTCTGGGCTTTATTCTGAGAATTTTGAGAAGCCTTGGAGGGGACAGAGTGGGGAGCATGTGGTCCCTCCGCTGTCCTCACCTGGGGAGGGGGGGCTTTCAAAAATGCAAAGCTTGCCGGGCGCAGTGGCCCACGCTTGTCATCCCAGCGGCTCAGGAGGCGGAGGCAGGAGGATCACAAGTTCGAGACCACAGGCAGTCTGTGTAACTTAGCAAGACCCGATCTCAAAAAGTAAAAAAAAAAAAAATGGGCTGGGGGTGCAGCTCATTGGTCCAGAACTTACAGAGCATGCAGGCGCGAGGCCCTGGGTTCAACCTCCAGTACCACAAAAAAAATAAAAATAAATAAATAAATGCAAAGCTCACCCTGTCTGCTCTGATGCAGCCCAGCCTGGCCTCCCCTTCCGCTCACTCCGACTCTCTCCTCATCTCTCCCCTCCAGGTAGCGGTCATGTGGATACTGTCCCACAGGAAGCTGACTGTCCCAAAGGACACAAAGTCTACCTGACCACCTTCAACCGAAGAGGGAGTTTTTGCCTCAGTGAGTGCTGAGAGGTGGAGGAGAGATGAGTCTTGCTGTCGAGTCTCCAGGCCACAGTGCAGGGCTGGGGAGGCCACGCGTGGTCTGACAGCCTCCCCGAGTGGACTAGATGGAGCTAAGGGTCTGAGGAGGCTGGGGTGGCTTGAATTTCAGGACAGCGCCCACCTCAGGAGACAGGTGAGCAGGGAGTGGGGCCCTTGGCCACCTGTGGACAGTCCAGAGCTCTGCAGCATTCAGCTGAGTGACGGTGAGGGTGAGAACATGGAGAAATTACCAGGACTGGAAAGAACCATCCGGAAGGACCACAGAGCAGTGTCCTGTGCTGACCCAGGCTTGAGAGCTGCCTGTCTCCCGCCCCCCCCCCCCCGCCCCCCCGACAGGCCCGTGCCGGGAAAACTCATTCACAGGGCCTTGGGAAGAGAATTCAGAAAGGGCTTGCGTCTGGGGGGAGTAAGAACTGAGAACTGCCCCTGATGACTAAACCACTGATGCTGGCAAGTCCACAAAGGATCACAGCTTCCCAGTTACTTCAACCGAATCCCAAAACACAGCGCAGGTATTTTTATAGGAACACAAAATACCAGCAGCCAATGTCTGGCGTCTAACCAAAGGTGTTGTTGTTGTTGTTGTTTGGTGCCGTCAAGTAGGATCTGACTCAGAGTGACCCAGTGTACAACAGGACGAAACACTCTCCAACACCGTGCCATACCTGGCACTAGGTCAGTGCTTCTCTGCTATTCATAGGGTTTTCAATGGCTGATTGTTTCAGGAGTGGATTGCCAGGTCCTTCTCCCTAGCCTGCAGCACCTAGTATTCCCAGGTGGTCTCCCATCCAAGGACTAACCAGGCTGATCCTGCTTAGCTTCTGCGATCAGGTGGGATCAAATGCCAGCATGCTATGATAGACATCCAAAGGTTATCTGATATTAAAAGAAATAGAAAGTCAGGAGCCACAATCAGCCAAAAACTCAGCCAATTGAAAGTGGACCAGAATGACACAGATATTAGAAGGAGGAAAGCAGGGCATTAAATCAATGACTATAACCGTATTCTACATTTGTTACCCGGAGTCTGTCAGCTTGCTATGCTGTGAGGGCTTGCATGTTGCTGTGATGCTGAAAGCTGGGCACCACTATCTTAGACACCAGCAGGGCCACCCATGGTAGACAGGTTTCAGCTGACCTTCCAGACTGAGACAGACTAGGTAGAAGGACCTGGCAGCCCACTCCCAAAATAATTAGCCATTGAAAATCCTATGAAGAGCAGAGAAGCACTGTCAAATATAGTGCCGGAGAATGAGGCCCCCAGGCTGGAAGGCATTTAAGAAAAGACTGGGGAAGAGTTGCCTCCTCAAAGGACAGTTGACCTTAATGATGGGAATGGAATAAAGCCCCTAGGACCTCCATTTGCTGATGTGGCATGACTCAAAATGAGAAGAAACACAGTGGCTACAACAATGGGCTCAAACATAAAAAGATCGTGTGCACGGCAATGTTGGATAGAGCTTTGTCCTGCTGTGCTTAGGGTCGCTGTGAGTCAGACTCGACTCGATGGCACCCAACAACAGCATGTTTGCTATGGCTTAGATAGGAAGTGCCCCCCAAAAGGCTCCAGATGGTGGCGCTATTTTGGGAGGTTCTGGAAACTTTAGGAAATGGGACCTAGCTGGAGGAAGTAGGTCACTGAGAACAGGTCCTTCAGGGCATCTTGCCCCTCATTAATTCCTGTCTCTCTCTCTTTCTGTCTCCTTCCTGTATGCCATGAGGTAAAGAAACTCCTCCACCATATGCTCCAGCTGCCATGATGTTTTGCCCAAGCATGTGGAGTCAAGCACCCATGGACTGAGTCCTCTGATCCCATGAGCAAAATCTTTCCTCTCTCAAGTTGTTTCTGTCAGCCAGTTTGGTCACAGCGACACAAAGTCACTAATACAATATTCAAAAAGCTAAGTAAAGACTTGGAAGATATTAAGACCCACATTGAACTTACAGGCACAAACACTACAATGTCATGGATGAGAAATACACTATTCCTTATTAATAGCAGATGAGGCATGTCAGAAGGAGCCACCAGAATGAAATATAAAGAGAACAATACTTCTTTAAAAGATGAAGAGATCAGTGAGCCACGAAGCAACCTTGAGCAGCCTCACATAAGGATATGTGGCATTCCTGACGAAAAGCAGGGTAAAATTTTAAAGAAATAATGGCTGAGAATTTGAAAAATTTGATGAAAACTATCCACTCTCCTGTAACTGTCCCACATGGTCCAGGTTTAAGACACTTGAAGGAAAGTACAATGAGACATATCACAATCAAATTACTCAAAACCTGTGATAAAAGAGAAAAATCTTAGGAACACAGAGAAAACATATACAGAGGGACAAAAATAAGGCAAACAGCAGATTTATCAGTGGAATTAATAACACAAGAGAGAGTGAGCAACTAATGAAAAACCCCATTGACCCTGAATTCTATATCCAGCAAAACTATCTTTCAAACATGAAGTAAAGACATTTTCAACAAGCAACAGCTGAAAGAGTTCATCTTCAGCAGACTTGGGATACAAACGTGGTTGGAGGAAGTCCTCCAGCAGAAGAAAATAACAGCAGCAGGAATGTGAACTTACCCAAGGAATGAGAGTCCTCCAAATAGTAACTACTTAGGGAAATAAATACATGATATTTCTCTTATTTAAATCTCCATAAGGGCTTTTTTTTGTTGTTTGACAGTCTTGCTAAGTAGTCCATGCTGGTCTAGAACTCGTGATCCTCCTGCCTCAGCCTCCTGAGCACTGAGATTTCCATTGTGTTCCACCATACCTAGCTTTTAAATAGCAATGTATTGTTATGTGTTGTGTGTTATGTATCATGGGATCTGTAATACGTGCATCTGCATAATACATGACAATCTCGTATGCCCCACAATGGGGAAATGGAAGTAATTATACGAACACTATCTGAAAGATTGTATCGGCATCAATAACCTGGTTGTGATACAGCTGTCATTTTGCAGGGTGTGACCCCAGGAAAACTGGGTAAAGTGTTCACTGCATTATTTCTTACACCTGTGTGTAAATCTACAAGATGAAAAGATTAATTATTTTACATTTAAAAACCAATTAAAACAAAAAAATATTATCATGTACAAAATATCTAAATTTTAAATAAGCACAGGATCTAGAGGGAGAGAAAACGCCAGGGAGACAGAGGGAAATAGGGAGGCAGTCAGCACACAGATTCCAGGCCCTTCTTTCTTTCTGGCCACCTCGATTCTGAGTCTCAAATCCTGGCACTGTCAGCTCAGCAGATGACGGCAACCTCTCCAAGGCTATTTCTGTGCCTGGAAAACAAGGATAAAGCCCCCTGCTCTACCTGGGTTTGGTGGCCACACCTGTGATCCCAGTGCGAGGGAGGCAGAGGCGGGCGGTTGTGAGTTCCAGGTCAGCCTGGGCTACACAGCAAGCCTTTGTCTCAAACAAACAACAAGTAAACAAACGAGGCACCTGCTCGAGCAGCTGCAGGAGGGCGGCGCGGCGACAGGCCACTCAGCCACAGTGAGGAGGAGCCATGGCGAGAAGCCCCGAGGCAGGACCACGCGCTGAGCGCTGAACACAGCCAGCGGGAAAGGTGATCTCGTGCCATGCAACCCCAACGATGGGCAGCGTCCAGCTCACGTGATCCCCAGAGACCGATGGGCTGGGGACGGATGGAGGGGGGGCTGGAGCGATGTGAGGGTGACAGCCAAAGGCAGAGATGACCATCGGGCAGAGGGTTTGGAACTAGAGGTGCGGGTAGCACAACGTTGTCAATGCACCACACGCCCCCGAATGTCCTCAGCTTTCTGTGATGTCCCCCATTGGAAAGAGATAATAGAGAGGATAAAGCCGAAGGAGGGGACACTGGAGAGACCCAGGCCAGGCCAGGAAGCTGGGGGGAGCTGTTCGTGTTGCTGCCGATCCCCTCTACTAATTCCCTCCTGCTATGCCCTGTTTCGGTCCATTTCCCCACGGTCAACTTACCAGTGAGTATTGTATTTACCCCCATTCTACAAATGAGCAGACAAGGCTCAGAGATGGAGAGTGGCTTGCCCAAGGTCACCCAGCACGGATGGGATCCAAAACCAACTTCCTGATTCCAAGGGAGCTCTTTCTACGCAACTGCCCCAAAGTCACACGTCAGTCCCTGGAGGTCAAGAGGCACGACATCCGTGACCCTCACATGGGCGTGGGTGTGAGGGGACCCCACTCAGGCCGGGCAGTGTGAGCAGCATGGACCCTCGCCAAGGGCTGCTGCAAAGTGAGTCAGGAGATGGGAAGGGGGAGCGGATTATGAAGGCGTGGGCAGCCCTGAGGGGCAGGGAGGCACTCGGGGCAGCCCCTGGGCAGGCACTGCAGGCAGCCGCCACAGGGTCACTGCAGCAGGGGAGGGCTGGAGGGGCTGCAGCCGGGCTGGGGTTGAGAGGAAGGAGGTCCATGACCACCCAGGAGAGGTGGTAGGAAGCCCACGTCTTCCCTTTTGATCTCCACATCCAACCCTGAGGCCTGGGTGCCGGGCGATGACATCAGCTCCCCTCTGGGGTCCACGGCCTGTAGAACAAGGGGCACCCAGCGGCCCTCCCGAGGTCATCACGCCCTCTCATGAATGACAGTACAGGCCTCCTGGCCTCTCCTGAGGCCCTGCCAACCATTTTACATGGTGCTGGGGTCCACCACCAAGCCACACCCTAGCCCCCTTTTTAAATTTTTGGTTTTGAGACAAGGTCCTGCTAAGTTCTGCAGGATGCCTCTGGCCTTGACCTCACAATCCTGAGTCACTGGCATTACAGGCATGCACCCCACTATAGAAGGTCTTTAAGAAGTGTGGACCACCCATGTTATGCTCCCCTCAGAGGTTTCCCATCTCTCTTAGAGTGGAGTTAGAGTCTCACCCTGCAAGACCCTGCATAGCTGTTCCCTCTCCACACCCTCCCCTCACTCATCGCAGCCTCCAGCCTCCTGTCCTCCCTCCTGCCTCAGGGCCTTTGCACAGGCTGTTCTGCTCATGGGGGCTTTTTTCTGTGCTTCCCATTAGGTTGACACTGATGCCTCCTCCAGGTCCTGACTCAGTGTTGCTGCCTCAGGCAGCCGGTCTCCTGCCCTAGGATCTGCTTCCTTAGAATTTTTCCCTGCACAGTCCCCTCCTCAGCATGTCCTGGAGATGGCACTGGGGAGGAGCCAGATCTGGCTTCTTTAGGGCTGTGCCAGCCCCAGTCCATGCTGGCCCCAGGAAGCCCTCAAGAAGTAGTTGCGAAAACAGGAATCAGTGAGAGGATGTGGGTAGATGGGTGGATGAAGGGAGAGGTGGATGATAATTGGGTAGGTGGAGGGATGCATAGCTGGTGGGATGAATGGATAGGTAGGTGGGTGGGTGGATGGACAGATGATGGATGGATGGGTAGGTGGGTGGGTGGATGGACAGATGATGGATGGATGGGTAGATGAATGCGGGGTGGATGAATAGATGGAGGGATGGGAGGATGGATAGGTAGGTGGGTGGTAGGTGAATGGACAAACGGATGGGTGGATGGGTGGGTGGATGGGGCCCCAGGGGAGCTCAGGGTGGTGGGCAGGGGCAGCAGGCAGGACCCAGGCCAGGAGGTGCCACCCGGCCTGCCCCGCCTCTGCAGCCAGCAGCCGTCTGACCCTTGGTGTGCGTGGGGCGCCCTGCCCAGGCGGGGCTGGCTGGCGTCTGCGGGGCCCGCAGCTGTTTGCTGGGCCTTGTCATGAACCAAACACGGTAACTGTTTAACGATTGAGCCACACTAATGAATATTGGGCCAGATATTTTCAAGGCCTGTTCCGACTGATTACTTGGAGAGCGGAGTACGTCTCCCAATTACCCAGGCAATTAGGCGACTAATTAAACACTTACCCTCCGCTTCATAAACAGGCGCGGGCGGGCGGGAGCAGGCGCTGGCTCGGGTGCCTGTGAAATATGGGCTGTCAGGGAGCCCATGTGCACACACGTGTGCGCGCACACACACGCGCACACCAGGATCCACAGGGTGGCCGGTGGTCAGGTGAGCAGGGGGACTGACGTCCAGACAGGCCAAAGGGCTATCAGGCCAAGGTCCGGTCTTCTCAGCCCACCAGTAGCTCCTGCTCCAGGAAGCCCGCCTGGCTTGCCCCAGCCCCAAGGAGCTCAGCCTGCTGCCTGGGGCGTTCTTGTCTCAAGCCCTGGCTCTGAGCCCTGACCTCTGCCTCCAAGTGACTCCCCCACCCTGGCACAAACTTCGGTCAGCAGAGGCCTCTCTGATTGAGCAGCAGAACTACCTGGCTGCACTGGCTCCGGCCTCCACTCCCCACTCCCAGCTGGAGCGATGTGTGTAGGAAGCTTTCTGACCACATCACTGCCACGTTTTAAAATGTGGCTCCCAGTCAGGTGCTGTGGCTCACACCTGTGATCTCAACAACTCAGGAGGTGGAGGCAGGAAGATGGCAGGTTCCAGGCCAGAGGCAGCCTGACCAAGACTCTGTCTCAAGATAAAAAATAAAAATATGGGCTGGGGGTGCAGCTCAGTGGTAGAGCACCTGCCAAGTATGTGTGAAGCCCTGGGTCCAACCCCCAAGTACCACAAAATAAATAAAATAAAGTAATAGCTGGGTGCGGTGGCACACACCTGTCATCCCAGCTGCTCAGGAGACAGAGGCAGGAGGATTGCAAGTTCGAGACCAGATGCAGTCTGTGTAATTTAGCGAGACCCTGTCTTAAAAAGTAAAAAAATAGGCTGGGGGCGCAGCTCAGTGGTCCAGCACTTGCAAAGTATGCAAGCTCGAGGCCCTGGGTTCAATCCCCAGTACCACAAAAAAATAAGCAAATAAAATAATAAAACATAGCTCCCAATTAAAATGTGCCTCCAGCCTCTCTGACGGTCTTCCATGGAGGGTCTCCAGGCTGTGCCCCGGAGTCTGGGGGTGCCGGCCAGGCCTGCCCTCCAACAGGGCTGGCCGGAAAGGGCCTCTGCTGCACTCTACTAATACCCTGTGCTCATAGCCCCACCGCACTGTGCTCCCCACCTGTCACACACACACACACTCACAAGCAGCCGTGTGCACACACCCCCACCCCCAGGCAGGCTCTGCTCTGTCCTATCCACAGCCCTGGGGGGCCACGGTGTTCATCCGCTCAGGACCTGCCTCCCACCTGGTGCCCGAGCCCCGCCTAGCGTGGTGCCTGGCGAGCAGGTGCGTCGTTAGTGCCTGCTGGAGCACCTTAGCCAGACCTCGGGACCCTCCAAGGTCAAATGCCGCCCCACCTCCCTGCCGAGAGGAGGCTGCCCAGCGGGCCTCCAGCCTCCCTCAGCCCCGGGCCTCTTTGGGAGCCCTGCTCAGGCCAGGTGCTCAGATCCATTGCCCACATCCGAGGAGCAGGGCAGGGCTCCTTAGAGTCTGTGATGGCCAGGCTGACCATCAGCCCCCCATGGCCCAACCCATGTCTCAGGCCTCACAACCCTAGAGCAAATCTTCCCCCATAGGGTCACAGGCCCCCACCCCCAGCTCCTCTACTTACTGTGCCACCTAAAGTGGCTGGGCGGCACCTGTGGTTCGTGCCTGTCATCGCAGTGTCATGGGAGGCGGAGACAGGAGGATCGCAAGCTCGAGGCCAGAGGCAGTCTGCATAACTTAGTGAGATCCTGACTCAAGATAAAATATAAAAAAGGGGCTGGGGATGCAGCCCAGTGGTGGAGCACTTGCTAGCACACAGGAGGCGCTGGGTTCAACCCCCAGTACTCAAAGAAAACAAAAACACAGCAACAACAAAAACAACAAAAACCCAAGAGACTAAACACCCCCACTCCCGCCTGCTGGAGGACCCAGCTGTCCTGACAACTCAGAGCAATTGGTGCCCCAGGAAGGAAGGAAGGGGGCCAGGGCCTGGGGTCCACACTCTGCATCCCGCAAAGCTTCCTGACAAAGCACCACAAAGTGGGGCCTCACGTGGCCATCTAGAGGCTGGAAGTCCAAGGTGAAGGCCGGTGCTGGACTGGTTCCAGCTGGAGGCTTGGAGGGACCTTGTCGCCTCCGCCCTCCAGCGTGGGCTGCTCCAGTCCTCGCACCCCGAGGTAGAGGCTCCATCACCCCTGATCCACCACCTTCTTCCCTGTGTCTTCTGTCGGCCTCCAAGTTTCTCCCATCTAAGTTTCTTGTATGGGAGAAGGGCCTGGCAATCCACTCCCTAGGCAATCCCGAAACCGTCTGCCATTGAAAACCCTAGGAGGGTCGCTATGAGTCAGATACCGACTCGACAGCACCTAACGACAACAAGTTTCTTGCAGTTCTGGGAATGGAGCCTGGGCCCCGTGCCTGTGAAACAAGGGCCTCAGCGGCAGCTGCAGCCCCGGCCCCTGCACCATCTCACACGGACGCCAGCCACGAAAATCAAGAGCCGGTGTTAACTCGATCATTTCAAAACACTTTATTTCCAAATAGGGTGAGGGCATGGGGACTGGGGTTGGCGTGATCGCATCTTTTCGGTGGACACAATCCAACCCATGATAGCCACTAGGGCACCGGCCGCCTGTGTGTTGGGCTTGTCACCCCTGAGCCTCAGTTTCCCCACCAATAAGGGTGAGGAAAGCAAGCCTGGGACATTTCTTAAGCCTTGTCTCTGTGTTCGGAGCACTGATCCCAGCTGTGGGCTCGTGGTCAGCCTGGGGTCCCCAGCTTGAAGAACTCACCCTGCCCTGCACCTCTTGGCAGCCAAGCGAGGCTTGGGCCGTGGAGAGGCCCCTTCAGGAGCTGTGGGAACAGAGAGCTGCTGAGCGGGAGGACGCCAAGCTCCCCCCGTCCCCCGGACCCCACTCACCTTCCATCTGCACCCGTCTGCCTCGGCCCCTGATCCCACGGGAGATGTCCAGCCAGCTCACCTGGGCATGAGGGGCTTCCAGAGCCATGGCCAGTGCTCCAGCCCCTGGCCCACACCCACCAGCAGCTTGCCATCTCCAGGGACCTGCCCCAGCACCTCTGCAGCTGGCCAGGGAGGCTGCTGGGGCCTCAGGAAGGCTCCCTGTGGGGTGGGGGTTCTGGATGTATAAGAAAAAACCACAGCAGCAAGGGAGAGGGAAGGAATGAGTGATACTTTTTTTTTTTTTTTTTTTTTGCAGGACTGGGAGTTGAGCTCCATGTCCCACAGATACTCTCCAAGCACCCTGCCACAGACCTGCTGCCTCAGCCCCTTTTCATTTCTTGAGTTAGGGTCTTGCTGAATTGCGCAGGCTGCCTCTGGCCTCAGGCTCACGATCCTCCGGCCTCCGCCTCCACCGTGCCAGGTTCCTTCCCCACATGGAGATGAGATCTCGCAAGGTTGAGACAGGTCTCTCGAGGCCCAGGCTGGCTGGAACGCGCCATCCTCCTGCCTCAACCACCCCGAGTGCTGGGCTCACAGATGGGCACCCCGGCGCCTGGCAAACAAATGACATCATAAGAGCTGGGCCTCTGGACAGATCCAGGTTCTGAACCCCACAGTCCTTGTGAGTCAGGCAGCCATTTCACCCTCTGTGCCTCAGTTTCCTAATCTCTCAAGTGGGGGCAAAATTGCCCTCACCTCAAGGACTCTTCTGAGTCGATCAGACGGTGTGAGGTTACATAGCGCCATTCCTGGTCCAAGCCATGGAAGGACCCTGAGTGTCTGTGATGCTGTGTGAAGGACAGGGCCACCTGCCACCCTGGACCCATGGTCCTCCACTGGGCCTTTTCCAGGGGTCCCCTGCCAGGTGGGATGCACCCCACGGGTACAGCCGCTGCGGCCTGGAGTGGCCAGCTCTCCCTGGACCTCAGGACACTGAGGCATCTGGGTACCCTCGTGAGGAACCCCTGGGACTCACCCCAACCCCCAGCCCCTCACAGTTCCCTGGCCTGGCCCCTGCCGCAGTGCTGGGGGCCGTGCAGAGGCCTGGGGGAGGGAAGCCGTGCCAGACAAAAAGCTTCTGTTCAGGCCCAGCTGTGCGAGTCCAATATTTATGGCGGGCCGGGAGTTTAAGAAAACAGGGCCCTTCCGTCCACGGGCGAGCGCGGCTGGCGGGGGAAGTCGTAGCTAATTAAATCTGCGCGGGCCGGGGCCACAGAGGCCGATTGTGCACGGGAGAGGATGTTAATGCGCATTTTAAATATTTATTGTAACTGAGGTAGGTTATGAAAACAGACATTCCGCCTTTCAACACTCCGAGCGTCAGATTTAGGGGCCGTCTGCCCGCTGAGTGATTTCGCAGCAGCCGGCGGGCCGGGAGCCCATCCATCACGCCCCGAGAGAGGCCCGAGGACGCCGAAAGATTAGCTGGCTGATTTATGGGCCACCGGGGTGCAGGCTCAGAGGGCAGCACACACCTGTCAGGCCGGTGGGCACCGGGGTGCCCGTGGCCAGCCGCCAGCAGGGAGGGACGGTGAGGGGCCCAGGGCTTCCCTGGGGATGGCTGAGGCCGCTTGTTCCCCCTCTAGGTTGCTCCATGGCCAGGCTGGGGCTCCCGGCTGTGTTTCCTCCTCCACAATATTGGAGCAGAGAGGCCACTTGGCAAGTTTGCCAGATGTGAAGTAGGACCTCGGGGCAAGGGGCAGCCGGCCCGGTGGCTGTCAGAGGAGAAGCCCATAGCTCTGAGCATGTCCGCACCCACAGCGCCAAAGCCCTCGCTGTGGCTGGCCAGACATCTCTGAACACAGAGTGGGCACTGTGGGGACAGCCGGCTGCCGGGGCTGTTCCAACCCACCAAGTGTCCAGGCCAGGGCGTCCTGTCCCTTGCATTCCTTCTGGTTGACCCTAAGGGAGCGCGAGCAGGGAGGGCTTTAGGGAGAGGGTGGGAGCCGGGCAGGAAGAGGGGATGGCAGGCGTTTCTGGTGGGGGCCCAGGTCAGCCACCCTCAGGAGCAGGGGTGGGGTGTCTCCCAGCATGTGGATCCGCATGGGACTGTGGCTGGCTTGACGGGGCAGCTGGATTCTGCATTTTGGGTGAGGAGGCCCCAGGCCAGGCATAGGATAGTTCAGTGAGGAGACCACCTGGGCCCCCCAACTTGCCACTGGGGCTCCCTGTGTGGGGGTCTCTTGCTCTGCCCAGGGACCCTTGGGGGTCCCCCGAGGCCTGTCCTGTCCCCTTTAACAGCCCTCCCATGGCTGAGGAGTGGGGTCCCGGAGCCACCTCTCATGAGCCCCCGGGATAAGCTGCCTGCTGCCTCCCGGGTGACCGTGGTCCCCCCCCCCACTAGCCCACACGGCTCCCCAGGAAGCAGGGAAGAGTCCACCGTGCTGAGGGGCCACATTCCCCGCCACTACCGTGCTGTCCTGTGTCCTGTTGCCCTCTGAGCCAATATCCTCTATCCCCTGGCCACAAGCCCTGGTCCCCAGGCCGCTCTCTCTGCCCCCTTCCCGTAGGAAGGCTCCCGCCTGCCCCCTCAGCTGGGGCCAGGGCCGCCCCTCCCCGGGAAGCCATTACTGGGCCCTGTGACCCTGCTCATGACCCCTTCGGTGTGTCCCCCAGAAACCAGGAGGCCTTGACCAGCAGCCTGGAGGACAGGACACCGACGCCCCGCCCCAGCTCCCGGCGCCCCCACCCTCTCCACGTTGCCTCCCAGACGCTCGTGCTGCCCTGTCCGCTGGACTCGTTAGTGGAGTGGAAAGGCAGGGAGCGAAGACCGGCGGTCGATGGGGATGTGGGGCACCTGATGTGTCCACCCACCCCCGTCTGTCGGATCAATTGTCCCCCCATCCCAGGACCTGGGAAGCAGGAGCAGGGTGCCCTACTGTTGGGCCCAGCAGGGACGAACATCATGGAGCCCCAGGAAATTCCCAAGCCCACCCTGGAGCAGACAGGCCGGGCTGGGCTCCCGCCTTACAGAAACGGGACCCAGGCCATGAGAGGCTGCGATCTGTCCCCAGGGACCAAGCAAGCCGGTGAGGTCTGGGCAGAGGCCGGGGCTCCTCCTGGCCTCAGAGAGGGCTGGGGCAGGAGCGGGTGTGTTTCCGATGCAGACAGGGCCAGCTAGCTGTGCAGCCTTGCCTCAGCCCATGCACCTCTCTGGGCCTGGCCAGGGTGGGCAGTGGAGCCTCTCAGCTTCCTCCTGCGCTATCATCCAGCATCCCTGGGGGCTGAGCCTCACCAGGTAGGGCCTGGGGTGGGGTCGGATGTCTCTGGAGCCATCATGGACCATAGCCCAGGTGGAAACTGGCCTGAGTCCCTCTCCCCCACCCCCAACAGCTGCCGCCCTCCACTAGCCCCTTCCACGACAGCCACATGGGCAGATTAGATCACGACAAACCCTAGTCTATACCTCGACGAGCCAAGAGAAGGGCAGTCCAACTTCAGCTCCTGCAGCCTCGTGAATTTACAGAAAAACAGAGCAAAAGAAAGGTCGGAGATAACATCAAGAATCACAGCAAGGGCCAGAGGAACGTAACGGAGCTGAGAGATACGCAACGTAATGGAGCTGAGAGATACGCAATGTCGATTTTCCAGAAGCCGTGGTTAAAAGGACTAGCAGAGGGCTGGGGGTGCGGGTCAGTGGTGGAACGCTTGCCCCGCGTGTGTGAGGCCCTAGTTTCCACCTCCAGCGCCGAAGAAAGAAAAAAAGAAAGAAACGGGTGAGGGGGGAGGACGGAAAGAAGGAAAGGCAGGGAGAGAAGGGGAGGGGAGGAGGGAGAGAATGAGAGAGAAGCAGACAAAAGAAAAGAAGAAAAGATAAAGGTCAAAGGAAACAAGGGAAATTAATTTCAATTAATTAATTTATTTTTAATTTTTTGGTTTTTTGAGACAGAGTCTTACTAAGTAGCTCAGGCTAGCCCCAAACTCATGATCCTCCTGCCTCCACCTCCCAAGTTCTAGCATCACAGGCACCACCAAGCCCAGCAGGGGAAATTAATTTTATTTTCTTTTATTTGAGACAGGCCCAGCCATCGACTCTGTATAGAGTCACTGTGTAGGCCCGGCTGTCCTGGAACTCACTAGGTAGCCCAAGCTGGCCTTGAACTTGTGTCCATCCCCCTGCCTCAGCGAAGTACTAGGATTACCGATGTGCGCCACCACGCCCAGCTCTGAAATGAATTTTAATAATACATTTTATGGACTGGGGTTGCAGCTCAGTGGTATAGCACTTGCAAAGCACGCAAGCGTGAAGCACTGGGTTCAACTCCTAGTATTGCAAATAATAATAATAATAATAATAATAATACATTTTATTTAGCCCCAAATGTCCAAGACATCGTCATTCCAGGATGTCATAATATGAACAGAATTGCTCCTGTGGTATCTTGCACTATTTTTTTCGCGTTTCCTCTCTGTGACCTGTGTGTTCTTCAAGCAGAGATGACAGCCCTGTTCAGACAAGCGGCTCAGGGCTTGGGGCGCCCCTGGGGAGCAGTTACAGGTGTGTGGGGCAACCCAAAGGGAGGCCATGGAATGGGCAGCCCTGTGCCCTGGGTTTCATGGGCCCTCCTCAGCGCTCCAGGCTGTGGTCCTATTTCACCGAGGCTGAGAGAGGATGGAAGGTCAAGGGCACCAGGCAGCCACATGGGGCTGCGTGGGGAGGGCACAGGGCACCTGCAGAGGCCACCAGCCCAGGGCTCTGTCCCTCTACCTCTGGGCCCCACCCACAGCCCTCCAACCAGGCCGGATACCAGACCCCTGTCCTCACCTGCTTCCAGCCAGCACCCCCCAGGGTGGGTGCGTCTCAGCCGGGGGCAGCTCTAGGTGAAGCGCTGCAGCCACCTTCAAGCCTTAGAAAAATAGCAAATGCGGCTCAGAGGCGCCAACGTGCACACTCCACTTCCCAGCACGAGCCAGGGTCTGGCCTCCCCGCCACCCCAGACTCCGCACGGGCCAAGGAAGGGGCTCTGCCCAGGGTGCCCAGAATCTGGGTGAGCTGGGGTCTCACTCACAGCACATCCAGGCAGGTGCCAGGCACACTGGCAGGCCAGAGTGGGGGCAGAGGCGGCAGGCCCTGCGCGGTGTCCCACGCCCACCCCCGTGCCTCTGAGCAGTGGCCAGCTTGCTCCAGAAGGGGTGGGAAGATCAGCCATGCGTGCCCTCCAGGAGCCTCCCGGTGCCCCCACTTCACAGACGGAAAAGCGGCGGGTTGGGGAGGCCTACCTGCCCAGGCTGCAGATGTAGGTCAGAGGCCAGGCGTGGTGTGGCCGGCAACGCCTCCATCTCTCAGGAGCCAGAGCAAAGGCCAGTGGGGAGGGTGGGGAAAGGTGGAGACCCTCAGGTGGCCTCCCTGGGGTTCCCCCACCCGGACCTTCTTGTCAGCCCTGTGTACCGTCCATGCACCCCGCAATTCCCTGGGAGGAGGGGCCTCTCGGACCCTCCCCTGAGCCCAGCTCCCCCAGGGGTCAGACGAGCCAGCACATGGGATCCGGCCACAGCCCCCGCCATCCCCTGTGGCTCCCACAACCTCCCGAGCTCCAGCTTTTGGTCTTTGCTCCAAGACCAATCGATTTCTCGCCGCCGCAGCCTGGCAGACCTTCCCTCCACGGCTGTCGGCGCTGAAAGGACCCAGGGCCGCCAGCCAGCCACCCTCTGGCCACCCCAGCCCCACCTCCTGGCCCCGCGCCAGCCCAGCCTCAGGCCTCCCTCGTTCCACTCGTTGGGGCTTCTGATGCCCTGCTCAGTGGGCGTGGTGCCCATGCGCAGGCTGCCTCTTCTGCCGAGTCCCCACCATGCCACGCACCCCAGCCCGTGGTACAGGGGACCCACAGCCAGTCTGGTCAGCAGAATGCGAGCGGAGGGCACGGGAGCCAGCCCGGCTATCCAGCCTGCATCCCTCTCTAGCTTCTCCGCCTCCTCCCTGGCTTGTCACACCATGCGCTGCAGTGGCTAGGCCACTGGTGGACGGAGCCTCAGGCCTCAATGACTAAGGGGAACATAACCGTCCGGGGGCAGGCGACCAGGAAATTACACTTAGACTAGGTGTGGCAGCTCATGCCTGTGATTCCGGCACTTGAGGGGCTGAGGTGGGAGGATAACAAGCTCCAGGCCAGCCTGGGCATGAGAAACCACGTCTCAGCCTCGCGACATCTTGTCTCCAGGTGTGGGAGGAGACTGGCACAGTGGCCACGCCTGTGATTGTGGCTCTTGGGAGGCTGAGGCAGGAGGATAGAGAACTCCAGGCCAGCCTGGGCTACGAAGTGAGATCCTGTCTCAAAACCCCAAGACCTGGGGTGTAGCCGGGTGACTCACGCTGTGATTACTCCTTGGCTCTGCTCGGCCCCAGAGGTCCAGGGATGCTCTTTCAGCCGCCAGGGTCTCTTATCCTCATCTGCTGGGTCACATGGCCTGTGCACACGCACGTGAATGCACACACGTGCGTGTACAGCTCAGGATCACGCCCGCCCAAGCACACGGGAGCCCGGCTCCCAGAGAGAACCGTGTTCCGGCCATGGACCTGCTAGGCAGAAGCCCCGCACCCTGCACCCCTCCTGGGCCGGCCAGGCTGGCTGGAAGGCACCACCCTGGCAGACCTCGAGGTCAGCTCAGGGCGCAGGACTCTGCTTCTCTCCTCCCCTCCTGGCTGCCCAGGCCTCTTCCTGCAGCCTGGCTCACAGAGCCCATGAGAGAGGCCGAGGATGGCACGAGGGGCCGTGGCACCGGCATGTGGACCCCGGGGAGCAGCTTAGCCACAATTCCTGGGGTCAGCCTGTGAGCCTAGCCCCTGGTCTATCGGCCAGATGGTCGCTCCAGCGGGGAGAGGAAAACCTGACACGCCATTTCAAACCGATTTCACGGCGGGCCTCCGGAGAGCCCCAGCGAGCTCCTGACAATCCGATCTGTTGTGAATAAATATGACAAAATTGCCAATTACGGGAGGGAGGCTTCAATGTCACGCGGGCTAGGCTGGCTGCGGCCACACGCTCCAGGGCCAACGTCGCCGGGGGACGGGCCAGCGGACGGACAGAGCTGAGTCCAGATGAAGGGGGAGCTGGGCCAGGGCCAGGTGCCGCGCCAGCAGGCCCGGGGACACGCAGCCATGGCCAGGCGCCCTGCCAGCCTGGCAGAGGGGACCCGTCGCCACATGGCCCGGCTCCGATGCTGCTGGCCACACCTCAAGGCCCGATTTTCTAGGGGGCTCCACGAGGAAGGGGCAAACGTTGGGAGCCCTAGTCCCAGGTCGGCCCTGGAGCTCAGCATTTCTGGCTGGCCATTCGGCCAGCAGCGTCCAAGGCCAGGCCCCGTAGATAACCTTCCCTGGCTGCGGTGTAGGCCCAACAGGCCTGAGGCAGCAGGCAGCATAGGAGCAGAGCTCGGAGCTGAGGGGTGAAGGGCGCTGGAGGCCAGTCATGGTGGCTCGCTTGTGACCCCAGCAACTTGGGAGGCAGAGGCAGGAGGATCACAAGCTCAAAGTCAGAGGCAGCCGGCATGACCTAGTGAGACTTTAATAAAAAGTAAAAACCGGGCTGGGGGTGCAGCTCAGTGGTACAGCACTTGCAAAGCAGGCAAGCGTGAGGCCCTGGGTTCAACTCCACAGTTGTGGGAAAATAAAATAGAACAAAAAAAGACACTCACGTGTCCTCCCACCACGCCAGGCCCGGCCCCAGGACTGGCGGACCCTGCTCACCTGGGAGCAGTGACATCACGCTTACTCAGGGGCTGCCTGGACTCAGACCAGCCCCAGCATGCGGCCCAGGCTGCCCTCTTCATCTTGCAACTTGTGTCTGGGGTTTGTCTAAATTGGGTTGGATAAGGCGACAGGTAGAAAGGCACCTGCCTTGCAGGGAGAGATGAGCACTCCCAGTTCCTCAGAGGAGGGGACAGGCCACGTCATGCAGGGGCCATGGGGACACCCCAGGGCCAGGCAGGGGGCAGCAGGAGGAGAGAACCTGGCGCAGGAAGGGGCGAGGCGGGTGCATGCCGAGCAGGCCAAGAGCTGGTTCCTGTGGTGCCGGTCAGCTCTGGGCTAGCGGGGCATCCTTGGCTCTCGGCTCCTGGCCCGGGGTGACTCAGGGCAAGGGAAATATTGGCCCAGGTGCATGGGAGACCACGGGCTTGGAGGTGGCTGGAGCCGTGGGCTTAGGGTTCATGGAGGGCGCATTCTCAGGGCTCATTTAGCTCTAGGATTTGGCTGGCTTGGGAAGGACAGCTTCCCCGGGCCAGCGAGGACCCCAAGATGTCAGCACACAGTAAAACATGGAAAATAAAAACACAATGGATAGGGCTGTCCCTCTCCATGCCTCTGCTTCCCATTTTCGAAACAGGAAGCTAGAGGAGGGAGCCACCCGCCTGGCCCATCACCATCACTACTTCTGGCCCCTCTGTGCTGGTCTGGCCCTGTCCTTCCCTGCTGGTTACAGCCAAGATGTCCCCTGTGAGGGCCAGATCCATACCAAGCATGATTCTTCTCCCGACACCTGGAGGCAACTGGGGTCCACTGCACAGACCCCCAGCCCAGCCCCCTCTTCCGTCTGGGTGCTGGACTTCAGGGACGTGGGACAAAATAGCCCTACCTAGTCCTGGCTGGATGACCTCAGGCAAATCAGTCTATCTGCACCTATGACTGCACTTGGCAGCCCTCTGCCCACCCACCTACTCCTTGGAAGAGACCCCTTCTGTGAAAACCCAACTGCCAACCCAGGAACAAGGAGCCCCCACGGCTCCGCCCTTTCTTCAGGTCACCGTGATTCCTGCCAAGGGGCCCACTCCACGCCCAGGTTCTGCAGGTACATCCACCACCGGGGCGGTTCTCCTGCAGTGGGAACGGTGTACCCTGGCTATACTCCCACAGGCTGGTCTCCCCGCAGCTGCCCCTTCCTCTCCTTCCTGCCCTACCTCCTCCAGGAACCTGGGTCCAGCGTGGCCCTCTTCATTGGAGAACATTTGGAAAATCCAGAAACAAAACTCACCAATCATCTTATAGCCTGGAAATAAACTCTGCTTAGTAAATATTTTACCTTACCAAGGCAATACAAAAGGCAGAAACAGAAGACACCTATCACTCTGTTTCTCTGCCTCAGCACTTGCTGCTGCTGGGTGACACTCTTCTTCCAGGTTTTGTCCTGCCCCATATGCTTGCTACATCACTGCACCCTTAACGTACACATAATTCTATATGCTGGTTTCCTCTTCACATTACATTGCAGACATGTTTGCATATTACCACTCAGTCTTTGTAATGATCACTTTTAATGACTGTCTAGTATTCCATCGAGTGTGTGTAACATAATTTGCTAAACTACTCCCCATTCGTTGGACATGTCAGCTGCATCCAATTTTTTTCTGGTCATTAAAAATAATGTTGCAATGGATATCTTTGAGCCTGGAGCTCTCCCTATATTTTGGGTAATTTCTCTGGAAAAGTATCCCAGAGGCGGCATTACTAGGTCAAAGGCACCAAGAAGTTCCACAGGGCTCCGCGCATGCTGCCAAATCCCTTTCCAAAGGGCTGGCCTGGCTTCCGGCACTCCAAAAGACACAAAAGCTCCTTACCTTGCTGCAGTTCCACGGACTGGGGGTGCAGGGTGTCTAAGGCTTGTCTGCCAAGCAGCGATGCTGGCTTTTGGTGCAGGTGTTTATTGAGCCCCCACTGAAAACCCTGTGATGTCAGCACTTGGGAGGCAGAGGTGGGAAGATCACAAGTTCTAGGCCAGTCTGGACCTCTCGAGACTCTGTCTCAACCTTGCAAGATCTCGCCTCCAGGTGGGGGAGGAGCCTGATGTGAGCCCAGCACTCAGAAGGCAGGGCAGGAGGATCGGGAGTTCCAGGCTAGCGTGGGTCTCATAAGACCCTATCTCAAAACAACAACAACAACAATCGAAAGCAGAATGGTGGGTGCCAGGAGCTGAGTCAGAAAATGAGGAGTTAGTGTTCAATGGCTGCAGAGCGTCAGTTAGGGAGATGAGAAAGTTCTGGAACTTTATAGATAGATGGGATGGTTGCACAGTCATTGAACATAAAATAACTTAGAAATAAGTGGCTAAGCCACACATAGTGGTGGAAACCTGTAATCCTAGCACTTGGGAGGCTAAGGCAGGAGGATCTCGAGTTTGAGGCCAGCCTGGGCTACATAGAGAGACCCTGTCTGGCAAAAAAAAAAAAAAAAAAAAATAGCAGATACGGTGGTAAATTTTATGTTATGTGTATTTTACTATAACTAAAACGTTAATAAACAAAAACAAAAATGGGGATGGGGAGCTGCTGCAGCTCTGTGGTAGAAGACTTGCCCAGTGTGCCCAGGGCACTGGGTTCAAACTTCAGCACCGCCAAAACAAAGTTAGACAAAAAAATTTAACAAGTATCTTGGGAAGATATTTTGAAACATCATGAATTCCTCCTTTCTCGTTGATTATACTTGCTGGTTTTGGTGTTCATGGGTGATTCTTGCCCCAGCTCTGTTTCCTACAACATTTTGGCACCAACCAGCTTCCTCCTCAAGCCAGCCTGCTCTGTCCTCAAAAACAGGATGCATTACCGGACTCGGGAGCAAGAGCAGCAACGGTCACCACACAGCAGCCAGTGTCTGTGGTTCCTTGGTGCCGGGCTCTGCGTCCCAGTGGCTCTGGGTGGTCCCCTGAGCAGGTTGGACATACCGCACCACCCTGGGAGGCTCTGCCCGCAGCAGCTTTGGAGGAAGTCAGGCCTGTTTCCCAGGGTAGGTGGGCTGCTCCCCTTGGCGGACTTTCCAGAAGAGCCGCAAACCCTCTGGCTGGCGGAAGGTGGCAGAAGAATCCACTAAGCCCCAGGAGACACTGACCTCCAGGGCTGGCTGGAGCCCCAGGGCACCCCAGGCCGGTCCTCGCTCTGGGTTTACACTTCCTGGCCTGTTGTGGGGTCTGAGCGAGGTGACAAGGCCTCTCCAGAATCTCGGGCCCTTCCACTGGTCCTTTCTGTCTTTAGGGATGGAGGACAGTGGTCTGGACAGAGGAGGGACAGACAGACAGGGGGCTGAGCTGGAGGGGCCGCTCTCCCCTCTGGATGCCCCCTGGGCCCTCAGACTTGCAGCCATTCATCAAGGCTGGGAATGAACTGGAGCCAGCACCCAGGTGACGAACGACCGGCCTGCACCCTCCCCACGTCCCCAACATTCCTGGGGCTGAGCTCAAGACTCCCCTGTGATAGGCATGACAAGGACAACATTGCTTGTATTCTCATCTCCTTTGCCCCAGGCTCCCTCCCTTCTCAGGAGCCTCGGGGGCGGAGTGGGGGGTGGGGGGAGGCTCAGCCCACTGTCTGGACAGGAAACTGAGTCCTGGAGGGGAAACTGAGTCTCGGAGGGCAGAATCACTTACCTGGAGAGCCCATAGCAGGGCCCAGAGCCTCGGCTTCCAGCACCCTGCCTGGGGTCTGCCTCTGCGGCCGGGCTGACCACCCTGTCCTCAGCTGAGTGGACAGAGGGGCTCCCAGAACCCCGGCCTGGAAACTTGGGGGCGTCTAGCACCAGAGGCCTCTGCCTGGCGTGCAGACGGGGCTGTACGCACAGAGTGGGCAAGGCTGGGGTCCAGGCGGAGTCAGCAGATGACCGGGCCGTTGGCCTCCCTGGGTGGAACCTCGGCTGGGCATCTGGGCCCCACGTGCGGGGGCTGAGCAGCGGCACTGAAGATCAGTTGTCCCGGTGGGAGGGCGGGAGGGTTGGGGTGGGCGGTCACCCCCTCCATCCGTGAGAACTTTCCCCAGCGGCCCTTCTCACCTGCCTCTGCGCCCCTCCCCCTGCCCACCCCTGCACCTGACCCCACCAAACCCAGCCCCCAGCCCGCCAGAAACCTAATCCACACAGCCCGGCAAGCCAGAGACACTCACCCCCCGGCCCCCTGGACAAAGGATGGGCTTGGGGTGAGCAGGGGACGCACGAGCCCCTGGCACACATGGAACAGGGTGGGGGACAGGAAGCCGGCCTGTGTCTCTCCTCTGTTCTGTTGCCGCCAGCTTCCTGTGTGACCTTGGGCAGATCCCTGCCCCTCTCTGTACCACAGCTCTTCCATCTGAAAAAATGTGAATATAGCCACATGGTCTGCGGCCACCTGGGCTGGAGTCGCAGAGGGACAGTCCTGGTTACCCAGGGCCTTGGGCAAACTTTCGCGGTCCCTGAGCCTCAGTTTCCTCGTCTGGAATGCTGTGGTGCCTGAGACTCTGCCTTGCACCGTGGCCTCTGGCGGGGATCTCGGCCTCCCCTCCCCCCACGTCTCTATGCAGAACCTCCTTTGCCTCTGAGGCCCCTGCCCAGCCTCGGGACTCACATGAAACAGCAGTGTGTTTTCTTTGGAAGGGGCGCTAATCTGCCGGAACAGGGGGCCTCTGGCCAGGCCTGGGGGCTGCCAGTTCTCAGAGCAGCCTGGGGTCAGAGGTCAGGAAGGTGAGGACAGGGAGGGTGCTGGGACCCCGCAGGGGCTGGGATCCGGGGTCCAGGGGCCCCTGACCCCTGCGGCTCTGTCATGCCAGCACTGTGCACTGGGCCACAGGAGGAAGCCTGCGGCCTCCGCGCCCAGGCCGGGCTCTGTCTTCCTCCGCCCCATTGACAAAGGCTCGCACCCTCCCTCAGTGCCTCCCTCAAGCAGCTGGATCCCATCACTGTTTTCTTTCTTCTACAGTACTTGGGGGCTGGGATTTAGCTCAGTTGGTAGAGCGCTGCGCTGCAGTCTCTGAGGTCCCGAGTTCAATTCCTAGCACCGCAAAAATGGGAGAAGGACCTGGCAATCCACTCCCAAGGCAATCCCGAAACAGCCATGGAAAACCCTATGAGGGTCGTTATGAGTCGGATACCGACTCCACGGCACCTAACAACAACAACAACAACAACAGTACTTGTGGGTTTTGCAGTACCCAGGGCCTCATGCATGCTCTGCAAGTGCTCTGCCACAGAGCTGCACCCTCCGCCCATTTTTGTTTTTTGACCTAAGACAGGCTCTCCCTAAGTTATGCAGGCTACCTCTGGCCTCGATCCTGCGATCCTCCTGCCTCGGCCTCCCGAGTCTCTGGGATGACAGGCGTGCGCCACTGCACCCCATCAGCCTTGGGAGGAAGTTCCTAAGAGACCCCTGGCCCAGAGGCTGCTTCTGAAGGGCAGGGAGGGGCCCCAGGTGGAGGGGGTGGGGGTGAAAGTAGCCACGTGAGACCCTCACGCAGAAGCCCAGGAAGATGAGTCCCTTCGTGAGGGCCAGGTGGGAGGGTCTCCTTGTCCCACTTTCTCCCCCAGGACTGTGACAGAAGTTCTAAAACACAGAGGTGGCCCAGACTGGTCCCAGCGGCTGCTAGGACCAAATTCCCTACAGCGAATCATCATCTCGAGAGCCTGCAGGGGGTCTTTGAAGATCTTGCAGAAGGCCTCGGCCTCCTTCCTCCACCCCCGGAACACACATCCTGAGGCCCTGCTGGACACCCCGCCCGCCTGGGGGCTGAGCATGGAGCACAGGCAGCTTCAGGGGGCCCATGGGGAAGGGCAGGTCACCAGCCTGCTGGGCTCCCACGGCCACCAGGGCCCCCTGCACACCCACGTCGTGGATGCTCCCTGTCCAGACCTCAGCAGCCTCCCAGCCCCGTCCTGCCTGGGAGCCCCAAGCCTCAGGACAGGGTCTCCATTGCCAGAGGGCCCAGGAAGGGGGCCCCCAGGTATAGCGGGGGAAGGTGAGCACCCCGGCCCCTCTGCTCGAGCTTGATGGCTCCCAGGCTCTGCTGGAAGATGGAGCGATGGCTTTGCAGGCTGGCGGGGGGTTGGGGAGGGTCACGTCTCGGAAAGGTGTGGCTCAGGCAGTGCGTTAGGCATTTGCAGAGGTGGCTCTCTGCCAAGAAAGTGCCACGGGTTCCGGGCATCCTTCTCGGCCTCTGCGCCCTACTTCCCCTGGCCACTGAGAGCGTGGCCACCTGCAGCCCGACCACCTCTCTCCTGGGGCTGGGCCCGGGGAGGGCCAGGTCCCCTTTAGACTCCAGGCTCAGCTCCCCCAGAGGGTCAGATCTGTCCGATGTTCTTGCTCACCATGGTGGCCAGGGCATTAGCCCAGCTGGGCCATCACTCCATCATGCCAGGAGCAAGGCAGGCCCTGCTGGGCCCAGGTTCCCGGGGCAGATGGGCAGCCAGGGTCCTCGAGGGCAGGACACTTCCTCCCCGGTTTTAAGGTGCCAAGACACCGAGCGCCCCAACAGTTGTGAGGGTGGGAGCTCCGGGCCTGACCACTGGGCACCAGAAGGGCCGTGCTGGGGATGGGACATGGCACAGAGCTCTGAGCAGCCCTGGGGAGGGCCGTGGCTGCACAGTGGTCAGCAGGGCAAAGGCCCCAGGGAGAGGGACGTGGGGCTCATCTCCACCTGCTCCCAGTGAGCTGAGACCTCGGCCTGGATTGACCCCTCCTGAGACCCACTTCCCACTCGGGCCCCGGCCACCCAGTCCCTTAACCCAGGCCGTGGCCCTCTGTCCTCCTGCATGGAGAAGGTGTGTCCACATGGGCTATGTTTCGTCCTGCCCAGGCCTAGTGGCTCCCGTGGGTCTGTCGGGCACACTTGGCATGGGTTTCAGGGTTGCAGGTTGAGTCACCTCATACTGATCTCCAAACAGGTGGATGAAGGAGACTCGGCAATGGGTCAAGGAGACCCCACCCCACTTGCTGTGTGAGTCCAAGCTTGCTCATCCCCCTTGGGCCTCAGTTTCCCCATTAGTACAAGGCGCAGGTGGAAACTTCTAGCCCTGAGTTTTTTGGCTGATCAGGATGAACTTTGCCCCCCACGTTTCTGTCAGCTTGCCGTGCTGTGGGGCTTGGGTGTCACTGTGATGCTGAAAGCTGTGTCACCAACATCTCAGGTACCAGCAGGGCCACCCATGGTGGACAGATTTCAGCTAAGCTTCCAGACCAAGACAGACCAGGGAGAAGAACCTGGCAGCCCACTCCTAAAACAATTAGCCATTAAAAACCCTAGGAATAGCCAGGCGAGGTGGTATACACTTGTAATCCCAGCAACTTGGGAGGTAGAGGCAGGAGGATCACAAGTTTGAGACCAGAGGCACTCTGTGTAATTTAGTGAGACCCTGTCTCGAAGTAAGAAAATGGACTGGAGGCGCAGCTCAGTGGTACAGCACTTGCAAAGCATGCAACTGTGAGGTCCTGGGTTCCACCCCTAGTGCAGAAGAAGAAGAAGAAGGAAGGGGGGGAGGAGGAAGAGGAGAAAACCCTATGAATAGTGGAGAAGCACTGTCAAATATAATGATGGAAAATGAGCTTCCCAGGTTGGAAGGCATTCAAAAGACAACTAGGGAAGAGTTGCCTCCTCAAAGTAGAGTCGACCTTAATGACAGGAATGGAGTGAAGCCCCTGGGACCTCCATTTGCTGATGTGGCACGACTCAAAATGAGAAGAGACACAGTGGCTGCAAAGTTGGACTCAAGCATGAAAAGATGGTGTGCGGGGCACAGCGTTGGGGAGCGTTTCCTTCTATTGCACATGGGGTTGCTATGAGTTGGACCCACCTCCATGGCACCTAACAACAACATGAATTCTGGGGGTAAAAATGGGGATGCTGGCAAAAGATGCGGTGATCGCTGCTCCCCTGTGCCCCTCAGTCACCTCACCCACCCTCCAGGTAGGGCCCCTAGCTGAGGATGGGCCCGTGTGCCGGTCTGGTCAAATCCGGTCCAGGCTTCTTAGCCCAAGTCTCACTAGCTGTCCCTTCTGTGGGGGGCCCAGGGTGGCCTCTCCTCTCCCAGACAGGGAGACCCAGGAGGCTGAAGCGCGTGCCTCAGAGGAGGTGTGACATGGGGGCAGCTGTGTAACCCCTCGTGCCTCAGTTTCCCCCTCGAGGAGATGGAGATGAGCATGGCTCCTGCCTTCCGGGGGTGTGGGGAGGGCTGAGTAGGACCCTGTGTCCACTCAGTACCATTGCCCCACGCAGGGTTGGGGTGAGGCCCACGCACACGCATCGTGTGAGGACCTCCAGGGCAGCCCCGGAGGGCCCTCCGCAGCCCAGCCTCTGCCCTCTGGGATCGCCCCTGTCCTCCAAACCCCTGCCCCCTGTGGCCTGACTTGCGGGGAGACCACCCTGGGGGGCACAGAACAAGAGCACACCCCTGCCAGGGCAGGCACCCCTTCCCTGTCCCCCAGAAGGACAGCTGCTAGCAGCTGCCCAGCCCCAGGGAGGCCAGCAGGGTCAGCAGAACACAGTGCCCTGCAGAGAGCCGGGGCCCCGGCAGCCCGACCCGGGTGCTATTTCCTGCCGCAGCACCTGAGAGGTGCGTCCCCACGCCCCTCCAACGCTGGGAGGTTTTGCATCAGCTCCCAGGGCGCACGACAGCCCCTCTGGATGGAGAATGGGCTGGTGACGGCTAATTGATTTTACAGCGGTACCGAAGGACAGACAATGAAAGTACCATCAATTTAATCCGCTATTTAATGGTTCCAATTTAGCCTCTGTAAATGCTCACTAAACTAATTTCTCTGGGTTCAGCAATCTGAAAAGCTATCATATCTCTAATCTCCTTCAATATATTCATCTGGAAAAGGGAATTTAGCCAATTCCGATGTGCGGAGATGATCTGTTAGCACAGTGTAAATGTTTATAACACGGCAATCGAGTTCGTTTATAAGGATATGAAAAGTTTTATTGGGCAGGGCACTGGAGTGGAACCAGCGGATAATAGGCAGTTACCCGGCAGGCTCTGGGCGCCCGGGAGCAGGCAGGCATGCAGAAAAACACTCGGATTGCTCTAATCCCAAATTGTGAGCTGAAGTTCGGCCCATACACAATGCGCCTGGAACTTGGCCGCACAAAGGAGCCACCACCACCGCCCCCCATCCTGGCCTTCCCGCCCACACGGTGCACCCCACTGTCTACACAAAAGGCCACTCATGGAGAATGGGGTGATGGGGGTTTGGGGTTCAGGTGCCCACTCGGGCCTCCTCTTTCCGTGACCAGAACCCCAGTGATCTCAGCAGACAGCGTCACCCCCTCTCAGGCTGTGTCTAGCTGAGCGGTGGAGCTGGTGGTCCCTTCCCCCCACCCTGCCCCCAGAGGTACAGTCTGGTGGGATTTATTGGAGGAGGGGTGGTGACCAGCTGTTCCCCATCTTTCCTGAGGACAGGACAGGAGGAAGCAGGCTTAAATTACCAGGCAGGATTTGGGTTCACCCGGAGGGTTTCCTCCCCGAAAGAGGTGGGGGCCATGCCCCAGGAAGCCACCCCCCAGTGACCTCTCCCAGGGTGGGTACCGGGCGGCCTAAGGGAGGCAGCCCTGCCGAGGCAGAGGATGCCCGCCTAGGTGTTCATGCCCTCGGCTGGCGAGAGGCTTCCATGGGGACACCGGCTGCGGCCATTCCCTGGACCCAGTGTACCTGGCCTGGAGCTTACACCCCCAAGCCTGGCCTCCCCCAATCCTGAAGCCCTGGTCCGTGGTGTTTATTTTTGTTTCCCAGCGGTGTGGTTGAAGCCTGATTATTCAGTGCTAACGAGCCAGCCCGACCCACCCAGTAAGTGTGGTTTTGGGGCATTGTTATTTTTCTCACATCCATCCTGTTTTTAAAGAAAATACGCCCTGCCGCAGAGGCCCATAAATTAGGAGGGCTGGGAACGTGGAGAAGGTGCCACGGGCTTCCTGCAAATCTAAAGCTGGGAGTGACCCAGGGGACAGAGAGCAGAGGGGCCCCCCGGGAGACGCAGGGGAGGGCGCAGTCTTGGGCCCTGGGGGCGGGATGCTGCCCACCAAGCTGGACAAAGTCTCCCGGTCACCCCTGTCTGGCTGTCCTGCAGAACCCCCAAGGGCCTGGGACCCAGGTGGACCATCTTGGCCTCAGCATCCCCCCGGGGCCTGGCTGATGAGGACAGAAATCGATTGGCTCCATCGCCAGGCTGCGTGACAGTCTGTTTGGTCCCACCCCCAAGATGGGAACCCCCAGGGCAGGGCCACATCTGGGCCTCTAGACCCCAGCTCCCAGCTTGGGGGCCTGGCACTTGGGGCCACTCGGTCAGTGGGCAAATGGACAGACGCCCACCCACACATGCTCCCAATAGCTGGCCGTGGACGGGAGCCTGGGCTCCATGCATGTCAGAGGCCAGCCAGGCTTCCGTCCCCAGCGCCAGCTTTGTTGTTCTGGGCTGTGACCCCACGAGGCCAGAGACGCTGGACAGTGTGGCCCTCAGGGCACAGCCCAGTGCTTGGTGACCTGACCGGGGAGGCCTGAGTCTGGGCAGACTTCCCAGCCTAGACATGCTCAGCTGTGCCACCGTGCCTGGGAGCCTTCCCCGGCCACCCACCCAGGGAGCCCACCCTGGGCATCTGGCCTCCCCAGCCCCAACCGCGACGCGGCTGTGCCTAAGGCCTTTGGGTGGGGCGTCCCGCTCTGAAGCCAGCACAGTGGCACCTGCTGGACCACAGTGGGAGCCTTGTGTCCCACCGAGCTGGCCCCAGAGGATGTGGACAGGCTGCGCGGGATGCTGTTCCCTCCCCCAGGCCTTCATGGCCTCTGCAGGACTCCAGCCAGCCAGGCACCCAGGCTGGAGCTCTCAGGGCCCTGAGGAGAGGCTGTCCCTTCTCGCTCATGGACCCCCAGCAGGTGGTCCAATCCATGCATGCCGGGTGTGGCAGGTCCAGGGCTCCCCGACACCCCAGGAGACACACAAACATGACTGAGCTCCCACATGTGGACAGTGATAGCCAGAGGAAAGGCCACTCTCCCATGGAGGCCCACGATAAAGGAGCTTGTTCTCACCAGAGCGTAAATGACTACCCACAGATCCCTTCTTGTGATGGGGCTGGACTGGAGAAGCAACATTGGGTGCCTAGCCTGGAGTTGGCAGCCAGATTAGGGGCTCCCCAGGCTGCATTGCCCCTGTGTGCTGGCAGCTGAGGTTGTGAGGAGACCAGGGGCTCCCTGACACCCCTCCAGCCTGGGACAACTAGGCAGCACCTGCCTCTCTTGGGTGGCTCCATCACCTGCAGGCTGTGGCCATCCTGACGCCCATCCTGTCTCTGAACCTGTCGTCCCATGAGGGCCCAGGGTGCCCAGCAAACCCGAGCTGAGTCCAGCCCAGCAACAGCGGGACCCAGCTTCCCGGGGGGCCCAAAGGGCGCTGTACATGTGGGTTTACGACAGCAGGAACATTCTTTCCACTGTAAATTATATTTAACATTCCACAGAACTTTATTGCATTTTGTGTTTGGGTTTATGAAAAAGTCTGTATTTAACTTCAAGCCCTGGTAAACATCTTTGCTTATGTTGTTATGTGGTTCCTTATTTGAGTATTTCGATTTAATTTCACAGTTCATATACCTTAAAGTTTTGACTTGTCCCCCTCCCATCCCCACTCACTCAGAGATGCCAGCCTGGCCCTGCCCGCCCGAGCAGGGCTCAGCAGCGGGACGAGGAAGGCCTGGCCCTGCCCTGTCCCCAGACCAGCTGCTCCTAGGGTCTCCCCCAGGGCAGAGCATCCCGGCTTCTCAGAGCCTCGAGGGCGTCGGCCGGGAAAGGAAACCAGGTGGAAGGAGGGACCGGGCTGGGGTCCGTCTCACACCTGATCCTGACTCAGTTTCCATCGCTGACAGAGCCTCCCCACCCAGGAACACACCTGATCCTGTGACTCAGTTTCCATCGCTGACAGAGCCTCCCCACCCAGGAACACACAGAACAACGGAGGCCACCTCACTCCTGGGGCCCCTCCTGCCGGCCCCACCTCCAGGAGCAGAGGAGGCAGGCGGGAACCCTGGATGTCCCCAGGATGTTCCCCTGAGGCTCTGCTCGCCCGCCGCACCCCTCCCCGCCAGCCCGTCCCTCTTGGGCCCTTCAGACCCCGTGCCTGCTCTGCATGGGTGGGTAAGGCTGACAGCTTTGCCCAGGGTCCTTCTCCTGCCCCCTAGGCCTGTGGGGTCCCTGTGAAGAGACTGCAAAGAAACCCAGAGCACCCGGGGGTCCAGCCTAGGACCCTGGCCTCCCCCTGCCTGTAGGCTGAGCCCCACAGCCTGGGCATTCCAAAGCGCCCAGGTTCAGTAAGGCCCGACCTCTGATCCCAGGCACTGAGTGACAGCAGCCTGCCTGCTATGCCTGTCTGTGAGCCGCGCTGGGCAGTCACATCCCTCCACCACAGGTGGGACCACGGGGCCCTTTTATTTTTCCAGTACAGGGTGTTGAACCCGGGGCCTTGCACATGCTAGGCAAGAGCTCCAGCTATACTCCCAGCCCCTTTTTAATTTTTTACCTTGAGTCAGGGTCTTGATAAGTTACACATGCTGCCTCTGGGCCAGAACTCTCCATCCTCCTGCCTGAGCCTCCCCAGTTGCTGGGATGGATGATAGACATGGCCACCATGCCAGGCTCCTCCCCTACCTGGAGATGAGATCCCGAGAGGTTGAGACAGGGTCCCCTGAGGTCCAGGCTGGCCTGGAACTCTTGATCCTCCTGCCTCCACCTCCCTGAGTGCCGGGATCACGGGTGTGGCCATAGCAACTGGCCACAAGATCCTTCTTAACACAGTGCTTCAGAAAGCTGTTCTCAATCAAAACTGGGGAAAGAGAGAAATTTGCTGACCCGGACTAAGTGAACCCCGTGGTTCCTGCCCTCATTTCCTGGGTGCCGCCCTGGATCACTCCACTGAGTAATCCCCCCAGAACCTCCCCCGCAGCCACCAACACACACCAACTGTCCCTCCATCAAAGCCTCTGGGGAGACCCCACACAGATTCTCTGGGTTAGACACTGGGCAAATGGGAAGAGGATGGAGTAGGCGGTTGTTCACCCCACAGAAGCCCAACACAACCCCCAGAAATGTGCTAACTTTCCCTAAACAGCCACCTACTAGGGCCCCACGTCATTCCCTAAAGGACTTGAGGCAGTGCAAACACAGACACCACACTGCATTAAGCGGGTCTGGAGAGAAGCTATAGATAAGCTCAGCATTCAGAAGTGGGTGTTGCAGAGTTGTTAAAGCAGTCTGCAGTTTGACTCTGAGCTTCCTAGGGGCCCAGGCAAAAAGAGGAACACATGCAATTGCAACACACCCACAGCAAGATCCATGAGAGGGCAAGCCAAACAGTTAGGAATGTGGTGCTCCTGTTCAGGAGGCCTGAGCAGCTTCTGGCTGTAGGTCCACAGAACAGATTTCCTGGGGTTCATAAGGCAGACTCAGGCCCCACCTTACTGTGGTGAGAATGCTGGTCTGGGATCCCGGTTATGGACCCAGCTGGGGGGGCAGGTTTGCTGGTGGCCTCGGCTCCCCACCTGGAGAGCTAGGGCTGCCTCCTGCCACGTCTGCAGGGAGCTCGGGAGGCTGCAGGGAGCTCGGGAGGCCCTGGCCAGGAGCCCAGCACCGCCAGTTGCGGGCGGCCTCTGCCTGTCACCAGGCAGGAAGGTTGCCGCGCCTTGCGCAAGGCACGGTTGCCGCGTGTGTAATTTAGCATCACTATTTCATCAGTCACAAAATCCAAATGGAAAAACAGAGACATAAATACGCTCACCCAGGGAGCAGCCGGATGGGGCTCGGGGCCCAGAGGAGGCGAATGTGGGCACCGCTCAGCACTGCAAATTGTGTGGTCCCTGGGGCCACAGCTGGCCTGGCCTGGGCCTCGAGGGCCTGGGGACGGAGAGGGCTGGCCAGCTCCGCTGAAGGTGGAGAGGCCACGAGTGCATCTGTTAGACTCCCTCACTCCCCGGGAGGCTTGGGGAAAATCCATGGCCTCAAAGAATGAATCAGGCTCGGTGGACAGCCCAGGCCGGGGGCACCGTGGGGGGCCCGTGGTAGAGAGGGGCCCCAGGGACCTCAGGGGGTGAAGCTGTAAAGAAGGAGGACACGAGGCTCTGGCGACCCTCCTCCTCTGGGCCTCAGTTTCCCCTTCTGTAAAGCAGCTATCCCCGCCCACGTGACCTGCTGGCGCTCTGGGGATCGAACGTCTCCAGCTGTGCAAACTGTAGAGGGGGAGGGGGGCCCTCGAGGGTCGCCTGCCCGTAACCGTGACGACGGCAGCAGCCAAGCGAGAGTCGCCAGCTTCTCCTGGACTGGCACTGTGTGTTTGTGACTGTTGGGTGACACCCACGGCCGGCCAGCCTTGTTTTCACGCGGCCGTTTTGTTAGCCAGGCCGACCGCATTCCACGAGCCCGCCAGCCTCTCCTCTCTTCCCCTGCCAACCTCCAGGGTGGCGCAGCGGCTTCCAAAATCTCATTACCACCACCATTTCCCGTCCTGGCGGCTGCCTCCTCCCTGCTTGCTCTCTCTCTCTCTCTCTCTCTCTCTCTCTCTCTCTCTCTCCTTTTGGAGGATAAATTTCTGTAGCAGCCAATTACAGCCGTTTGATGTGCGTAATGATGAAGCCATGGAAATTGGAATTGACACCTTGGAGGATCACGGAGGGGGCAAAACGCAACGTACATGAATCAGGCATTTTCTTAGAGTTTTCTCCCATTGACGCCGATTTGCCGGGGCTGGGGCTTGGCTGGGGGCGGCAGGGGGCGAGGCGGGGGGGGGGGGGGCCTCAGGCCGGCAGAGCCTGCTCCTAAGCACCGATCAATTACAGCTCAGACAAGCCGATGTCACATGTGATTCACAATGTCAATTTCATGCTCGTGGTAACCATTTAAGAAAGAGCTGGGCCGGTTTTACATTTGATAAGAAATCAGCAGCGCTTGTGTTTGTAAAAAGACCGATCACCCAGTGTGACAGGTCCCAGAGATTGCCAGGCAGCCCCGACGGCCCGTCTGGAGTCTGTCAGGGACCCGCAAGTATTTATTTCAAATGGGTTTCCCCCCCCCGCCACTGCCCCCTCCAGCTGGGACGTGAAAATAAACTGTCAGAGCCTATTTACAGCTGTACAAGCTGGAAATACAGAGGATTTTAGGTTAAATTGTCAGTTAACAGAATTCAAAATAGAAAAAAGAAGCGGGTCTGGCTGCTTTTATTGCCCGTTTTGATAGGGAAAGTCATCGGAGTGCTTGGAGGGCGGAAGGGCCTCAGGAAGGGACAGGCGGCTTGGGCGGGGGCCCGGGACAGCCCGAGCAGGCGGGGCCTGAGGACTTCCCAGCGTTAGCGAGAATTAGGGCGATATTAGGGCTAATTAGACCAGAGACGGGAGCTAATGGAGCCTGTGTCCTGGCCCTCGCCCGCTCTCTGCCAATTTGCCGATTTACGAGCGTGGGCACGGCTAATCCGGCCAGGAGGACATCCTCCCGTGCTTGGCTTCTGCTGAGGAGGTGAGAGCCGCCCAGAGGCTGCGCCTCCGCCAGCTCTGAGACTCGGGGTCCAGACAGGGGCTCTACCCACCCTCCTGCACCCCGGGTTGGGGCCATCCCTCCTGTGGGGATGGGAGGTGCCTGCCCCGCCTCAGGGCGGGACGCGGAGGCTCAGGGAGCCCCCAACTCCACACAGGCAGAGCAGTCGCCCCATCTTGGGGCTGTGCCCGCGGGTCCGTGCCTTCTCACTGCCCCAGTCCATGACCAGGCTGCAGAGCCCGGGCCCCAATGTGTGATATTTAATTACTGGAGCTGGGGCAGGCCGGATGCAGGCGGAGCAAGGCCCCCACCCTGAGGCCCTGGCAGCGGGACAAGGAGGCGGCTTCTGCCAGCATCTCCAGGACAACCAGAGACACCCCATCTGGCTCCTCTGGGCTCCGGGAACCAGGGCTTCTCAGCACTAGGCTGCTGAGGGGCAGGATGAGCAGGGGCTGGGGGAGGGACCCAGGGGGCTCGATGCCCCCCAGGCTGGGGAAGGGCCTGGGCGGGGGGTCAGCGCAGCCCACGGGACTGGCCAGGCCTCGGCTGGCTCATCTGTAAAGTGAAGATCGGAGCACAGTCGGCCTCTCCAGTGCAAGGGAGGGTTCAATGATTCAATGAGCAGCCGGTGTCACCAGGCATGTGGTGGGATGCCTCACTGGGCAGCCGTGGTGGGACGGAGGCCCTGGCAGAGCAGAGAAGGCCCCCAGCCTGTCACCAGGGCTCCCAGCCCCGTTAGTGCCCAGCAAATCACGGCCACCTTCTTTCGAGGCTCTGCAGGAAGCCCTCCGGGGACCTGAGGGGGCCTGGGAGGCGCTGGGAGGGACACATCCACCCATCCCTCTCAGCAGGCTGCCTCTCGGTCTGTCCAGATCCACAACCTCACCCAGCCATGGGCGTCGGGCAGTGCAGGAAGGCAGCTTCCCTGGGCATCCTAGGACCCGGCCCTCCAGGTGTGGGTGCCACCACACACCCTCCCTCCCTCCCCCCGCCACGGGTGCAGGCATAGCCCCAGGTGGCCACGTAGCTCTGTCCCCAGCCCCAGCCAGGTGTGTCCTGATGAGTCCCTGTCTGCTGAGTGGACTTGACCAAGGCCACCAGTTGCCCGGACACCTCGAAGGCCGGTCCTGGCAGAGGGCAGGAGGCACACAGGGTGGGGGCGTCCAGGAGACAGAGTCACGACAGATGGGAAGCAGAGCGGAGCCACACATCAAGGCCACGTGGCCTCCCTTGAGCCCGGCTGGGCAGCAGCCCAAGCTCTCGGCTGCCTGCAGAGGGAAAGATGGGGGTGGGTTGGGCCCAGCCTGGGCAGCCCGACCGCCCCCCGATGGGCACATGCACAGCCCTTCGCAGTTCGTCTGTGGCATCCTTCGCTCACGAGTTCTCTCGGTGGGTCGTAAGTTCTCTCAGTGGGTCAGGGACACCAAGTCACAGGCCGGCCAGGGCTCACCCTGCTACCAGGCCGGCTCCATCGGCCCCGATGGGGCCTGGAGAAGCCGGAAGGAAACCAGTTCAGCCCAAGCCACAAAGCTGCAGGGGGATCCCAGCAGGCTGGCTACCAGCCCACGCCACCCCACCCCGTCCTTAGCTCTGCATTGCTGCTGGCCGCCTCCCACCCTAGCACACAGCTCCCTGCACCCACTACTGACCGGCGGCCACCACTCTGCGGCCCTGATGGTCAGCCCCGCAGGGCCCTCTGCAGCCCCTGACCGCCCTCCTCCAGGATCACAGCCAAAGGAACCCCAGGGTTGGGGCCCCACCCTCCCCTGAGGCATCCGAGGACCTTCTGTAGTCACCTCCAGCCTCCAGTCGGCTGGCCACCTACAGCCACTGAGCAGCCGGAATTTGGCCCCATGGCTGAGGCCCTGAACTCACTGTTGCTTTCAATGCCCTTCTTCTGAATTTAAACTTAAAAACTGAGGCTCCGTGAAGAGCCTCCCCTTACAGGGCCCCCGAGGCAGGACTGAGCATCCAAACGGACCGTTCCAAGGGTCACACACTGCACAAAGATGTCAGCTTCCCCGTGAATACTGTTTATATCAGTGACATGTGGGAGGTGGAAATATTTTTGATGTATTTGGTTAAATAAAATGGTTTTTGAAGCCGGATGTTGTGGCCAGACCTGTGATCCAACACTTGGGAGGCTGGGGTGGGAAGATCGACCCAGTTCCAGGCCAGGCTCAGTACACAGTGTGACACTGTCTCCCAAAAAAAGACATTGATTGATTGATTGATTGATTGATTTTGCGGTGCTGGGGATGGAACCCAGGGCCTAGGACCTGCTAGGCAAGTGCTCCACCACTAAGCTACATCCCAGGACTTTTTAAATTTACTTCATTTATTTTTTTTATTTTTTATTTTTATTTATTTATTTATTTAATTTGTTTATGTGGTACTGGGGGTTGAACCCAAGGCCTCATGCTTGCATGCTCTGCAAGTGCTGGACCACTGAGCTACACCCTCAGCCCATTTTTTTTACCTTTTGAGACAGGGTCTTGCTAAATTACGCAGACTGCCTCTGGTCTCGAACTTGCGATCCTCCTGCATCTGCCTCCCTAGCTGCTGGGATTACAGGCGTGTGCCACCGCGCCCGGCCTTTTATTTATTTATTTTTGAGATAAGGTCTCACTACATAGCAAGGCTGGCCTGGAACTCACGATCCTCCCACCTCAGCTCCCAAGTGCTGGGATCACAGGGGTGGCCCCCACACCCAACAAAATATGTTATTAAAGTGAACTCCACCTTTGTCTTCTTTGTCTTTTTTTTTTAGTGCTGAGGTTGAACCCAGGGCCTCGCACATGCTAGGCAAGTGCCCCACCCCTGAGCTGCACCCCCATCTCCTTCTTCCTCTGTGGCTGTTGTTATTGTTAGGTGCCGTCGAGTCAGGATTGCCTCGGGAGTGGATTGCCACATCCTTCTCCCATTTTTGTGGTGCTGGGAATCGAACTTGGGACCTCAGAGACTGCAGAGCGGCGCTCTACCAACTGAACTAAATCCCAGCCCCCACTTACTGTGGCTCGCAGAAGGTAAACAGTCCCTGTGGGCTGTGTGGTATTTCTTTCCTGTGACGCTGTGGTGGCTGCACATGTCTTGGTATGGACAGGCCTTCCGATTTCATCCATGAGGCATGAAATCCTTATCTTTCACTCTTCCCCACCAGCAGTCCCAGTGATGCCTGTAAAATGTCATTTTGGGTCACCACGCTCCTGTCCGTGCCTCCTGAGGTCCCCTTCACCATGCTCAGCTCAGATTTCCACTTCCCAGTGGGCTACAGGGCCGAGGGCTGACTTCATCCCTCCAGTCTCCTCTTTGTTCACTCTGTTCCAGCCACCATGGCCCCTGGCCGATCTGGAGAACACTCTGATCCTCTCCACCTCAGGGCCTTTGCACGTGCTCTTGCCCGATGTCTGGGATGCTCTCTGAGTGTCCTTAGGCTCCCTCTAGGAGCATTCGGCCTCTGCTCAGCATCCCCTCCCGAGAGCCCTAGCTGGTGCATCCACAGGTGAAATTGGGTCAATGGAGAGAATCAAAAGGTGCTAGAATCCAGAGCACAAGAGCCAGGCTAAGCTGGAAGGGCTGGCAGGTGGGGAGGCAAGGCTGGGAGGAGCAGAGGGGGCCACACCAGAGACCCTCAGCTAGAGGCAGGTTCAAGCCTCAAACTTCAGCCATCCACCGTCCGTCTTGGAAGCCCCTGCCCTTCCCCAGGGGTGCAGGGGGCTGGGACCCCCATGCCACTGGGCCGGGCTCCTGCACTAGGACCTGGCCCCGCGCCCTCCAGAGGCTCCCACCCCTGCCTGTAGGACCCCAACCTCAGTGAGGCCTGAGAGGCCCCAGGGGTGGGCGGGGCAGAGGGTCTGTCTCCCTCAAAAGCCTGTGGTTTATTGACTAAACGCAGCGTATCGATCTGTTAAGAGCTTTTGTGCTCCCCTCGTTGGGAAATATCGTTCTCTTGCCCGTCTGGCCGAACCCTAAGCGAGGAGTCCTTTCCTGGGTGCCATAAATTTCCATCTGGGCATCTCTGTGCCGCGTAAACAAGTGTCCACCGCTCTAATGGCCCCTTGGGGTCCAGCCTGCCCAGGGCTGCCTGGGACAAGATGCCCCTCCCCCACTGCCCACGCACCCCTGTCCTGAGCCACACCTGCCGGGGACCCTGGAGACAGAGCGGCAGGTCACTCCCTGACCACAGAGCTACGGCCCAGACAGAATCTGCCTGAAGCTCCACAGAGCGGCTGCAGCCCCCTCTCCACTGGACCCGGACCCCTGCCGGCCGCACCTCAGGGCCTTCCTACCTGGGGCCTTCACCCAGCCAGGGTCACCCACCCTCGTCCCCACAGGCCGGGGTGGCCTGTCCCTAGGCTGTGTCCCCCACATCCTGACCCCCTCTCTGGTGGCCACGGCCTTGTCCTGTTTCGGGATTAGTACCCTGGGTGGGAAGGGCCCCGGGGGAGCAGGGGAGAGGAAGGCTCAGGTGGACACCAGGTGGTCCATCCTTGCGACCAGAGCCACTCCACAGGCAGTCTCCATCTCACGGGCCAGATGTGGGGCCAGACGTGGCCTAGCGGAGCAGGGTGGGCCCCAGAGGAGAGGCCACGTGGCCCGCGCTCCTCTCCTTAATGGCCCAGCTCTGGCCCTGCAAGGTTCCAGGAGGCTGCTTTGCAGATGTCCTGGGTGTGGGCCGAGATGGTCAGTGGTCAGACAGGCGTGGTGGGCAGGCGCATCTCGGGGACGTGGTGGTGTCCTCGGTGTCAGGTGAGGCCACACAGGACTTGGTCCAACTTGGACCGTGCCCACCTGGGCCAGCGTGGTGAGGCAGCGTCTGCCAGTTTTCACTGAGAAGCCACTGTCCCCCACTGCCCAGGGGAACAGATCGCGAGTTGTGAGCCAGCGCCTGATGGCAAGGAACGTGGAAGCCGTGTCAAATCCCGCCTCTCAGCAAACTTGATCCATGAGGTCTGATTTCCACCCTTCATTCCTCTGTAGTCGCCCCTAATGTGAGAAATGGTGGCTTCCAAATTCCGTCTTTCCTGCTCCATCTTCCGCGCCCCACCTGTTTGGGGGTGTTGAGGGTCTTTTGCTTGATTTGGTTTGGTTTTTTTGAGACAGGATCTTGAGAGGCCTAGGCTGGCCTGGAACTCACTATCTTCCTGACTCCGCCTCCCAAGCGCTGGGATCACAGGCATGGCCACCTCACCTGGACACCGTCCTCATGGGGCCCTGCCTACTGCTGGGCCATCCTCCCTCTGGGAAGAGATGGAGAGGGAGAGGAAGGAGGAAGGTGGGAGCAGGGAAGGATGAGGGACAGGGGGGCGGTAAGGAGGAAGAGGGAAGAAGAGATGGAGGATGCAGGGAGGGCAAGGGAGAAGGGAGCAGAGGAGGAGGAAAGAGGACTTGTGGTTGACTGGGCACAGCTTAGTGGGTGCTCTGTGGACAATGATGGAAGATGGAGGATGGCAGGTTGGGGGACAGGGACCAGAAGATCCAAAGACATATACAAGGGACATTCATGCCAGACTCCAAGCAATAAGAGTAAGGGTGAGTGGATGGCAGAGCAGTCACATAGTGGGATACTACATAGCCATGAAAATAGTGGGCTACGCAGACACACAACATGGGTGGGTCTCCCAGACACTGCATGCAACAAAACAGCCCAGACAAAAGAGAGCCAGTGTCAGATTGTACAAATACAGAACCCGGCAATAGGTGATCTGGGCTGCAGTGCGGCTCAGGGGTGGAGGACACGCCTGGCAGGCACAAGGTCCTATGTGCATCCATCAGCACTGTCCAGACAAAACCAAACAACATAGGAGCAAACTAGAGAACAGGTGAAAGCTGGGATTTAGCTCAGTTGGTAGAGCACTGCGCTGCAGTCTCTGAGGTCCCAAGTTCGATTCCCAGCACCGCAAAAATGGGAGCAGGGCCTGGCAATCCACCCCCAAGGCAATCCTGAAACAGTCAGCCATTGAAAACCCTATGAGGGTCGCTATGAGTCGGATACCGACTCGACGGCACCTAACAACAACAACAACAACAACAACAACAACAACAAGAGAACAGGTGATAGCTGGGCACAGCATCCACATGTGATGCCAGCACTCTGGAGGCTGAGGCTGGAGGATGGAGAGTTCCAGGCCAGCCTCTACTAAGTACCAAGACCCTAACTCAGAGGAAAAACAAAACACAAACAATATAGATGATAAACGACGGAACAGCGATTATTTTACTTGGATCTACTGACTGGGAGAGAACAGAGAGGGTCTCCGGGATGCTGGCATGCTCTGTCCCTTTATCAGGCGGTGGCTCCACGCGGTGAAGTGGAAAGACTTGCCAATGTCCCCTGACGTGTGGACTCTATGTACCTCTGTTTAGAGAAGTAGTACTAATGAAAGTCGCATTGAAAACCAAGGCCTGGAAGTGCCTTTCAATTCTGCCATCCTGAGTGTTCCCTGGGTCCCAGGTCTTTCCTGCCTCAGTTTCCCCATCTGTCAAATGGGCTCGCACCCTCCTCTGGGGCCCCTCGAAGTCCAACCCTCCTCCAGCCAGGTGTCCTCTGCACCCCAGGGCTCCCATCTCCCAGGCCAGGCCCGGCCACCTCAGGACCTCCCACCCCTTGCGCTGGGGTTCTGTCGTGAGAGCATGGCACGGAGGCGCGGCGGGCGAGGGAGCCCGAGGAGAGGTTTATAATGATGATTAGGCCTGAAATTGGCGGAGATTTACAGCGTGGGCCGGGAACGGAGGGAGAGGGGCCGGGGCCGGGAGCCGCCTAATGGCTCCGTCAGCGCGGCTGCCTGCTCAGCGGGCCGAGGCGGGTCACCCGGCCTTCCGCTGCCAGCACAAAGCACTTCAATTTCGTTAGGAAATGTATCAATTTAAGTGACTTGAGCGGCACACTGAAAAACCTAATGAATCTGGACTCAATTTTCTGCCACACTGCCTCTGAGAACTGTCGGAAACAATGTCTGCCGTCGGAGGTGACGGCGCGGCCGCCGATAGGCCGCCTGGGCGCCCGCCCGGCCCTTCCCTGCAGGCTCAGTGGAGAGAGACGACCTGGCCCTGCAACCTGGTGACAGCCCAGCCCTGCAGCCGTCCCTAACCATGATGTCATTATAGGTAAATTGGCCTGCATTTCGGGAGGAGAGAGTGCTAATTGAGTGAGAAAATGTAACACGAGGGGCTGTTGTCTGGGCCAGGGAGGGGCCAGCTAAAAGGCCCGCCATTGTTGGTGTCAGGGTGGGCAGATGCTGCTTTCTGTTGATAACTGCGCTGACATGGCTGGGACTTGTCACTGCCGCTCCTGCCCGGGGATTTGCTGCTCCGGCGGCAGATGGCTTCGCAGAGCCACCCAGGAGGGTCCCCGCTGCCCAGCGGGGTAGGAGGTAGTCACCTGGTGGGCAGAACGGAGTCCCTCGGGGGACCTGGCACCCTGCGGGACAGTTCTCCAGCCCTGAAGCCCTCAGGGGCTGCGAGGGGAGGTCCAAAGCCAGAACCTGGCCGGCAGAAGATTCTGGAAGACAGGGCCTGATGCTGGGCTGGGTAAGCGGGGGGCTTTAGGGGCATGAGTGAGGCCTGTCCTCCAGCCAACCTCTGTGGGCTCTGGCCACCCCACGGTGGGGCTGGAAGGGCAGGTTGCCCAGAAACCCCCCAGCTCAGAGCCCAGAGGCCAAGCACCCAGGCTCCCAGCACACCAAGGGAGAGGCCGTGCCAGAGCCCCCAGCTGCCCACTGCTGCTACTGTAGACGCCTCCTGGCGTCCAGAGCCGGGGCTTCAGGCCTCCAGACCCTTCCTGCAGGCACCACCCACAGCCTCCGATGCTTCCTTTTTGTTTTGTTTTGTCTTTCGGAGGCCCAGGTTGGCCTGGACCTCGGGATCCGCCCACCTCAGCCTCCTGAGTGCTGGGATCATAGGCATGGCCACCACGCCAGGCTCCTCCCCCACCTGGAGACAAGATCTCAAGAGACTGAGACAGGGTCTCCTGAGGCCCAGGCTAACCTGGACCTCAAGATGCTCCTGCCTCAGCCTCCCGAGTGGGGGGATCACAGGCCTGCCCACCGCGCCAGGCTCTCTCAACCCCTAGATGAAATCTTGAGAGTTTGAGAGAGGGTTGGCCAGGCCCAGGCTGACCCGAACCTCGAGATCCTCCTGCGTCTGCCTCCTGAGTGCTGGGATCCCAGGTGTGACCACCACACCTGGCTGCCGTCCAGATCTTTCTCAATGGGCATTTTATAAGGAGAGGAGTGTGGACGCCTGTTTCTAACCCCACACCTGGACATGGCTGGTCTAGAACAGGGCGGAGCTGGATGCTGGGGAGTGTCACTGGGCGCCACAATCATGAAGCACAAAGCTGCCATCCGGGCAGCCAGCCCAGTCCGTGCCATAGCCTGACGTCACCCCTGTTCTTGACGGAGGGCCCCGTGGGCAGGTGGTGGACTTCTCTGACCTTCGGTCTCCTTATCTAAACTGGGGGCCACCCAAGTGCCTGGCTTTCTCAGAACAGCTGAGAAAGCGGGTGGTGGGCACCTGGCAGGTGCTCAGAAAGAGGGTCTGCTTCCTCCTGGGGCCTCTCCGTCGACCGTCCACCCATGATGCCCGTGCTGGGCGGAGAAAGCGCCCTGGGTTTCTGGGGGTGGTGGCTTTATGACAGCTCCTGCGGGGAGGACTGGCTGGAACCTCACTGGGGTGCTGTAGGACAGGCTTTGGGGCTGGGGCCAGCTGCACCCGGGAAAGAAGCACCCAGCCACAGGTGAGCCTTGCAGAGGTGAGGGTGCCCACCAGGCAGGGCTGTGACGCTGCGCCCTGAGTGCCCCACCGAGGAGACACAGGCTCCTTTCTCGGGCTCAGCGATGGGCGAGGTCACCTGGCACCCCAGCCTGGCACCTCCCCATGAAGCAGTAGCTACGCCCACAGTGACCGCCTCGGGAGGCGAAGGGGAAACTAGGGTGCTGAATGCAGGGGTGGCATCACTACTGAGTGCGAGGAGCCGGCGCAGGAGAGAAGGCCTGGCAGCTGCCATGGTCAGCGATGATGCCCAGCAGAAGCCACCAGACCTGGCTCATGGATCAGGGGCCCTCAGGTGGGTTTGGGGACGCCAAGGAGGGGAGCAGCAGGTCCGGGCGCTGTGTCTTGGGGAGCCAGTGTTGAGCCAGGCTTCGGCCCAGGACGGCCCAGTGATGGCCCAGCCCTGGGGCACAAGGACTGGTGAGGGCCGAGCAGCTGGTGGGATCTGGACGGGGCCAGGGCTGGAGAAAGAGGGTGGCATGGGGAGTCTGCCTGGCTCGCCCGGGCAGGGCCGCCCAGCCTGGCACTTAGAGTCATCAGGAAAGGGGCAGTGACAGGCCTGCGTGTGCTTAATTTACTCAGATTCATTCATGGGAACAGCTGGCCGGGGCCCAGCAGGGCCGCCTCACCCACCCGCCTGCTGCCAGCCAGCGGCTCCGACAAGAGGCGCTGGTGGCTCAGCTCCTGGCCCCAGCCAGCCCCAGCCCACAGGGACACCTGTTCCTCTGGGAGGCTGCCCTGGGGACCAGGGTGCTGCCCACGGCCAGGGGTCCCCGCTCAATGGCTTTGGCCCTGAGGAGGGTGCAGGAGCCTGGAGATGCGAGGTCGCCTCCAGGCTCTGCTGGCCTTGCACGCAGCAGCCAGGGCTGGGTGCCAGTCCGCAGGCACCAGGCAGGCCCCTGACCCCCTCTGGGCCTCCGTCTGGGAGTCTGGAATGTGCAAACCTGTCTCTTCTGGTCCCAACATCCTGAGGTTTGGGGGCCTTTGGACACCCAGCCGCTTGCCAGGGTTACCCTGTCTGGTCAAAGCCACAGTCTGGGTACAGTTTGTCTGGGGAGAAGGAGGTCGGAACCAGACAGAGCGAGTTCCTGGCACCCAGCTCTGGGGAGTCCTGAAGGCGCCTGCGTGGCTCAGACTAGGGCAGGAGGTGACCAGAGCCCGGGCAGCAGCGTCTGAAGGCCGCAGATGTGGGACGCCTCCTCCACCATGCCGCCCAGGATGGCCGTGGGGTTTCCACTCTGAGCACCGTTAATAGAACTGACGGTCTCTCCTCTCTTCATCCCTGTGTCCCCACAGCTTTGTTATTTAAAGTCAGGTTAAGGGAAGAAAAAAAAATGAAAGAAAAGAAAAAACTGGCAGACAGGTTGGGCTGGGAAGCCGGAGGACAGGAAAAGTTAGAGATATTTATTTGACAGGGTCAAGGTTGGGGCCCCTCTCTCCTCTCTCCCCTGGTCCCATAGGTGTTAGGCTGAGAGACATTTAATCGCGGGAGTAGCGGTTTCATATCTATAACAAAAATCAAATAATGCAAGATGATTTACTCCCCCTAGCAACCACGGAGCTCACCCTTAGCAACCAGGCTAGCCTGGGGCTGCGGTGTAATCAGCTTGAAAATATTTCAATTATTGTGTTGATTTTAGTGGATTTGAGAGGCACTGTGTGGAGAGCCGGGCACATTCTCCCCGCGACCTGGAGAGGAAGATATTGATTTAAACAGGTGTCAGGGAGGGAAAGTAGAGTAAATTTAAATGCGACGGGAGAACAGCCTGGCGCACGCGGAACGGGGCGGGGATGACATTTTGCACGTTGCCTTGAACGAAAGTGACTCGACCGGGCTAGAAATTTCACCTTGAGAAGCATCTCCCATCCACACGATCAATGATCCCGACGCACGCCCTGCGTCCCCTGAGACAGCAGGGAGGCCCTGGGTGGCTGCGGAGGAGCCTCTGGAAGTCCTGAGGCTTTGGGGTCTCCAGGGAGGGCTGGGCCTGGGACCCGTCCTCTCCCTTCTCCCAGCTTCCGTGGCCCCTCTACCCTGGGGGGTGTCTTCTGAGGCTTCCGCAGGCCCGGCCATGCCCAGGCTTCTCTGACCTCGACCCCAGGCACAGCCAGGGGCGACACAAGGGCTCCTGGGTCGCCCAGACCAGAGGCTGGCCGCCGAGCTCTGCCTCCTTCACAAATGTGGTGTGGGTACAGGGCCACCCCGGGTCTGTTCCACACTGGCTCTGGAGGAAAGCAGGAGAGGGGCTTGGCTGAATCGGCCCCGCACCTGTGGCACGGCCGCCTCACTCCAGCTGAGGCTCCTGCCGCCACCCCAGATCCTGGCCACCCCTCTGCCCCAGACACCCACCCTCTCTCTGCACAGAGCAGAGCCCAGGAAGGCGCAGGAGGCCAGAGGGCAGAGGGCCGGGTCCTGCCTGGCCCTGTGGCTCAGCCCTGGAGCTCCCGCCCTCGCCACCCCCAAACCTCGTTCTTCTCCTGAGATACAGGGCGAACCTCGGGGAGGTGGCCAGGGGCTGGTCAAGAGGCCGGTGACATTGTGGCTCACAGACTGTCACGGGTCCCTGAGGCTCACTCCGCTCTGCTCCTGAGGGCTGACCCCAGGCTGCTCCTGGTCATTAGGGGCCACCACAGATTGAGATGTCTATGCCGACCCCCTGAACCCAGTCTTAGGGGCCACCCCAGACAGAAATGTCCCGGGTAACCCCGAAACAGAGACATCCTGTCTCACACAACTGAAACTCTGCCCTCGGTTCAAAGGCGACCCCAGCGTGGGGCTGCTTTGCTGGGTGAACTCCAGCTCCTGTCCCTGTCCATCACCCCGGGTTGGGGTGGGGCCAGGAGCAGGGGGTCCAGAAAGGGCCCCACCACTGCTGCTCCCCGGCTGGACGCAGTGAGGGCACCTGCTGGCCATGCCCTTGCCCAGCACAGGCTGCGCTCAGGCTGGACACTAACACTCCCCTCCTCCAGGGAGCCCTCTGGGACTGCAGGAGGGGCAGGAGTGACAGAGGAGGCCCTGCCAAGCTCAGTCCACATGGTGGGAGAGGGCCGTCACCAAGTGCCACTCCACAGTAGCATCTGGTGCCACTGGTTGTCATGATTTGGGGGTGGGAGCTCCTGCATTGGGTGGGCAGGGCTAGGGGGTCAGGACCCAAGACAGATCCCCACAGTGGAGACCCAGCCAGGCCCCCGGGCCCAGTCAGCTCAGGGGTTTACCAAGGGCTCTCTGGACAAGAAAGGACTTGGGGTTAGCACCCCCTGGATGGGGACTAGGGGACGTGGGGCTGCCACGTGGCTTGGCAGCCTCTTCCTAGGCCCCCAGAGGGGGCGGAGGGGCCCTGTGTGCCAGGCTCTGCCAGTGTTGTGCACACAGAAAGGGACCGATCGAGTGCAGGTGGCACCACAGGCTCCCAGGGTCTTAAGCCACTCCTTGAGCCTGTCCCACAGTCGGGCCACAGTGACCAGCCACCAAGACCACAAGAGGACTGGACGTGGCCCCTCTCCCCAGCTCCTGCCCAACCTCATCACATGGAGACCCTTGGGCCATGAACCCCCTCTGCAGAAGGCCCTCACAGCTCCTGCCACCCCTAGAAGGGGACCATAGAGCCCACACACAACTGGCCCTGTCCCCAGCCCTACACAGCCTGTCCTCCCAACCTACAGAGTCCATCACCCCCATCTATACAATCTGGCCCCTCCAGCCCTGTCCACTTGCCCCTCCCCACCTTCTACCCTACGCCGTCCGCCCCACCTCCCTTTACTCTGTGCCATCTGCCCGCTTCCCTCTCTGACCATGTCCCCACCAATCCCCTTCTCACCAGTCCTGACCCCCTCACCAGCAGGTCTCCTACTGCTGCTGAACAGCTGGGCTCCGCCAGCCTCAGGACTCTTACACATGCTATTCCCTGCCTGAAAGCTTTCTCAGGATTCTGCTCAGGGTTGCCGCCTCTTTTGACAAATCCTGGCTAGAGCAGCTTCCTGGCCCTCATCTCTCGAGTGCGTTTCCACCATGGCACCAGTCACCACCAGGCCTAGAACTGCCAGGAGTCACAGCGTGTTAACCCACGCCTGCTCGCTCAGTGCCTGAGCCCATTACGAGGTGTGAGGCTGGGGGCAGGGGCCCCCTGTGTCCCTGGAGCAGCTGGTATCTGCCGAGGGACAGTGCCTCTGCACAGGCCAACCGCTGCCTGGCCCAGATCCGCCTGCCCTGGCAAGCTGGGTTACATCTGATTTCTCTGAGCCTCAGTTTCTTCATTTGCAAGTGGCCTACAGCGCCTCTCTGCCTCCCTCTCAGGGCTGCTGGGAGACCGCGCAGCAGAGACATGAGGCAGACGGTTGGGGGTCGTGGGGGCAGGGGACATGGAGGCTTCGCTCCACTCAGGAGAGCAGAACCTGAACATCGGTCCCCAAAGTCATCCCGAAAAGACACATTGCACAGGACAAGGGCCTCCCCAGGGTCCTCCTGCAGCACACAGAATGGATGACCAGGGGGTCCTGGGTGGACCAGCCTTGGGGAAGACCCTCCTACCATGAGCCAACCAGGTCTAGGATTCCGGGGCTCTGGGGAAAATGTGACGGGAATCCTGGCCACACCAACAGCTCTTCCCTGCCTGTCCTTAGGGAGCCCAGTCTGTGTGTCCAGGCCGGGCAAGGGCCACAGGGGAGACGAGAAAGCTCTGGTATCTACTAACACGCCTACATTCATGATTCCTCTAAGGCCCTTTGATTTTGTGGTTGGTGCTGTCGAGTTGGCCTGCAGCCATAGTCCTGTGGCATCTGATCCCGTCAGATCTCGGAAGCTAAGCAGGGTCAGGCCTGGTTAGTACCTGGATGGGAGACCGCCTGGGAACACCAGAAGCTGTAGGCTTGGGAGAAGGACCTAGCAACCCCCTCCCAAAAATCAATCTGCCATTGAAAACCCTATGCACAGCAGAGAAGCACCGACAATAGTGTTTCCCCTGTTGTACAGAGGGTCGATATGAGTCGGATACCGACTCGACGGCACCTAACAACAACAGCTGTTGAGTTGAGTACCACTCATATAGCAACCCTATGTACAACAGAACGAAACACCACCCAACACTGTGCAATGCACAAGATCTTTTTATGTTTGAGCCCACTGTTGCAGCCACCGTATTTCTTCTCATTTTGAGTCGTGCCACATCAGCAAATGGAGGTCCCAGGGGCTCTACTCCAATCCTATCATTAAGGTTGACTCCACTTTGCAGAGGCAACCCTTCCCCAGTTGTTTCTGGAATCCCGTGCAGCCTTGGGGGCTCATTTTCTGGCACTATATTTGACAAGTGCTTCTCTGCTACTCATACGATTTTCAGTGGCTGATTGTTTTGGGGTTGGGCTGCTGGGCCCTTCTCCCTAGTCTGTCTTATTCTGGAAGCTCAGCTGAAACCTATCAACCATGGATGGCCCTACTGGGATCTGAGATGTTGGTGACCTCGCTTTCAGCGTCCCAGTAACATGCAAGCCCCCACAGCACTCCCTGAAATTATCTCCAAACGCAATGAATGTGCTTGTCACTTTTTAGAGTGAAAGCTGCCAGCTCTCCCCTGCTTCTCTACGGGGTCTCTCTACCTCCCCCAGGACCCCCTGAAGAACTGGAATTGGACAGCCCCACCTCACAGATGGGGACCCCAACTCTAAATAGCACCAGGTGTGGCTCCTCTCCGCAGCCGCCCGCCGGCCCGCAGCCTCTCTCAGCTGCCATGGCCTCAGTACTGACAGTGCACCCAGTTCTCCCTGTTCCCTGCCCCTTTAGAACAGCAATCTGCTACTTCAATGTGTGTTTTTATTACTTTCTCTATTATAAGTAAAAATATTGTAATGCTGTCTGACGACCCGCCAGCTGTCTGCGCGGAGTGGAGGTGCTGTTCCAAGGGGGACTCCGGCGGTTGGCGCAGGGACGCCGAGTGGGGAGGCGCTCGTGAGTTTCTGCTGAGGTTGGGCCCCACATATGCCAGGCCACATGTTCCCAGCCTGGGAACGGGATAATTGTGCCCATTTGTCTTGGTATAGTTGAAAGTGCAAACGTTATAAAACAGTGCGGTGTTGGTGGCTGTGTGGAGAAGCGGGGCTCAGATCCACTCTGGAGGCAGAGAGGTGGCTGTGGTCCTGGCAGACGCTGGGGAATCGGAGAGGAAGCCACCATGGATAGCTGCAAAATCCAGGTGGAAATCAACAACTGACAACCCAGGGGGCTGGCCAACCTTGACAGATCTCAGCCACAGGCAGCAGTAGGTCCACCCTTGTCAAACAAATCTACAGCTGACTGTATCCAAGAGATGGGTCCTACTGCTAAACTGGGGAAAATCACAACAATTTCTCAGTCTAGACCAGAGATGGCAAAATGAGCCTGTAAGACGAATCTGCCCAATGGGTACTTGCTGCATGCTATTTTTTTTTATTATGGTAGAAATAAACATGCGTGCCATTTACCATTTTTCAGTGTATGAATGGCATTAATCATTTCCCGGTGTTGTATGTCCCGCTGCAGGTGTCTCTAGTTTTGTGTATCTGTGGGTGCACGCCTGCACACAGGCGGTGCTGGGGATGGAACCTGGGGCCTGGTGCGTGCTGGTCAAGTTCTCTACCACTGAGCTGCACCCCCAGTCCTATTTTAAACAGTTTTTATTTTTATTTAGTTAATTTATGTATTTTGGCGGTACCAGGGCCTCACACATAATTTGCAAGCGCTCTTCCACTGAGCTGCACCCCCAGCCCATTTTTTCGCTCTTTAATATTTTGAGACAGGTTCTCGCTAAGTTCCACAACCTGCCTCTGGCCTTGAACCTGTGATCTTCCTGCCTCTGCCTCCTGAGTTGCTGGAATGACAGGAATGGCCACCGTGCCTGGCTTAACAGTGTAAATCGTCACTGACATTCAAAATCAGATTTCATAAACCAGTCCGGACTTCAGCTTCTCTTCCCGAGTCCAGGCCTCTGGCCCGTCCAGCCTGGGGCTGGGCTGTGCCACACTCTCCCCAGCCCTGAGGGAGCCCAGGGTGCCTCTGGGACATGCTCAGTCCCCACTCTGCCACCTACCCAAGGGGCAACCTTGGGCCACCTTGGGGTGGGGCAAGGCCCGCATCCCAGAGGAGGCGGGGCCTCCAGGGGCAGCTGAGTTCCAAGGTCCCTGGCCCCCTATCCTTTCCCTCATGGAGTCAAGCCCCATCCACCGGAGCATAGAGGTGCCTGTTTGTGAGCCTGCCGCCTCCCTGGCCCCTCTACACAGTAGAAAATACCCAGCCACCCCACCAATCCAGAACACTTGCTGGCCCCCTGTGGCCACCTGAGTTTTGGCCCTGCTCTGTGCCCATGCACCTATTTTACACATGGGAAAACTGAGACTGGAGAGGTCTCAGCTTGCAGGCCTGGGCCACCGTGGGAGCCTCAGGCCTGCAAGCATCTGCCTCCCCAGCCTCAGGATCCCTCGGGAAGTCTAGATGACAGGCCCCATGCCGCCCCCCAGGACAAAGCCTCGGAGCAGCCTGGAAGGCCTGGGGGTTCAGCAACACTGGGGAGAAGAGGAGAAGGCAGGAGTGGGGGAGGAGATGCAGCGCGCCGGCCAATCGCTTTGATGTTCAGCCCGTGAAACTTCTCAAATTATAAAAGAGAATCACTTTTGAGCCTTTAAGTGGCTCCCAATAAACCGACTGTCCAAAGATACAATGAAACACCGGCCCCAGCTCTCGGTAACAAGGCAGGAGAAATTGTCAGCACCGCAATGAATATTAAAAGCCCCATTCGTGAAGAACACCCTGGAAATAGGTCTCAGGAGACAGTGTGAGAGGCGATCACCAGGGACCTCCTGGGATGCGTGGGGAGGTCGAGGCCCGGACCCCCTGCCCAGGGCAGGACAGGCTTTGAGGGAAGCGGGGCACAGAGGAGACCGGGAAACCTGGGGCTGCTGATGTGGGGGCCCCAGTCTCCCAACATGAGAACCCCCTAAGGTGCGAGCTGGGGCTGGGATTTAGCTCAGTTGGTAGAGCGCTGAGCTGCAGTCTCTGAGGTCCTGAGTTTTATTCCCAGCACCGCAAAAATGGGAGAAGGACCTGGCAATCCACTCCCAAGGCAATCCTGAAACAAGTCAGCCATTGAAAACCCTATGAGGGTCGCTATGAGTCGGATACTGACTCGACAGCACCTAACAACAACAACAAGGTGCGAACTGAGTCCTGGGGCACCACCTGGACACTGCCCTCTCCGACAGGTATCGCCCAGGACCCGGAAGCTCTCAGCTCCACCTGCTGCGCTGGACTCCAGCCCAGAAGACCCCGGTGCACCCGCTGTGGCCCGGCCCCTCCTATCCAGTGGACTTGAGCTGGGCCAGCTCCTCTCTGAACCTCGTTTTCCTCCACCAGGATGAGGGGCGTTGAAGGTCCTGGTGGGCGGCGTTGGCCCTACAGGAAGCAGAGGGCACCAGAGGGCCGGGAATGGCGCGCAGAGGCGTGGCCTCCTGGGCGTGACAACGAGCTAGGGTGGGGAGGACGACCAGGAGAAGCCCCTGGGCGCCCAGGGCAGGGCTCCTAGCAGAATCCTGGAGCTGCTCAGTCCCTGCCGTGGGGAACGCCCACCTGCACCCCTCCCTCACCCCTGGCCTCCTACCTGGCTGACCACTCCCTGACCACACCTTCCCCCACCCCAGTAGCCCCCTGCCCATCTCCCCTCCACCTGGCACCTGGCTAGGACCAGAAGCCCAGGGGTGGGGGGTGAAGGAGGCCCAGACCTTGCTGCTCAGAATGACCTCCACCAGAAAGGTGGCCATAGGGCCCTGCTTTCAGTGTGCCTACGGGTTGTGATATTTGGACTCTGCCTCCCTCCCCCCTGCCAATGACATTCCAGCAAAAGGGGGTCCAAAAGAGACCCTCGAGAAAGCTGGCCGAGAGCAAGGGGAGGCCACAGGCCAAAAGCCCCTCAGGGACCCTTCCTGGCCTCACTGTCCTGTGCTTATGTGCGGGGTCTCCCTGGAAGCCCCTGGGGGGGGGACAGGAAGTGAGAGAGGTCCCTCCGGCCCCTCTTGAAGGTCCCTACCTCCTCCTCCACAAGCCACTGTTCGCCCCTCCCCAAGGCTTACTGAGAGCCAATGGAGGGCAGGTGAGGTCCAGCTCTACTCTGGCCCCACCCACCGGGCCCCTGGGCAGGTGGGCACCTAACACATAAGTGTGCAGGGAGGCCACCAGGGCTGGGACCTCCCTGGTCAACCTGCAGACACCCATAGCATCGGGCAGAACTGAGAGAGTGGAGACGGGAACACGGGAGCTTTGAGAGTGTCCACCACTCAGGCCGCCATGCAGGGCCCTGGGGACTCTGGTTTTGAGACCCTAGCTCCTCCCCCCGGGAGATCAGAAAGCCACAACCTGGAAGCAGAGCGCCCTGCCCAGGCCACGGGCCGCTCCTAGGCCAGGTCCCTTGCAGGATCTCAGATAAGCCAGGGTGGATGCAGGCCAGGGCGCCCCGGGCCAGGGTGCCCACAGCTCTGCGCTGTCCTCCCCGCTGCCTCCCTTGTAATTAAGAGTAAACTTTGTAGCAATGTCTCTCTTTAGCTGTTGTCTCCCTCAGCCTCCCAAATGATAAATTGTTAATGAGCACCTGTTACAATGCTAATGAAAGTGGGATCCGTGTGTAAATAAAGAAAATTTAATAACTTAACAAGGTGGATTAAAATGCGCAGCCTCCCAAGCAGCTGATCTGGGCCAAACACCAAAGAGTTGCCATCTAAGCAGGCGCTGGCGCTAATGCATTCACCTCGGCGCACTTTCCAAAATATAATTAATATTTTAAAAATTTATAAAACTGAAATCAGAGGTCTTGATTGTAACAAACAAAATATCCATCTTTAATCTGCTACCCAAGGGCCCTCAGCCTCCTCCCCCCCGGCCCCCCTTCCTCCCTCGGAAAACACAAACCAGGATCCAACCCAGAAGCCACAGAGCAAATGGCTGGGGAAGGTGGCTGAGTGTGTGCACAGCATGAACTGAGCTCTGAGTTCGAATTCCAGCCCCAGCCTGAGTTCTCCTGGGGCTACTTGCATACTCTTCCTGTATAAGAGCTGAGCTGGCCTGAGCTCTGACCTCCTGCCTTTCTGTAGCAGATCTCTCTCTTTATCTTTGGTCCTGTGGGCAGCTTCTGGAGCAATGGCAGCCTCCATGGGTAGCCGAGGTCTGTCTGGCTTGCCTCCCCAGCCTGAACTCAAAACTCAAAAAAGAGTTTAGGAACTTCCAAGACTGGCTGAGATACTGGCCTGGAGGAGACAGAGCTTGGTGGTCCCAGGCTTGGAGCTGCTGCCTCCCTATTTTACATAATGGTCAGCAAAACCCAGAAAGGGTCTGGCCCTGCCTTTTTCCCACAGCCCAACAGGGAAGACAGGCCTGGCTCCTGACCAGACAGGGGACTTTCTGGAGACAGCCAGCCTCAGTGAGCCTTGGCCCTGCCCTCCAGGAAGTGGGCTGATGGTGGTGCCCTGTGCACTCGTGCCCCTCCTCTGAGGGACCCCAGCCTGGAAGAGGGTGCTGGAGGGGCCCTAAAGGAGGGTCAGTACTAGCCTGGGGGAGGACAGCGCCCCGTGGGCACTCAGAGAGGAGCAGCACCTGTGGGGAAGCCGGCCCTTGGCTGCAGCACCCACCTCTGTGGCAGCCCCCAGCTGACCGCCCTGCACACATCGCCAAGTATGGCCGGCTTTGGCCTGGACGCCTTGGGAACACAGGAACAGGGTGGGGCCCTCCTAACGTGGCCGGTCAGCAGAGGATGACGCCCCTCACGGCAGCAGAGTCAGAGCAGAGGGGACAGAACTACATCAGATGTGACATTCAGGGTCTGTCTTCCAGACTCACGCAGCCACCTTCCAGCAGACTGGGAGGGTGGGGGGAAGGAAGGCGGGCAGCACTCAGCTGCCTAGCCCCTGCCCTGTCCCCTCCCTGCCCACGAGGGGAGCCCTGTGCGCTGGTCATCAGCCTCCATTATCATCCTGCCATGTGCTGGGGGGACCAGAGGCAGGGCCGTGCCCACCTGTCCTAGCTGGAGAGACAGAAAGTGAATGAACAGACAGACAAACCATAACAGACACCACATGGGAGACACTATCAGGAGCCAGAGGGGAGCCTGGCACGGTGATCCTGGCACTCTGAGGGCAGAGGCAGGAGGATGGCGGGTTCCAGGTCAGCCCGGCACTCATGACACCCTGTCTCAACCTTGTGAGATCTCAAGATCTCTCTCCAGGTGGAGGAGGAGCCTGGCATGGTGGCCACGCCTGTGATCCCAGCACTATGGAGACGGAGGCGGGACCATGGTGAGTTTGAGGCCAGAGGCAGCCTGTGCAACTTCACAAGACCTGTCTCAAAATAAAAATTAAAAAGGGGCCGGGGGCTCAGCTCAGTGGTGGAGACCTGGATTCAACCCCCAGGAATGCAAAAATAAATAAATAATAAAATAATAAATAAATGAAGAGATGAGAGATAGATAGATAGGCAGGCAGACAGACAGACAGGAGCCAACAGCAGCAAGGGTTGCAGAGTGAACAGGTTGGGAGCACGGCCAGAGTGGGCAGGAAAGGTGACCTCCAAGCAGAAATGTGAGTGACAGGAAGTAGCAAGCCAGGCAGGCATCTGGAGGAAGAATGTTCCAGAAAAGCACTCAGAGACTGCAACAGTTACAGACTGGGCCCTGCCATGGCCTGGGGGAAGGAGCCCCTCGGAGGCAGCCGTGGAGGTGAGTGTGGGCAGGGCTGGCCGCTGGCTCTTGTCCCAGGGGACCATCCCCCAGGAGGACCCCAAAGCTGGCCTGGTGAGTGAGGGCCCAAAGGTTCGGTGTGCGCACCGAGCCCCAGCTGCCTGCCACCGATCTGCCAGCCACTGAATGCATCACCACGCCACCAGCAGTCCCGCCATTCCTCATCGCTTGACCTCACTTTTAATTAGAGGCTAAATTATTCATGCCGTTCAATGGGAGGCAGAGAGCTTGGGGGGGCTGGGATCCGCCCTGCACATCCAACCTAAGTGGCCGGGAGGAAAGCAAGGGGCCTGCGTGGCTGCTGCCCCTCAGCCGTTGCTCAGCGGCCAGGGGGCTGAGGCCTTGGGTGCCCAGCCACCAGCTGGAGGACGCAAGGACTCAGCAAAGGGCCCAGGGTCCCCATGGGCCTGGAGCTAGACACTCCCAGCCCTCAAGAAACGGTGACACGGGGACAGCAGCTTGGGGCCCAGGCAGGAGCTCGGCCAGGTGGGCCTACACATCCCTCCTGGCCACAGCCTGCCACAGGGCCACACGGAGGAGGAGAGGGAGGCCGCTCCAGAGACCCAGGCTGGGTTTTGGTTGAGGAGGAGGTCTCTGCCTGGGCTCTCTACCTCCTCTTGTCCTGGGGCCTCTCTGCCCGGCCTCCTCAGCACACCAGCCTTGGATGTGAGGCCGGACATCCTATGCTGGCAGTGACGGCTGGGTCAGCTTGTCTAGGAGACACTGGGGACACGGCAGGAGCTGGCCCATCCCTGCCTGTCACAGAAAAGCGAGGCCAAGCTGGACCCACCGGGGACCATGGTGCATGGAGACGTGGCCAGGTGGCCTGGGCAGAGGGGAGGCTGCCCTGTCCAGCCCCCTCTGTCCCAGCTTGTCCCCCAGACAGGCAGACTCCCAGCTCCGTGGCTACAGGAACCACCCCTGGGCCATCACAGCTTGGAGGTGGGGAGGAGGGGAATCCCGCAGACCAAGGGTGGCTGGGGAGGCCCTCCACCTCTAGGGGGTGCCCACGCCCCACATTGGATGGGTACCCTGAAGTTCCGAGCAGGTCAAGACCAAGCTGAAGCCACGTGAGGGGGGCCCAGGAGTGACGGTGTCCCTGCCACCATGCCGGGCTTGTCCCGGGCAGGGTGCACTAAGCCACAGTCGGGGCCCAGGAGCCAGGAGCTCACACCCGCTGTGGGGACCTTACCTCCCCCTGCTGCCAGGGCTCACACTTGTGGTCCCCAGACGCCCTCTGCCCATCCCAGATGACAAATGTGCTCCCGTCCCAGCCCCACACCACCCCCACTGCAGCCCAGACCTGGGGCTCCAGGCTGAACTCAGCGATCTGTTAGTGGGTCCCTGGGGGCCTGGTCTGAGAGAGCTGGGGAGGGCTGGAGAGCCACCCGAGAAGGTGGTCAGGAGTCTTGGCCAAAGGGGACGCCTGGCTGGTCCTCGGCAGCCTGGCTGCATGGGGGGACAGGAGGGAAGGAAAGCTGGTCACTGTACAGCACAGGTCCCCACAAAAGGGGTCCCCAGGGCTGGCTGGCAGCTCCCCAGCAGCCACGAGGGGAGGGGCTTGTGGTTCAAGGGAGAGAATTACCTCCTGTCAGAAGTGGGAAACCTGTGTCCCACTGTTGTGTCCAGCCCAGTCCACCTCTCACAGCCTGCTCAGGCCACTGGCATAGGGCCATCAACCCTCCTGAGGATTCAGATTTGGGGGGAAGGGGTGGAATCTGGCTGCAGAATCGCTGCCCAGCTGTGTGTCTCCAGCAAGTGTCTGAACCTCTCTGAGTTTCCATGTCCTCCTGTGTGAAATGGGGAACATCTATCAACTGTGGGGAGAGGCTTCCAGGGCTGGGGACATGTGGACTAGAAAGGACCTTTATGAGGAGTCATGTCCAAGGTGGGGGCTCCCTGTTGCTTCAGAAAAGGACAGAGATGGCCCTGGGGGAGACCCAGTTCTGCTGCTTCCTCATACGAGAGGCCAGGACATGAGCAACCCAAAGCCCTGGGTATGGGCGCAAGAGGATGGGGTCGGAAGAGGGGGTGGGAGAGCCCCAAGCTGGGCTCTCCTTCCCGCCCACCCTGTGGACATCTCAGCCCCCACACGCGGCCTCCTTTGTCCCCAGCATTGGGAAGGTGGTCTGGTGTTATTCCCACGGTGGCCCCCTGGTAGGCCCGAAGAGGAATAAATCAATCTGCCCCAGCAAGGCTCCCGGAGGCTCCCGAGGCCGGCCCCACCCCGGAGGGCAGGCCTTCTGAATTTCCCCACAAAGAGCACCTAGGAATCCTCTCTTCTCTCTGCAGTGTTGGGAGGAAAATAAATTAAATGCAACAAGATTGTTCTAAAGTGCGTCTCCACAGCGTCATAGCGCTAAATGACAGATGTTTCGCTCTGAAAAGTGGCTCTAATGCGTGCGCAGTAACTTTGTCTCAAATGATTCCAGCAGATGTCAATACAGGGGCCTCTCAGACGCCACAGCAAGGAGGTGGCGACAGGGCCGGCTGCGCCTCCTGGGCCTCTCCACATCCAGGATGGCCCAGCAGAGGGTTGAGGGGCAGGTGCGGATGGGGAGGGGCCGGGGCAATGGGGGGTGACAGACAGGTGATGGGGTGAGGCAGGAGGCGTCACAGATGCCTGTCATCAAACAGGACACGGTGAAGGTGTCCAGGCCCAGGCAACGGAATCTGGTTCCAGACCACAGGGCGCCCCTTCCTGGACCTCAGCGTCCCCACCTGAAAGGTGGGCAGTGGGAAGCGGGGCCAGTGGGGCCTCTGGATGCCCGCCAGAGGAACTGCAAGCTCCGCATGTCACCAGCCACCTCGAAGACTCCCACAACCCCTCCCAACCCCCAAACCTGACAGTCCTTCAAATAAGACACCTTGTCACTCAAGGCTGGGGGCGGGGGGGGGGGGGCCGGGCACAACAGCTTGCTTTCCTTTGTCCCTTTTCCTCAAAGAGTGGGCTTATTTTTAAATAAAATGATAGCTCAAGTCCTTGACTGGGCAGATCAGTCCAGCCTCTCAATCGGCACCTAATCCTCTAACGCCCTTTATCAAATACCCCGCCATTTAAAGTGTTATTAAATGCCTCTTTTTTTGGATTATAATTTTTACTCTTGATTATAGAATGAGTATATAATCAAATATTCATTGGATAATAATGATTAAAATATATAATCCCCCAAAAGATGTTTAGAGCAATTTGGACTACCATTGGCTTAATTAAGAGAGTTAGGGGATTAGCAACGGAATGAGGGGTAATTTTTTTTTTTTTTTAGAACTAATTTTGTGGTTCTTGAAGCTCTGAAACCAGAGGAACAAGGGGATCAGTGGAGAAGGTAGGAGCCAAGGGCAAGAGGTCACCCCCCCCCGGGGGACCTTGAGGCACCTAGGAGATCAAGTGGTGGAAGACAGGAACTTGAGGTCCACACACACCAGGCTGCCACCCAGGGTCCTGCCACCCGTGAGCTGCCTTCCAGTCCAGCCTTGTTCAGGCCACTCGGCTACTGACGTCCCAGGATGGCAGAGCCTGCCTTCCTGGCAGGGGCAGTGTGGGGTCCTTGTCCTTGTCCAGACGGATGGGGATGAGAGGTATAGTTCACCAGAGCCTGGCCAGATGCACACCTGCCCTTCAGCATCCCACATCCCCTCCCCTGTCCCCTGTGTCTTTCTACAGCAGAAGTAGGCTGGGGGCAGTATTGTGTTTCGGGTTTTAGGCGCCTGAGATCCTGGTGACAGGGCCATCCACAGCCCGGAGCCAGAGCACGCTTGTTAATTTAGTAGCTAACCCAAGGGCCACCTTATGGGGTTCCTTACTGCCCTAGTTTTTCAGACAGGGAGGTGGAACCTCAGGCAGGAAAATGGACTAGTGAGAGTCACGGCGGGAACCAGGCCGGCCTGGCTGTGGGGCCCTCGCTCCCTGTTCCCAGCTGCTGCAGGTGACAGGTAGGATGGAGCCTTGCTGTCACACAGGAGACCACAGGCAGAGCCCGCAGGCTGGGGTCAGGCAAGCCCCTCCCTTCTTGGTGGCTGTGTCCCCCCTCTCCCCCCACCCCCGCCTTCCAGGCTGAGCGAGGCAAATGCCTAAGCCCACAGTACGGCCAGATAAGTCGACATTTGCCTGAGAATTAAGTGCCGCTCGTTGACAGGCTGCGGAAATCCACCAACCAAAGGCCCCGCTAATGCCCACTGTGTTCCTGGGCAGGGGAGGAGACAAGGGAAGCAAGAGCTGGGGCCAAATTCCATAATCCATATTTACATAAATCTGCAGCTGAAAGCTGAGAACATCCCACCGCCCCCCAGCCAGCTCCCCTGCACAGAAGCCAAGTCCAGGGCCATGCAAGCCTTTCCTCCTGCCTGTGAGGAGGGCCCCGCCACCAGAGCCCTGGGATAGACATTTGAGGTGCAGACATCTGCACCTTCCCCAACTGCCCCAACTCCAAACCCAGGAGCTGGCGTGTCCTACCTCCCACACAGGGGAGTTGGGCAGGGGACAGCCGTGCCCACTGGACAGGGACAGAAAGGACACTCTCTCTGTCCTAGGCTAAAGGTCACCCCTGAACAAACTTTCCTCAAATCTTGGTGAGGCCCCAAGGGAGCAAAACCTGCACCTCACAGGCCCCCAGGGCCGAGGGGACACCAACCACAGAAGGTGTCAATCGGCAGGTGCCTCCTTCGGGCTCCCGCGGATACAAGCCGAGTTGGTCTGCTCAGCCGTTGTAACAAACGCCACAGGGGCACAGCTTAAACGAAGACACTGATGCCTTACAACCCTGGAAGCTGGAAGGCCAGGGTCAAGAGGCAGCAGGGCTGTCTCCTCTGAGTCCACCCATCCTGGCCTTTTGGGTGCTGCTTCTCTCCGGTCCTCCCAGGGGGCCCCTCTGTGTATGTCCAATCCTTGTCTCCTGTAAGAAGCCCAGTTGGATCGGATTATGATCCACCAGTGACTTCATTTTACCTTATTCACCCTTGCAAAGGCCCTGTTCCCAGACCCCGAGCATTCTGAGGTCCTGGATCAGGGCTTCGACCCATGAACTTGGGGAACGTGACTTCACCCTAAGTCCCCACCACCACCCCAGGAGGAATCTTGGCTCAGCTCTGCGAGGCTAATATGCCCAAGGAACTCAGGCCCTGGTGAGTTTTCCTGCTGGTCACCCCCTCTTTCCACAGTGCGGAGATCTGCCTCTTCACCCCATTCGGTCCTGGCCTCTCAGCCTTCAGAAGGTGACAGCGTCCGGAAGCCAACTGCAAGATGTCCAGAAATGAACCAGGAGGTGGAAGGTTCCCTGATGGGCACCAGCAGCTTCCTTGTGGCTACTGCTCAGCCTGCGGGGCTCTAGTTTGGTTGAGCACAGAGGACAGGGACACCTAGGTAACCCCTGGGGACCTCAGGTCGCTCCCTGCAGAAGAGAGAGACAGCCCTGAAAACAAAGGGCCCTGTTCACCCAGCCATGGGCCCCCAGCCCTACTGCCCCTCACCCCTCTGCCAGGCTGTGTCCAAAAGCATGGGAGGGAGGCAGTCAGCTAAGACCGCACCTCAAGGCCCAGACCTCTGAGCTGCTACCACCCCCTCCTCAAAGTGACCAGGACAGCTCGCCCTGGCCAGTCCACTTGAGCCTTCCTGAGGATGGGTCTGGCGGGGTTAGTCTTACACACAAACAGCTCTGATACCTGGGGTTTACCAGAACTCACTTTTAGACCCAACAAACAAAGATGGGGACAGGCCAGTGGCAATGGAAAAAAATCCTGAGTAAGCCAGCCATGCCTCCTCCCCTCCTGCCAAGCGGTTTCAGGATGGCTCTCCTGGATGGCTTCCCTGGGCCCCCGGCTGCCCCATGGACACGACCTTCCAGTGACACCCCGAGGTTAAAACAGGAGGGCAGAGGGGAGGCGCCTTATCATTTCACTCCAGGGCTGCTTCAGCAGGACCCAGCGACAGCCCCCCCCCCCCGTGCCACTGCCAGCTTTACTCCCTCCTCACCTTGAAGGATCCTGACCTGCCTCGAGCCCCTCATCTGGCCACTAAATGGAGCAGGGGTGGAGCTGAGCGTGAGGGTTGGAACCATGGGCCCTGCCTCCCTCCTGCCCGGTCCGAGGTGTCTTCTGTGCCCATTGCCAGGGGTGCCCCGTGCTTCCCAATCCCAGCAGCAGCCCAGGGGCTGTCTGCAGCCCCCATGGACTGAGAGGAAGGGGCAGACCGAAGCCAATGGTGGGGTGACAACCCCTCTGCCTCCCCTCTCAGAAAAAGACCCCTGGAACTGCCCGTGAAGCGGCCGCTGGCCATCAGGTGCTAATGGGGCCTCAGAGAGGGGCTGCCAGCCTGACCCCCGCCCATCCCCACCTGTAAGTCCAGGGCCCAGGGTCCTCTGCCTGCCACCTCATCTTCTTCCACCTTTTCAATTCCTGGCTCCCCAACAGGACCTGAGTTCATGCCTCACCACCTCCACCATGCCTGCACCTGGGCGCCAGCTGCCAGCCCCACCTTCACGTGGGTCCCCAGCAAAGAGGACCTGGCCGGAAGGGAGACTGGAGGGCCTGAGGGCCACCAGGGGGAGAGGGTGGCCTGCAGCTGCGTCCCTCAGAGGGCTCCAGGACTGCCCTTTGTGCCGGGGGTAAAGGCCTCCTGTCCCCTGGGAGGGAGCCCACTCCCAGGAGCACTGTACCCCTTCACCGGAGCCCTAGGGGCTCAGGGTTGAGTTGTCCTCCAGGCCCTTTGTCCACTCAAAATCCAGGCACTTGCTTGGCCTCCTGGGCCCTAAAAGATGGCGGGTGTCTCCCAGGCGGCTCCCTACCTGCCCCTCAGGTCCAGGAGCACCTGTCTGGAGCACTCACGGCTGGGGCCACTGCCCCAGGCTGTCCCCCTGGGGGACTGCCTGCCTCTGGCACTGCATAGACCAGTCCCGTCAGGTGAGGACAAGCCTGTCTGCACAGCACAGCACAGATGTGGAAACTGAGGCTGGGGATGTGGTGAGGCCGAGGGGAGAAGGGCCTCTGGGGGCTGCTGCTCCCAGCTGCTGGAGAAGAACATTGTCCATCTCCCGCGGGGGGTAGGGGGGAGCAGCGGCTGGGGACAAGCTGAAGGGGGCAGGTTGCCTCCCGCCCACCGGGGCGCAGTGGCTGCTGTAGGAGCCTTTGAAAATCCTGCCAGCGTATCACCAGCTTCATGAGGGCAGCGTGCTAGTTACACTTTTTTAATTAAGTGAATAATTAAAAAGAAGTTGATTATCAATTACCTAATTAAATAATGCATTTTACTTTCAGATTCCCGCCCTCTTTCGCTATTTTTTTCTTCTTTATTTTCCTTCTTTTTTTTTTTCATTTTTTTTCCTCTCTTTTTTTTTTTTTTTTTTTTTTTGCCTTTTTTTTTCACTTTTGGTTAATCACTGTGGCCGCGGTAATGAGCCGCCTCGGGTTGCCAGGCAACCAGCTCCCAGTTCCACAGCCGCAGCTGCCTCCCGTCAGCGCCCTGACGGCTGCGCACGGGGCTGGGCGCCCAGGTCGCAGACTGCAGGAGGGCGGGGGCTTGGCCGGGGCAGGGCGGGGTCTCTGGCAGGGAGAGGGGCGGGGCCCGGGTGGAGAGGGGCGTGGCCAAGGTGGGAAGGGGCAGGGCGCGGGTGGGAAGGGGCAGGGCGCGGGTGGGAAGGGGCGGGACCCCCGCGGGCCTGGGGACCCTGCTTGCTCGAAGAGCCAGGGGTCTGGGGAGCATCCACCCCTGCCGCCCCCTCTTCCCCTCTGCGCCCCACCTGGGCACGCTGGCCCCTCCTAGCCTCGGCCCCCAGCTGCCTAGCGCGTCGCAGCTTCGCGGGCCTCAGTTTCCCCAGCGCCGGGAGCTGAGATCACGCAGCCGAGGACTTGGAGGTCAGCGGGAGCCGGGCATCGGGATCGAGGCTGCCTGTCCTCCACGCCGGGCGGGCGGGGGACGCGACGCCAGCTGGACCCTGGGCTTGCAGGCGGGGAGCGCGGGGACCCTCGACAGCAGCCTCCCCGAGGGCCAGCGAGGGGTGGGGGCAGAGTCCTCCGCCGGGCCGCGCGGTCCACACCATCAGGTCTGGGGAGGTCCTGCCCGCGCCTGCGCCCCCAGCGCCCCCAAGAGGCTCGTGCGGCTCCCATGGCCGGGCACCCCTGGGACTCAGCACCGCCAGCGCCGCGTGCACCCGCGTCCCGCGCAGGGCCTCTCCCGGGGTCCCCGCCCCGCGGGTGCCGCGCCTCCTCGCGGGTCCCCTGCCGTGCGCTCCAAGCCCTGGCTCGCGGCCGTGTGTGTTTTTCTCCAATTCTCCCGAGTTATTCTTCTGTTGCCAGTTGTTTCTATGCCCCGAGGCCACGCTGTAAATGAGATGTTACATCTGCACCGAGCTAAGTAAACACTTTATAAATGAATAAATAAGTGAATAAATAACGAAATCGTCGTCTCGGGGACCCGCCCGGCTGCCAGGGCTCCGGCCAGAGGGTCAGCTTCCCCCAGGCCAGGCCTGGGGTCGGGAGGGGAGGGTCTGGCTCTGCCGACCCCGCGGCGGGAGGACCGGCCCTCAGTTAAGGGTCCCCTCTGTGCCCCCCACCTTCCCCTGGTTCCTCCTCTCTTAGATTTTCCTCCAGGCTCCAGGCTCTGTCCCCAGATGTCCTTTTGGATTCTGGGCTTCCGCCCACCGCTTTTCAAACAACAGACTGAGCGCTCCTCACGCGGAGTTTCTTCTCCTGCGTGACCCGCAGCCCTCAGTGGCTATCTGGAGGAGGTAGATCGGGGCATTGTGGAGCCACCAAGACCATCGCGGTGCGTCCCCCTCAGCGCAGCCAGGATCTGGCTGGGGCCTTGGAACGGACAAAGAATCACAAATGGTAAAATTAGGGAGCAGCCAGCACGCCCGCTGCCCAACCTAGCCTCCCGAGTCCGCCTGGCGGAACCAGGCCGGCTCCCAATCCCATCTCCGAGCCGCTGAACTTCCCAATTATCACGGATCACAAGAACAAATGAAAAAGCACTCGTTGAGTAACTGATATCAATTATGAAACCCAGCTTTGGAGTCTGGAATAAATGATAGGGGAATTGGCCTGAGAGAGAACGGAGCAGACATGTTATTATTTACGCCAGATTAAGAAAAGTATCCAATTTGCTGGCCTTCTCCCTCCCCGTGGGAATTGGCATCAATTTTATTATTGTTCCTCCGATTTTAATATTCTCTAAATGAATTACTATTGAGCGAGGTAGTTAGTCAATAGTTTAATGCAATTAATTATCTTTAAATCGCTTTATCTTTTTTTTTTCTTTGAGAGAGAGTCTTAACTCCAACTCCAGTAAGCACTTGTTTACAGGAAACTGGAGATTTCATTTTTGCAGGGTCCCGGGGAACAGGCTTGGCAGGGAGGTGCCCCCACTGTGTCAGGGCAGCCTTGCACCCCGAACAGGAGCAGATCGGCTGTGTGAACACTGCAGGGAGATCCTCCACCCTGGGTTGAGCCTGCAGCAGGTGGGAGGCCCAGCAGGCGGGACCGGTCAGCTGGAGGAGGGTACAGTCGGGTGGAGTATGGCCGAGGTGCTCTCCACTAAAGAGGGACGCAACCCAGGGACCTCCTGCAGCATCTGGGACTTTTTGTTTGTTTGTTTGTTTATGAAGATAAGGGGAAAAATTACAAACAGGCCACCCCTGCTCCTATTTCTTTCCTGGAGTCCTTGAGGGATTCTTCCCCTGCCCTGCCATGGTCAGCTGGAAGCTGCCCCCTAGGTGTGGCTGGCAGGCCCCCAAACTGTCCTTCCTGGCTGCCCCTGGCTTCACCACCTCCAAGTGCCAAGGGGGAGAGGACTCGGAGGAAAGGAGAGAGTCATGGGTGAGACAGGGAGGTGCCTGAAGGGTCCCCAGGCCCCTTTTATGGTTTGCGGAGACCAGAGAAGCCTCGTCTCTCCTCCACACCCTAAGACAACCCCCAGCCTAATGTGGGTGCTGCAGTCCTCCCAGCTCCAGGAGGGCAGTGCAGGCCAGGCTCTGCAGGGCCGGGTGGGGCAGTGAGCTGAGTTCACAGAGGCCTAGCAGATCTGTCCAGGATGCAGGCAAGGGCACCGAGTCCCCAGCTTTGGGGAGAGTGGCTGGAAGGTGCTTCTCTTGGCTCCCAACAGCTGTCAGATCCCTTTCTCATCTACTCCACTTTCAGAGGCAGAGAGAGACGGCCTCAGCTCAAACTGAGGACCACTGATCTTCCAGCCAAAGCCAGCCACGTAGTCCCCACCCTGACCACAAACAGTGGGAAGGAAAGTTGTCCCTGGTGGGTGGAACTTCTGCTAAGGAAGAGAGGCCACAGGAGAGGAGAGAATGCAAACTATTCTCCCAGCAGGTGACAGTGACTTCTCCACGAGACAAGGACACCCACAGAGGGCCGTCGTGGGGGTGGCAGGGTGCTGCAGGTGGGCAGATAGGCGACAGACAGCCTCGTGGACAGCCACTTGCCTAGGCCACACTTCAAGCCAGAGTAACAAAGATCCTAAGAGTGTGGGTTGTGTCTGAACCCACCCCAGATCTGTACTGTGGGCAGTGTCTACGTGGCTGCTAGCAGACAAAGGGGCCTGCTGTGTGACCCAGGCAGGGCAGGCCTCCCTGGAAAGCCAAGACAGCCCCTGAGAATTTTCCTCGTCCTCCCACCCAGCCGCCCAGCAGCCCCGGAGGAAATGCCGGACCTTCACCATTCGGCGAAAATTGAATTCGCCCCACACAGCACCGAGGACAGGACCTGGCATTTCATAGTGTTTTAAAAGTAATATTCCGTTTGTCGGTGCCGTGAAATAGGGCTCCGGGAACGCCACGAGAAATAAAAAGAGTAATTTCTCAGTGGAGAAGTTGTCTGCTTCCAATTCGGGGCGAGATGGCCGGAACCCGGATGGGGGGCTGCGTCCTCCAGGCCCAGGGCCCGCCCTGACCACCTCACACATCTGGAATTGGCATCAGGGCCTGCGCGGTCCGGAAGTTCTCACACTTCACGACTCATTAAACTCAGGGCTTGGATTCCTTGGGAAAGGGGGCGAGGGTGGGAGCTATGCTGGGGGGTTCAGGTTGGGGGTAACCGCTCGGTCCATCTCTGCTGGTGGCAGCTGGCCCGGAAACAGGGATGGGGGCATGATCTCTGGGGAGACCCCTCCTCTGGGCTTAGGGACTCATCTCCATGGGCCCGAGAGCACCTTCACTGAGGGAGGACTGACCTCAGGACTCAGCGGGGAAGGAAAGCCTTTGTGCTTTTTTGGGGGGACATAGGTTTGGGGAAGGGTGGGCCCCTGGTGCAGTGGACAGAGCAGGGGAGGCGGGAACATCTCAGGCTAGCTCTGGCCTCAGGAAAGATTTTGTTTGGGCCAACCAAGTGGAGTGGGAAGGTGCCGGCTGCTGCCTGGGGAGCCTTGGGACCTGCCTGGTCCCTAGGGCAGGTCCCCAGGGCAGGGTGGCCTCCCTGCCTCCCCTCTTCACATTCTCATTTGATGGTTACTGATGCTGCCTTAATGTCTGAAGGGGATAATACCTGGGAGCTTAAAATTACAATTGCTTCTACTTAAATTTATTTGATGGTCAGAGCGTTTCCGTGATACATCCGTATATGGGTTTTCAATATCTTAAATGTTTAAAAAGGTCTTATTCTGTTCTTACACTGAGTGAAATTAAAAAGAAACAGTAAAATGTTTGAAAATGAAGTGCATTATGTTTAATAAATTTAAAATGAACAAAGGCTGCTATATTGCCAGCAATATCATTCCC
>VMDO01000066.1:186876-194376 GCA_007922755.1 Pedetes capensis | reverse complement strand
GGTGGGGATGTTTTGGGGGCAGAGATTGGAGGGCTGGTGGTGAATCACTCCGGGGTGGGGCGGCTGCGGGCGGGGGTGGGGGGGTGGGGGGGGCGCAGGGCTGGCTGCAGGCTCCAGCCAAGTTTGCTAATATTTCTTCGCTGCAGATGTCCTGAAGCCCCGGAAGGGTCCCCTGGGGACCCGGACCCTATTAGAACAAATGTGCACTGCTTTTGTAAAGAGGCGCGTTGGCGGCGCCTGTCCTATTACAGGCGACACATGATCAATAGGTTGATAACGCAGCAACATCAATATAAGCGACAGAACAATGAGGGATATCATTGGGCATCTATCTTAATATAGCCGGCTACAAGAACGCTGACAAAGAGCGCAGCTCATGAAAATTCCGCCCCACGATTCCCCATCTCGGCTCCAATATGCGCACGCACTCCCCCAGCTGCCGGCGCTATTATTCTCCAATTTCAATTTGACACCCCAGCCTTTCATGCTAATTCTATTATTGTAGGAAGTTTATGTGATTTCATATCACTAGAAATCGGTAATGTATAATAACCCTTTGGGCAAGAAACCCAGTCCCCGCAGCAGCCACCGGAAAATAATTACTTTCATATCAAAACTCTGCAGGAGCCCAGCGGCCCGGCCCTCGCAGCCCCCGGCTCCGTCACCCCGCGCCGCGCGCCCCAGCTTGTGCCAGAGCGCAGGGATCCGCGCGGGAACGCGCGGGGGGGGGGGGGAAGCGTGCAGGTTTGTGCGCGCCCCCGCGCGTGGCGCGGGCGTGTGGTGCCGGGTGGGAGGGGAAGTGCGAGGGAGGGTCGAAGAGGGGGAGCTGCGGATGCATAAATTTGTTCAATCAGAAAACACAAACACACGCACACAAAAGGACGCATTAGGCACGGACCTGGGGGAGGCGCAGAGCCGCCCCCTCACCCCACCCGCGGAGAGAGGAGTGGAAATGGAGGGAGGGGAGGCCGGGTTGGGCCCTCGGAAATTTAAAAATGACAGGTCCGAGAGTTTGCGTTTGACCAGCTTTATTTATCAAAAATGGTACATATATAAATATTCTTAGACATTTTTGCATTTTACAAGGCTGAGGATTCTTGTTGTGGGTTTTATTTTGTGGGGCTGTGGGTTTTCGCCCTCGGGAGGAGGGGGGTCTCACCCCAAGACCTGCGGCTGCTACCTAGGTCCGAATCGAAACAGCGTTTTTGTTTGCCTTAAAAATAACAATAATTAAAAAAAGAAAAAAGAAAAGAAAAGGGAGGGAAAAGCAGTGTGTCTAGAGCCGATCACCTGATTCGTTGCGCGTCGGAGCCTGAGCGAGCTGGCGCGGCCGCCTGAGCCGCGGCCTCCCTCAGTCCATGTCCACCTCCTCCCCCTCCGGCGGGCTGGGTCCAGCGGGCGCGGCCGGCTCCGAGGCGCCGCAGGCGGCCGGCTCCACCGCTGGGCTGGGAGCGCGGGGGCCGGGGGGCGGCGTTGCGCGCGGCTGGGGCGGCGGGGCCGCGGGGCAGGTGGGCCCCGCGTCCGCGCAGTCCCCGGCAGCGCCCTCGGCCGTCGCCCCGGGAGAGGCTGAGGCGGCGTCGGGGCTGCGGCGCGCGAAGGCCGAGTCCGGGGCGCCGCCGGGCACTGGGAAGGCCCCGAAGCTGGCGTGCGCGGGCGGCGCGGGTGGCGCGGCGGGCGCGGGCGGCGCGTCCCTCGGCGTGGGCTCAGGGCCCGCGCCGCCCCTGAGCGCGGCCTGCGGCACCAGGAAGCCGAGCGGCTGCGTGATGGGGTAGAGCAAGAAGTGGCCCTTGCCCACGAGGGTCCGCGGCGCGCACGGCAGCCCGGGCGCGAAGTCCAGCCCCGCGGCGGCCGCGGCTTTCCGGCGCGGTGGTGAGTCGGACAGCAGGCTCTCCACGCTGAACGGGCTGGCCTTGGGCGCGCCCGCCGGGGCCGCCGCGTCCCGCTCTGCGGGGCGGCCTAGGCGTGCCTGCGGCCCGGCGCCGCTTCTTTGGCTCGGGTAGAAGGCGGGGTCGCAGGTGCCGGGCGCGGGCGGCTCGCCGGGGGGCGCGGGCGCGGGGCCCGGGGCAGCGGCGGCGGCGGGCGGCGGCGGCTCGGGCGGCTCCGGGGACAGGCCGCCGCCGCCGCTGTCGCTGTCGGAGCTGGGCGCGCTGTGCAGGGACAGGCCGCCGGGGGAGTGCAGGTGGCGGCTCTGCGTCTTGAGCAGCTTCTTCTCGTGCTTCCGTTTCTTCTTCTCCATCTTCTCCAGCTCCTTGCGCGCAATCTCCTCGGGGTCCATGGGCTCGCCGCTGCACGTGGTCGGGTGGGAGTTGTGCGCCGGCCGCCCCGGGCCCTTCTTCGTGTTCTCCTTCTTCCTCCACTTGGCCCGGCGGTTTTGGAACCAGACCTAGAACAGCCGGACAGGGAGAGGAAGGCAGAATCAGGCGGCACGCCTGCCGCCGCGGCCGCGGGGCCTCCCACGTCCCCAGACGGGTATGCAGGACCTTGGCTCCGGCCGGGAGCGCCGGCCAGGCCACGCTGGCCGCTGGCCCTGGGCTGGATTTTGACGCTTGGGCTGCGCGTTCCAGCGACTGTCTTCCACCCCGGAGAAGCGTAGACGGGGTCTCTGGGGCAGCTGCCCACTCTGGTTTCTCACCTCGGGCCCCTGAGAGCCGCCTCTTCCTGAGGCAGGGCAAGTGGGACCCACCACCGAGGGCGTCGAGCTCCTGGTCCGGAGGCAGAGGGCAGGGCCCCTCCTCTGCCCTCCCTGGCTTCTCAGGGTTCTAAGCAGCCCGCCTGGCCTGGCGATGACCTTCCTGCTGCGCCGGTCCCGACAGCCCTCTGCACCTGTCTTCGGCCCCCTGGAGACCCGGTTAAAGCCCAGATTTCGGGGTCTCCCTTGAAGGGAAATCTCGTCGGGATTCTGCTTCTTCGTCAGGAAGGGCCTGTGAAGCCCAACTAGGAAAGGGCTTCTGAATCCCCGCTGCCCCAGCACAGCTACCCACATCCTTCTCTCTGTGCGCTCTGGACCGGGGACCAAGAGAGCCTTTCCAAACCAGGCCTGTTTGGCATGGGCAGTGGGGCAAGGCAGGCAAGAGGCCCAGGCCGGTCCCGCCTCTCTCAAGCTCTCTGCAGGCCTCCTCCTGGGGAGCCATGCAGGACGCCAGAGGAAGAGCAGGCCTAGGCCGACATTGCACCACGGCAGACACACACCAGAAGCAATCCATGCAGCCAAGGGCAGGGTGCCCTTCCCTAGAAAGAGCTATAATTCAAATTCTTTGTTGTGGCCATAGAGAGAATCAGTACAATAGCAGACCAGGCCTGTTCGCGGGGAGACTAGCGAGCAGAGGTCCCAGGCATTAAGCGGAGGCGGCCTTCATTCTTTTCTAAAACTTTTGTGTGTGTGTGTGTGTGTGTTACTTCCAGGTTGCCCAGCTACCCGAATTGCTCCTTATCGCAGTGTGGGAGGAATGAAGAGGTCTCGACTTCACTCACGACACTCAGAACAAATTGGATAAAGGATTTCCAAATAGAAGAGGGCGTCAGGGGAGGTCCAAGCACAGGACCAAGACACCTTTTTAGGCAAAGCTATTGGTGCTGAACAGGCATTTGGCCTGCGTCTGCCTCAAAGCCCGGCGCCCACCACCTCAACGACCCCAGAGAAAGGTTTCTGCTTTTCAGGGAAGGATCTCATTATGCACAAATCATTCTGAATTTTTAATACACCAAATCGACGCTGTATTAAAAAAAAAAAAAAGAATACCTCTGCCTGGCTCCGAATGAAATCAAATAACAGGGATAGGAAGAGGAAAGGAAAAAGATAAAAAGCGGGGTATTAAAAATTTAGACACCCTTTTTTTCCCCTTCCCACTTCTTAACGTGTTAACCGTTTAAGTTTTCGCCTCCCGGTCCTCATCTGCTTCCCTCTGCAAAGTGATGAATAAATCCATGTTTCCATCTGAGCATTTCACAGGCGGGAGGTAAACAAACAGACTCGCCAGCTCCGGGCTTTCAGAAAGCATCCTGCGCGCGCGCGCCGAGGGCCAGGCCCACCTCCTGCCTTCCAGGCCTCGCCGCCGCCCGGCCGCCCTCCAACCTGACGGACCTCTTTTCCCACGGCTGCCAGGAACCCACACGCCGCTTCCCGGCTCGGACGCAGCCGCTGTTCTGGCTACTTGGGCGCCTCTGCCAGCCTCTCCGAAGCCACCAGGGCCTGGGCGGGTTACTCACCTCCAGATCCTCGAGGGACCCCGCCCCATTGCTACCCCCACCCCTGAAGGCGGGCGCGGAGAGGGCCGGGGGCCTGGAACCGCGTCCGACCGCCTAGAACAAAGGCACGCGCGGCGTTCGCACGCCCAGCGCGGGTATTTACCTGCACTCGGGATTCGACCAGGTCCAGGCGCAGCGCCAGCGCCTCGCGCATGAACACGTCGGGGTAGTGGCTCTCGTTGAACGCCTTCTCCAGCTCCTCCAGCTGCCAGCCCGTGAAGTTGGTGCGGGTGCGCCGCCGCTTGCAGCCCGGACTCTCCTTGTCGGGGTCCCCCGAGTCTGCGGGCACGCACAGGCCGCGCGCGGCTCAGCCACACGCTGGGCCGACCCCGGGCCCCTCTCCGCTCCGCCACCCGCTGGCCGCACGGGCCCGGGGCGCACGGATGGAGGCGGCTTCCGCGCTCCCCGAGCCGCCCTCCCTGTGCGCCAAGCCTACCTGCGAGCTTGAAGGGCTGGCTGTCGCCGCCGACCCCGCAGGCGGCGGGCAGCAGTGGCGTGGGGTTGACCACCGAGGCGGCGGCCGCGGCGCACGAGCCGCTGAGCAGGCCGTCGATGGAGAAGGGCACGGAGGCGGCGGCGGCGGCGGCGGCCGACTGCAGCTGGTGGCCGGCCAGCTCGTACACGTGGTGGTGGCCCAGTGGGTAGGGGAAGCCCACCACGCCGCCCAGCGAGCCCCCGAACTGGGCATGCGGGTGCTCCAGGAGGCGGCCGTCCATCATCTCGCGCGGGGGCGCGGGCCGGGGCCGGGGCGGGCCAGCGGCGGGAGGCGCGGGCGGCGGCGGTGGAGACAGGAACCCGGAGCCCCGCACATGCTTCGCCCGCGCTCCGGCGCTTTACTTTATCAACATCAGGCTCCAGATAATTAGCCGCGGCCCGGGGAATTTGGGACCAATAAGAAGCGCTAATCGGCTCTGACGTCAGAGGCGTGCTGGGCGCAAGGAAACGTTTTCCATATCGATTGCTAATTATACCTGACATGCACCTCAATAAACAGTATCAGGAACTGTCACAACAAGACTGGGGGGGCGGGCGCGGGGAGGGAGGGGCGCCGCCCTGCGCCGGGCAGGCGGCTCCGGGCGGCCGGGCTGGGCCCCCGGCGAGCCCCCCACGTCCACCCCCGCCGCTCCCGCCCCTCCGCAAGTCACTAATAGATTTCCCTTTAAAACATTCACCGGCGTGTTGTGGGGATTTTTCACCAGAAATGCAGTACTCTCTGAACCTTTAAAGTGATGTTGCTCCAATTACAGGGAGACATTGAGCGGCAAATAGACTGATCCAATAATAGGAGATTCATCATCCGCTCTTTCCGAAACTGTCACATTGAATTTAAAACTACAAGGGCTGCTCGTCGCCTCCTCTCTGGCTGCAGGCGGCGGCGAGAGGAGGAAGGAGCGAGAGGAGGAGGTGGAGGAGGCTGGGGAGGAGGAGGAATACAGTGGAGGAGGAGGAGGACAGAGGAGGAGGAGGAAGAAGAGGACGAGGAGGAGGAGGATGGGGAGGAGGAGGAATACAGAGGAGGAGGAGGAGGATAGAGGAGGAGGAAGAGGAGGACGAGGAGGAGGAGGAGGATGGGGAGGAGGAGGAGAACGAAGAGGAGGAGAATGAGGAGGAGGAGGAGAACGAAGAGGAGGAGAATGAGGAGGAGGGGGATGAGGAGGAGGTGGAGAAGGAGGAAGAGAAGGAGGAGGACAAGGTGGAGAAGGAGGAAGAGGAGGAGGAGGAGGAGGAACAGGAGGAGGAACAGGAGGAGGAGGAGGGGGAGGAGGAGGGGGAGGAACAGGAAGAAGAGGAGGAAGAGGAGAAAGAGGAGGTGGTGGAGGAGGAGGCCGTGACTCCTGCACAATGCAGCGCTGGTCAATAAAGCAGCCCAATTAATGCCCTTTCTGATTGATTGGCAGTCACCCCATCGGTAGAGGCAGGGGTGGGGGCGGTTGAGGGGGCACCCTGACCCCACTTACCCTCACCCCGTAAAGCATCCCCCCTATCCCAGGGCAGAGGAGGGCATGTGGAAGGAAAAAGGGAACAGTAACTTTGGGGTGGGGGCCAGTGAAGGCTCGGGCACACACAAATATAAAAATAAATACATCTCTCTTTGACTCGGCCTCTGAAAAATCTGGCTGAGGCACCCCATCCATTTATTATAATTAAATTACGTTCTCAGCAAAGTGTCACTCCCTTCTCCCCCATAAAATATTGATAGACTCAGAGCTAAATCATTAAAGGACACAGTCTTAAATACGTGGCAAGTGCAGACCATGGGCCGAAGGGAAAGAGAGCAGGACACAGCCTTGGCAAAAAGATAAATAAAGTTTGTCGCTAGGGAGATGGCTTTTCACTGGCCACAAGTGAGTGGACACAGGCCTCCAGCCCTCCCCAGCCAAGCCCTGCTGAGGCTGGAGGAAGGGAGCCCCTGGGCCTGCCTCCGGCCAGTCCTGAAGCCCCACCGCCTTCAGCATCACGCCCCAGGGCAAAGCAACAGACAAATTGGCTTTGGGTGTGGGTGACTTCTGCCAGGCGGCCACAACCGGAGCGGAGAAGGGAAGGACAGGCCAACAGTGAAAGTCTGTGCGTGTGTCCACCTGGGGAAGGGGACTGGAACTGTTGGCCTGCCGTGGAGGGGTCCAGGCGGCCCTGTGCCAGCTTCACCCAACAAGACTGGTGTCCTGGCCTGGACCCCAGACAGGGCAGGTCCCATTGGCAGGTGGCTGGCCTGGCCACTGGGCCTCGAGACTTCGACTTAATTAGGCTCTCCTCTCTTTCCTGGGGAGGGGGAGAGGAGGACAGGCTTAGAGCTGGGGGCAGGCCAGGGACACTGGGGAGACCAGGGGCGGCCTGGAAGGTGGGGACCCCTTCCCTGTTTAAGTCATACTAAGAGGACGCTGCAAGCGTTAATTCCGAGGTCAAGGGCCAAGAGCACTACTTTTCGCCATAATTTAATTTCTCTCCCTATAAATACCAAACGGAAACGCTGTCCATCCGGCTCGATTTCGCCCGTAGCCGCCAGCTCCCGGTGTTCGGTGGCGCTCGGAGCCGGAATGCGCTCCGCGCGTGCTTCTGAATACAGAGCTGTGATCAGCGTGGCCCGAGGGGAGGGCAGAGGCGGGACGCGCGCCGGCCGCGCTCCGCGCCCATCTCTCTTTATTATAATGAATTAATTCGACTTTATTTATCCCATTTTCTGGAGCTGACAGAATGTTAATTTGAGTTGAAATTTCGCTCGCCTCTCACTCTCTGACCCCTGGCCTTCAGATTGGC
>VMDO01000066.1:171876-181876 GCA_007922755.1 Pedetes capensis | reverse complement strand
CCACCCACCCATGCATCTATCCACCCACCCTTCCACCCACCCATGCATCTATCCACCCACCCTTCCACCTGCCCATCCACCCACCCATGCATCTATCCATCCATTCTTCTATCCACCCTTCCTAGGCTGGGGGACACTGGCTCGGAGCGCTTGGGGAGCTGGGGTGCATCTCCAGGCTGAGGGCAGGGAAGCAGAGGACGTGGGGGACCCGCCTGCGCCGCCGGGCCTGGTTAACTGGAAAATGATGGAGCCGCGCCCCGCCCCCGCACTCTCGGCCTAATTGTTCCCTCCCCGTCCCATCTGTCCCTCTCCACCCGGGTGTGTCTTGGTCTTTGTCTGGCTGCCCCGCACTGACACCCTCTTTCAAACACCACTTCTGTCGCCCTTCACCGATCTCTTCTGCCCCATTAACCCACGGGCGTGAGGCCCTGGCAACAAAGGCCGGGGTCGGATGGGCGCACGAGCGCCCCACATTGTCTGCATGGACCCTGCTCTAAGGCCTCGAGGCCCGACAGTGCAGGACTAGCTGACTGGACATGGGCCTTCATGGCCCTGGTGTCCATGAGTCCAGCGAGCAGGCAGCGGGCCTCACCGCCCTTGGCAGGGGCCCCACAGCAGCTGCAGCCGGAAAGCTAATCCGCCCGTCTCCCCCTTTGTGCCTGCTTGGATGTGTTGGACTAGGGGCGGAGAAAGGCGCCCACCTCAAGGCCTGGTAAACAAAGACCAGCAACCCATGACTCTATTTTCCATCCGGGGAAGAAAGCAGTAGCCACGACTGGCCAGGGAATGCACCCTGATCTAGTCTGGGGGGCCGGCTGGTCCAAGGCCAGCATCCCTGCGGAAGGAACAGGGACCCCACCAAGAGCCTTGAGCGGCCAGGGCACCTCCCTCACCCAACACAGGGGGAGGCTGAGGCCCAGGGCAGTTCTCTGGTGGGGCCAGCTCCACAGGACTGTGCTGTGGCTATAAGAGCCCAGCTCCCAAAGGGGGCCCGCCCTCATGTCCCCCCAACATGGGGCCTGTCTCCCTTCTGCTACAGCAATGCCCTCCAGGGCCCCCTGTTCCAACCAGTGTGGCAGGAGGAAGGGGGGCATCAACCTGAAGGCTGTTCACAAAAGCCATGGGAGGGCCACCCTTCTCTGAAGTGAGGCTGGGGTCCGAGGGGTGGGCTTCAAACACTGATCCCTCAGGGCTGTGCCCCACCTGCCACTGATAACCACAGTGGGCTGGGGCGGGCTCCTGAGAGACCCTGTTTTTCTTTGACCTGACCTGTCTTCTCCTGGCACCTCGGAAGGCCGTCCTAGGGACGTGGAGTTGGCACCTCTGGGGGGACCAGGAGGTTCAAGTCCAGACTGGGTGAGCGGCTCCACTTTCCCCGGTTGCCCGAGCATGTTTTTGCTTTTCAGTCGCCGAGCATTTTAGATTAAGAGAGTGTCAGAAGAACCAGAGAAGACACAGGAAGACTGTGCAAGGCCACCAAGTCCCCCTGGCAGGAACAGTGCTGGGCTGCTGCTTCCTTCTCGATGTCCGGTTTGGTGTTGGCAGATGAGAGGCTGGACCGTAAGGAGATCTGCCGATTCTGCCTGCTGATCCAATGGAAAGGAGGCTACTATTCTTCTGGGGCCTGCAGCCATAGCCCTGTGGCTTCCGATCCCGTCAGGTCTCTGAAGCTAAGCAGGGTCGGGCCTGGTTAGTACTTGGATGGGAGAACGCCTGGGAGCACCAGGTGCCGTAGGCTTGGGAGAAGGACCCGGCAACCCACTCCCAAAAACCAATCCGTCATTGAAAACCCTATGAACAACAGAGAAGCACTGATGATAGTGTTTCCCCTGTTGTATGTCGGGTCGCTATGAGTCGGACACCAACTCTACGGCACCTAACAACAACAATAACATTCTTTTGGAGGCTTGATGGGTTCCTAAGAGTCTGAGGGGGATGGGGTTCTCTGTCTCTGTCCACCCTTCTGGCTGAAGCCCAGGTCACAGTCCAAATTTGCTCCTATGGGACTTTTACCAGCCACTCTTACAACTTACTGGAAGTGCACATGATTTCTGTTTTCTAGTACTGGAGGTGGAACCCAGGGTCTTGTGCCTGCCAGGCAGGTGCTCTGCCACTGGGCTGCACCCTCAGCCCCTTTTTTATTTTTTAGCTTGAGATAGGATCTCACTAAGTTTTGAGGTTGCCTTTGGCCTCGAACTCGCCATCCTCCTGCCTCTGCCTCCTCAGTCCCTGGGATGCCAGGCATGTGCTGCAGTGCCCAGCCACCCTTTGAAGTGTATGATTCGGTGGTAGTTTCTGTTTGCATATCCACAGCGTTGTGTGGCCATCACCACCATCAAATTCCAGAACGTTTTCTTCACCCCAAAAGAAACCCGGTCCCCATTAGTTAGCTGTCACTCCCCATCTCCGACCCTCCCTCCAGCCCTTGGCAACCACTAATCCACTTTCTGTCTCCATGGATTAGGCAAGGATAATTTTGCAAAACGAGATTCTACCGGTCTGGAAAGGAGTTATATAAACGGGGATCGTGGGGCCAGGAGTGAAAGCACTCTCTCCTGTGGATCAGCGTGCTCCTTACAGAGCACTCATGGGCAGATTCCACGCGGGAGCCAGGAGGAGAGTGTGTGCCCACCGCCCTCAGCCCAGGCCACATGTTTTAACCATCAGACCCACTTTATGTTTTCCCCCAGAGTTTACAGATCCGCACTTAAAATCGCCTCTGGCCCCTTGTGCTGGCAGCGTGGGCCTCTGTGGGGGTGGCAGAGCCCAAGCCTCAAATGTCCTTTCAGCTCGGTCCCCCTGCATTAGATGCTAACATCTGGGTCCTGGCCCCCAGGGTGGCCCCCACAAGGGCCCCTCGCCCCATCCCTGTGTCCCTATTCTCTGGTGGCGAGGACCTGATCCGGTATTTGATAGCTCTGTTCTGTCCCGGTGCTTTTCCAAGTGTGATTTGGGTGTTAATGCATTTCAAAGATGGCTTGGTTCAGAAAATGCCACTTTGGTTTCCCTGTGCAAAAATCACCTTAGAAGTTAGCCTGTCTCCACACCAAATTCCGCCATCCTCAGTCCTTCACAAGTCCAAACTGAGCAATTACTGCTCCGGGGCTTCTTGTTTGTTTCCAGTACTTGGGGGTCAAACCCAGGGCCTCGTACATGCTTTGCAGGTGCTCTACCACCGAGCTGCACCACCAGACCACTTTTCATTATTGAGCCCCTTGAGATGGGGGTCCTGCTAAATTACACAGGCTGCCGCTGACATCCTCCTGCCTCTGCTTCCCAAGTCACTGGGATTATAGGTGTGCTCCACCGCACCTGGCTTTCCTAGTAATTTTTAAAAGATTTCATCTTCTCCCCAGAATGGCTCTGCAGGTCTCAGATGCTCAGTGACTGTGAGTGGGTCAGGCCTCCCCTGCAGGTGAGCACAGTTTAGGGTGGCAGCAGCCCTGGGAAGTGGAGGCAGGACAGGTCCCAGGAGAGCCCTGTTGAGTCATCCTGGTGGCTGGACTGAAGGTTAAAGCGATGACGTTTGGGGGTATTTTATATTCCAACCATGATCATTAGCCAGGCATTGTGGCCACACTGGTAATCCCAGTGCCTGGGAGGTGGAAGCAGGTGTTCCAGGCCACCCCAGGCTATATGGTGAGACCCTGGCCCATAAAAGAAAACAAAACAAAATCCAAATAATGAGTGTGTTAGCTGTGACCTCGGTAACAGAAAAATCAACCTGGACAAAGTTATGGAAGAAGAAATGTATTGAGCGCTCACAGTTAGAGGATCAGCCCGTCATGGCTGCACAGGAGGTGTGGCAGCACTGGCAGCAAGACCCACATCACGCAACCTCACGCAACAGTCAACCAGCAGCAGAGAACTTCTCAGAACTGAGAGTACAGGGTAAAAACCGCCAAAGGCCTACCCCCCGCCCCACTGTGACTTCTGCAAAGCTGGCTCTGGCCTCCCAGAGTTCCATGACCTCCACAAACAGCGCCACCACCAAACGCTAAAGCCCATGACCTTTGGGGGACATTTTATATTCAAATCATTGATGATTAGCCAGGTATGGTGGTGCCTTCTACAATCCCAGTGACTCAGAAGGATGAGGCAGGAGGATAGTGAATTCAAGCCCAGAGACAGCCTGCGCAACTTGGTGAGACACTGTGTCAAAATAAAAATAAAAAAGGGGTTGGGGTGCAGCTCGGTGGTACAGCACTTGCCTAGCATGAGCTATGCCCTGAATTCAACCCCCGAGTACTAAAAAAAAATCCAAATAATTAGAAACAAGCTACTGAAGAAAGAGTATTAGTTAAAGGCTCAAGAAAACTTCTGATGCACAGCATGAGCTGAGAAATACACTTGGAGGTCAGCTTCGCACCTTGGCAGCTGGAGAAGCTGAGCAGACGCCGTGGCCCTTTGTTTGAGCTCCGTGGTCCCTGCCCTCCATTGGCTTATTAATTTTTTTTATCTACAATTCTAAACTACTATTGCATTTATTAGAACAATAGGGAGGCTTATTGAGGTTGTATTTTTATTAAAATTTCTATTAACTTTTGCTACCAGTGCAGTTGTAGATTAATTAATTTTTACTAGTTTTCTAAAGCAAAAAAATATTATAGCTGATCCCAAATTACTTCAAATTTGAAAGCAGCCAAGTCAGAAAAGAGCAGTTCGGCAATAGCAATTCAGGTTAGGAAGCAGTTTTCCATGGAGGGAAGAGATTGACAGGTCGGATCTTGGGGGAGAAGGTTGAAAACCTTCGGTGCATCTAAAGCTGGGTGTGGTGGCGCAAACCTGTGACCCCAGCACTCAGGAAGCTGAGGCAGAAGGGTTGCAAGTTCGAGGACAGCCTGGGCTACATAGTGAGACGCTGTCTCAAAAAATAAGCAAATAAAAGCTTCCGTCTCCAAGGGCTGCTGGGGGAGGATTCTACACTTGCTAATCCTCACAAGTGAACACACAGGGATTTACTCTTTCGGTTTAGGTTTTTTGAGGGGTGTAAAGTTCCATGAAATTTTAAATTGAGGTGAAAGTCACATAATATAAAATTCACCATTTTAAAGTCAACATCATTTAGCACAAAGTATTGTATAGCCCCCCACCTCTAGTCCTAAAACAGTCTCATCACCTTGAAGCTGCCTCAGCTCCATTAGGCAGTCAGTCCCCATGCCTTCCTCCCCAACTCCCTGGCAATCACTGTGCTGCTTCGTGTTTCCATGGATTTACTTGGTCTAGGTATTTCATAGAAATGGAATCATCCCATACATGACATGTTGTAATTAGTTTCTTTTACGTTGCATTCATGTTTTCATCAAGTGTCATCCGTATTGTAGTGTGTCGAGGCCTCATTCCTTTTCAAGGCTGAATACTATTCCTCTGTACAGCTCTGTCACACATCCATCCCTCTGTGGACCTTTGGTCTGTGTCCACCTTTAGTTACTGGGACTTGTGATGCTGTAAACACGGGTGTGCTCTATCTGAGCACCTGGTTTCCGATCTGTTGGGTCTATTTCTAGTACTGGAATTGCTGATCATAGGGTAGCTCTGTGTTTAACTTTTGGGGGACTGCCAAACTGTTCTCTACTCTCAGTTTTTACTCAACGACATCCACACCACGCCTGGGTCAGGAGGAACAGAGATTGTGACGTGTGAGAACAAGTCCTGCCCGCAGGCACTCTGCACACCGTGGTCTAGAGGTGCCTGTTCCGCTCTCCCCTGGAGAATGTGTTTTCTGAGACACCAGCGTGTGGGTCTGAGAATGAGCATCCGGTCAGCCCAAAGATATTTTCCAGCAGAGAATGAGTATCACGATCAACAAGCATCTGTTCCTTTGTCTATCTTTACACTACGTATCCTGCCAAATATAATGTAAATGCCATGTAAATGGTGGTCACACTGTGCTAAGGATTAGTGACAGGACAGACAGACTACATGTTCAGTACGACACGGCCATCGCAGGTCTGACTACACCGCACTAGGAGGGTCGAGCTGGATGGAGCTCAATGGACCCATCCATGCTGGGAAGAGGTTTGGGATCCACAAGGCAGCAGCAGGCTGTCACAAGACACCCCCCCACACACACACATACATATCACTCCATTTGCGGGACTCAGCATCATGCTCAGAGTGTGGAGAAATCCAGCTGTAATTCCAGGAGCTTTCTGGGAATTTTTCCTGAATATTGTGCTCTGCAGTTGTTTGAATCTGTGACTGACGAGTCCGGGAGTGCAGAGGGTCAACTGTACCCACAGGAAACCTCTCACCCCTAGGGGTGAAGTTGTCACCCATCAGCTGGCTGGAGTCCCTTTGCTATACCTGGATAGGAATCACTAGTGGGCAATGGGAAGTTCTTCCAGTGCTGGGCCATGAGTGCCCATAGCCTAGGTGCTGGGCTGGCAGACCCAGGGGCTCACAGCTCTGAGCCCTGAGTGCCAGGGCCCTATGGCTCCTGAGGCCAGAGACTTGGGCCTCTAGATACTCAGGTGGAAGCTTAACGCTGTGGGCTTTAACCACAGCGGTCCTGGCACTGGGCAGCTGCTGTAACCCTCGCTTTCGGCAGCAGTGACGGCAGCAACAGGCAGCACCTGCTAGTGTTAAGGCTCCCAAAGGGGCCTCGTGTGCTGGGACCCTTAGCTCCCACAGTGGCTAGTTTCACAGCTCTCGGGCCTAGCAGTCCAGATCCTCAGTCCTTGACAGCGGCTAGTGTTACAGGTCTTGGTCTTAGGCTGTCTGAGACCTGTGGCCCATTGGCAGCTCTCTGGAACTCCACCAGTGACCATGGCCTGCAGCTTCCCATCTCCACCTCTTCACAGCCTCCAGTCTTTCTTCAGCCTTGGCCCTTCACTCTCTCTCACCTTTTCTCCACTTCTACCATCCTGTGTTCCCTGTCGTTTCTTCCCTGGCTGCTCTCTGGAACTCTCCCACTGACCTCCTGGTGCTACTGCTGCTGCCCTCACTGATATCACTGCCACCTCTGTGCTGCCTTTTCTGCTGTCTCCTTTTCATGTTATCAGCTCAGCCCACTCTACAAATGAAAAGATCAGAAGTAGGTAAGAAAGTCAGGCATGGTGGTTCACACTGGTAATCCTAGTCTTTGGGAGGCTGAGGCAGGAGGATCGTGATTTTGAGGCCAGCCTGGTCTAAATAGTAAGATCTTGTCAAAAAAGAAGAAGGAGGAGGAGGAGGAGAAGGAAAGAAAGGAAGAAAGAAAGAAAGAAAGAAAGAAAGAAAGAAAGAAACAAGCCAAGTGTGGTGGCATAAGCCTGTAATCCTAGCACTCAGGAGGCTGAGGCAGGAGGATCAATGTGAGTTCAAGGCCAGCCTGGTCTACATAGTCAGTTCCAGGCCAGCCTGGGCTATGCAGAGAGACTGTGTCTCAAAAACCAACCAACCAAACAAAGAAACAAACAAAAAACCAAAAAGAAAAGGAGAGAAAGAAAAAAAGAAAGAAAGAAAGAAGAAAGAAAAAAAGAAAGAGAAAGAACAAAGAAAGACAGAGAGAGTGAAAGAAAGAGAGAGAGAAAGAGAGGGGGAGAAAAGAAGAGGAGAAAAGGAAGGAAGGAAGGAAGGAAGGAAGGAAGGAAGGGAAAAGGTAGGCAAGAAAAAGCACGTCAGAGAAACCTTTTGTTGGGCTGAGTGTTGCAGCACCAGAGGGCCCAACAGGAGGGGATCTCCTGGATGACTCAGAGTGAGCTGAACCCGCTGCCTGTATAGCCAGAGGGAGGATGTGGCAAGAGTATTTGAGCCAATCATAGCACAGTCATTCATGCAAATGATGAACCATGTTTACACCAATCACAGCATGGTCTTTCATGCAAATGGAGGACTGTGTTCCCACCAATTGTAAGCCTTCTGCTGCACCAGGGGAAGTGCTCAACCTTTGGTCCGGCTGGAAATGGCTACAGGGTCATCTAGGGTTCACTGAAGTTTGTGATGGCAAAAAGGTCCAGCAGAAGCTGGTTGAAACAGTGTGACTGGGATGGTGCCTTCAGGACCCAGGGGTGGGAAGCAAGCAGCTGTGGGTGCTGTGTAGCTTCTTCAAGGCATCCATGGAGTGTTCAAAGCAGCTGGGCTGGTGACCACCTCATAACTCTGCTGCCCAGGGCTCCTTCTCTTGAGTTTGTATCAGTAAGTGTGCACTTGGTGCCAGGGGCCGTGCCTGTAAACCCAGCGACTCAGGAGACAGAGGCAGAAGGATGCTAGGTAGAAGCTAGAGGCAGCCTGTGTAACTTAGTGAGATCTTGCCTTAAAATAAAATAGAAAAAGGGGCTGGGGTGCAGTTCGGTGATAGAACCCTTGCGTAGCATGCACGAGACCCTGGGTTCAACCCCCAGGACTGCAAAGCAAAACAACTGAAAGATGCACCCATCGCAGGGCAGCACGTGGCAGCTTCCAGACCAAAGTCCTCGAATGTCGTGCCCTGGGTAGCCATGGGGAAGCCTTGTGTCTGCCAGCATGGGTCACAAATCTGCTTCACAACCCCGCATGGAAGCCCCCCCGGGTTGTGTTGGCTGACGTTAAAACTCCATCTTCAACAGCGAAAAGGAAAACTTCTCCGCAAAGTCCCGTCCTTGCGCTGGGGCTACATGCGCCGAACCGCGAGGTTCCCGGGATGAGGCTGGCAGATTGGGAGCCCTGTGGGACGGCCTCACTTCGCATCTTTACCTTAATTGCTTCCCTGAGCCATATGTATGGGGAGCTCTGTATAAACAACAACCCCAAACAACAGGAGGGAGACGCACTTCTTGCAGGCCTCTCCCGTGGCAAGTGGGAAGCCTGCCAGCCACACTCCAGAAGCGAGGCTGGAGCCTTCCCTGAGGCGCAAGGCCAAGTTCCAGCCAGGGGGCCTGGGGGCTGGAGCCCACCAGAGCCCCGCACGCTCCTGGGGAGCTGCCGCCTGCCCGGGGTGCTGGGGACCAACACAGGACTCACGTCCAGGAAGGAGATGAGGTGGATTAGAACCCATGGGGCCAGAGCTCTCCAGGAGGACGGGGTTGGTAGGGGAGGAATTTGGACGAAAATGCCCTTTGAAGATGAAGTCTGCCTGCAGAACGGGGGTCTGAATTTCAGCCCTGGCGGCAGATGTCCTGTGTATTACACCCACAGAAGGTGGAAGGGGTTGTCAGCCCATAAATATTTATGGGTGACTGTAATCCTCCCTCATTACAAAGATTTCTCTGCTCTCACACCCTGTTCCGTGCTCTGTGCTGTGTTAGGAGTCGTTTCTCCAAAGCGCGTCTCTGATACCCAAGGAAACCTGCCACAGCCCACTTGCTCCGAATGAAGAGCGGAGTTAAGATGAGGCCCGCAGAAGTGGAACAGCCTCGGGTCCTGGACCAGCAGGCAGAGGAGACCAGCGGCCTGCCCCGGTGAAGGAGTCAGGTGAGCTTTTTTTTTTTTTTTTTTTTTTTTTTTTTTTTTTTTTTTTTTTTTTTTTTTTTTTTTTTTTTTTTTTTTAGTTTCTCTATTTTTTAGAGACAGGATCTCGCTGTGTAGCCCAGGCTGGGCTCAAACTCGCATCAATCCTCTGGCCTCAGCCTTCTAAGTGCTGGGATGGCAGGTGTGGCCACCATGCCAGGCTCCTCCTCCACCTGGAGCTGAGATTTCTGAGGCTGAGACAGGGTCTCACTGTGTAGCCCAGGCTGGCCTGGAACTCGCCATCCTCCTGCCCCAGCCTCCTGAGTGCTGGGGTCACCGGCACGGACCCCTGCGTCCAGCTTTTCTGGTGGGCCTCTCTTTGTCGGAGAGCTTTCCATAAGAAAGTTTGGGGTTTCTGGCTCCACCCAAATTAGCCCCATCTAGGACTGTAAGGGGGCTGGGATTTAGCTCAGTTGGTAGAGCACTGCACTGCAGTCTCTGAGGCCCCGAGTTCAATTCCCAGCACCACAAAAATGGGAGAAGGGCCTGGCAATCCACTCCCAAGGCAATCCCGAAACAGTCAGCCATTGAAAACCCTGTGAGGGTCGCTATGAGTCGGATACCGACTCGATGGCACCTAACAACAACAACA
>VMDO01000066.1:160359-171776 GCA_007922755.1 Pedetes capensis | reverse complement strand
GGACTGTAAGGAAAATTGGAGCTTTTTATATAGTCTCTCTGTGAATTGAATTTGTGGATACACTTATATCCTTGCCATTGCGTTAAAATAATCACCGTGTACTCTCTTCTTTGCAAGCTGTGAGGTCTTTGCTGTATTTTTCTTTTATTGATTTGAGAATAGCTAGTTTAATGGTTAATTTAACAACTATCGATTGGCCAGGGGAATGGGACAATGTTTCTGATCACATGGAGCTTACATTTTAGGGGCAGACAGAAAATAAAAATAGTCACTTAAATTGAAATAGAGTGTCTGGTTCAGAGAGGAAGGTGCAGGTCTCCGAGGTGAGGTGGCAAGTGCAGACCCAGCCAGGGAGTGATTTTTTGCTCTGACGTCTGCACCACCAGGGAAGCAGCCACGTGAGAAACACGTGGCACAATGCAGCCGGTAGCAGAAACGCGAGCCGGAGGCAGGAGGGAAGAGTCTGTCCCTAAAATTACTCATGCAAAGCAGCCTGTGGGCCATGGAGAGTGCTGGGGGATTCTGCTCCATCCTATTGCCTCTCCAGGCAGCCCGGGAGAAGGGCAAGCCACGAAGTGTCAACCAGATCGCTTTGCAGCACGTGGAACATAGTAACCAGACATGCCACTGGGCCCAGATCAGGCTCTGCAACCGACAGAGGTGTCCTGCCTGCACAGAAGGCTGCTTTCCTCCGACACACCACATTCTGCATCAAGTCAGTGTGCCCGTGGAGAGCTGGCCCTGGGAACCAGTGCCCCGGCTGGAATTCTGGCCCTGTTCTTCCTGGACTAGACTCCTTGGGCAAGGGCCCTGGTGACTCTAAGCCTTGGCTTTCTCAACTGTCAGCCCCATGCCAACCTGCAGGGCAAATGTGGAGGCTGGTGGAGCGAGGGTCCCTGCTCAGGAGAAGGGCAGCAAGGTGCGCTTAGTTAATGTAGGAACTAACTATCAGCTGAGCAACATTTCTTCTCTTGTCTTGTTTGTGGGGCAGAGGGCATGCAGGGTCCTGATATATCACCCAGGCTGGCCTGGAATTCGAGATCCTCCTGCCTCAACCTCCTCAGTGCTGGGATCACAGGCTTGGCTGTCGTGCCAGGCTCCTCTCCTACCTGGAGACAAGATCTCGCAAGGTTAAGACAGGGTCTTATGAGACCCAGGCTGGCCTGGAACTTGCCATCCTGCTGCCTCAGACTCCCCAGTGCTGGGATCACAGGTGTGGCCACCATGCCCAACCCAAGCACCAACATTTCAATAAACAGCTCCCAGATCAGATATATCTCCTCCCATAAATTATGCTGCATTAAGGTCACTCTCTCGGCTGCTTACCCCTCTCCATGAACTAGTAAAATGCAGGGGAGTGTGCCCTGATATGGATCTGCAGGCTGCCCTATGATCTGGGCGGCCTGCCGTCCAACCTGGAGACGTGCCCCTACCCTGGCCCATTGTACAGAGAGGCGCGACCGCTGCCCAGGACACCCGGCTCTTTCAAGCCCGTGCCCTGGGGATTCAATTTGGTTTTAGCACATTCTCCACATTCCCAAAACACAGACTCATAAATGGACTAGATGAAAAATTTCCCAGTGATTCTTCTCCAGCTGGTTTCACTGCTGAGATCTCTAAACTGTACAGTCAAAGTGACAACGATGTGATTTCTACATCTCAAACCCCGGGCTGTCCAGGGCAGGTTTCCTGAGCTGCGCTGGCTGCGAGGGAGGGACGCAACAGAGGCTGATGGTGCGCGAGGTGCCCAGGGCTGCTGCACTGCGCTGGTGCAGCTCTGCAAAGCAGAGGCCAACGGCTAGCAAACAGTGCCACCCCATGGCACCCAGCTCCAACGTCCTCACAAGTAGGCACTGCAAAGCCAGTGTCCTGAGAGAGGGACAGCCAGCGTCTGTGGTTCCCACGGCTGGGAGCCCCGAGGGCCAAGCCTAGACTTTCCTTTTATCTGGTTTGTACCTGCTATTCTATGCCTGGTCCAGAGACGGGACTCAGGGGCCTCTGGATTCTTGACATCAGCTTCAGAGGCAGCCACGCTGGCCACAATCCATCCGTCTTTTGCAAACGAGGAGTCGGAAGCTGTCCGGCTCACACAGCTGGGATGCGGCGGACTCAGGATGCAAAGCGAAGCGTGTGTACCGAGCATGCATGGGGCCCTTGGTTTGATCCCCTGCTTCCTAGTCCCCAACCAAAAATCTGTTCCAATGGTCAGTTTGCAGCAAGAGGCCCGAAGCCCAGGGAAGCTGGGCCATTAGTGTCTTTGCTAAATGTGAAGGTCTCAGATGGCCAGAGGTCACATATGCCCCCACTGTCCCGGCCACTTCCTTCAGGGTGGATTGAGAGGGGCTGGAAGCTGTGCTGAGTGAGAAGGACACAGGAAGGACAAGCTGTGCCCTGGTGAGGCAGAGCCTTGTGGGAAAGACAGACGGCAATCCCATTAGCATAGGGAGAGCCAGAGCCGGATGCTCCCCCAGCAGCCGGGGCTGGCCAGAGCCTGGCCTCTCCAGGGTGCCACCTTCCCCCACTCCTTCCCCGGGGGCCAGAGCTCTCACCCTAGGTGGACACCATGGTCTCGCTCAACACCCAGCAAAACTCAGCAAATGAGCAAACACCCAACCAGAACAGAAAATCAGAAGTAGCAAAGCTGGCAAAGGCGGCAACGCCACTTCCTCAGTGAGCCCTGTGCCTCCCTCAGGGGCTGACGGTTCCCTCGCTGCACCCTCTGCTCTGCAGTCAGCTGTGGGCCTGGACCAGGACAGCTGCATCCAGATGCCGGGTGCCCAAGTGTCCACCAAGAGCAGATCCCAAGGGGCCTCGGCCTCCCACCCCACCTGGGAGGGGAGGAACACAGGTTAGTTCTTGCTTTAAAAAATTAGACTCCTGCCTCTGCCTCCTGAGTCGCTGGGATTACAGGCGTGTACCATGGTGACCAGCTCTTATTTCTTGTATTTATTTACTTATTTATTTTATATGGCGCATGACCATAATTCCAGTGAGTCGGGAGGCAGAGGCAGGAGGATTGAGTTCAAGGCCAGTGGCCCATGCTCCCTCCGCTGATGCATGCCCCTGGTTGTGTGCCTTGTGCGCACACCGGTGCCGTAGGTTTTGCCTGGCACATCGTTGTTCACTCCCTACCACCAGACTCCCCCCCCACCGCCCTGTGACCACAGAGTCCCATCCCCTCCTTTAGCTCTCCCTCCCTGGCTATGCCAGCCAATTCTCCACGTCACTGCAAGGACATCACATAAGTGGCATTGAGTGGTGGCAACCTCTTGGGACTGAGTTTTTTCCTCTTGACGTAATTCCCGGAGACTCTTCAAAGCTGTAGATCAAAACTGTCTTCCTCCTTCTTGATAACAGTGTTCTGCCTCATGAGACTTTAAAAGAAGAGAGAGGTCTTTTATTTATTTATTGTTTGTTTGTTTGTAGTACTCGTGGGTTGAACCCAGGGCTTCACACATGCTACACAAGTGCCCCACCACTGAGCTTCACCCTTAGCCCCAAGTTTTATTTTTTATCTTGTGACAGGGTCTCACTAAATTTCTCAGGCTGCCTCTGGCCTCAAACCTGCCATCCTCCTGCCTCTGTGTCCTGAGTCGCTGGGATTACAGGCGTGAACCATGGTGACCAGCTCTTATTTCTTATATTTATTTACTTATTTATTTTATATTGATTGATTGATTTTTGAGACAGGATCTCTTTACATAGCTAGGCAGGCCTTGAACTCGCCATGTTGCCCAGAACTAGCTTTGAACTCAGGATCTCCTTGCCTCAGCCTCCCAGCTGCTGGAATTACAGGGGTGCACCACCATCACAGGCTAAGAAAGCGGTTTTAAAAATCACTTGCTGCTCTTTAGATGAAGTGGGGTTTGCCCTGCTGGAATCTGTGGTACACAAATAAAAATAAACTCTTACACAGCTCCAGAATCTTAAAAATCTCAGAAGACTATACTTGGTATTATTTCTTTCTTGAGAAATGAACTTCGGCCTGAACATGCAAAACTTCTGTGAAATGTCCTATTTTACTGCAATTAAATAATCTTTCCCCAAATACATTAAAAGTTGCAGAAGCCATCTTTATTATTTCTCTTTAAAGTTATTTATGTGCAGGATGTAACTTACACCTTATTTCTATTTTATTTTCTTTTTCCCATGGCTAAAATGCCTCCCATTTGTCTCTTACATTGTCTTGTTTTTTATTGTGCTACTGCTATAATAGATGGTATTTATTTTATTAGTTTGTGCCTTAAATTATGTTCACAAGACTTGCAAGAAAAACAGCTTTTCAGCTTACTTGGGAATTTGAGGGACTTAATTTTGGGAAGTTGATTCTGAAGAAAGAATTCAGAGGGAAGGGTAAAGTATTGGAGAATCACAGGGGTCCACGAGGGTACAAGCCAGACTCTGCAGGAACAGCGGGTCTGACCCTTTCCGGGAGGGCTAAGGGCAACTTGCATTGCCTTTTTTAATTTTCAATTTTTCTTTTTAAATTTTGAGACAAAGCCTTGCTTTATAGCCCAGACTGGCCTGGAACTCTCTATGTAGTACAGGTTGGCCTTGAACGCATGATCATCTTCCTGCCTCAGCCTTCTTTTTTTTTTTTTTTTTTTCCTTCAGTCCTTGGGGGTTGAACCCAGGGAGGGCCTCACACATGATTTGCAAATGCTCTCCCACTGAGCTGCACCCCCTTGCCATTTTGAAAAAGTATTTTAGCTTGAGACAGGGTCTCCCTAAGTTAAGCAGGCTGTCTCTGACCTCAAATCTGCCATCCACCTGCCTCCGCGCCCCCCCCCCCCCAAGTCGCTGGGATTACAGGTGTGCGCCACCATGCCCGGCTTGCCTCAGCCTTCTGAGTGCTGGGATCACAGGCATGCATCATGGTGCCCCGCTGAAGTCTACATTTTAAACACTCACCAGAGGCCAGGCACGGTGGCGCACGCCTGTCATCCCAGAGACCAGGGAGGTGGAGGCAGGAAGATTGCAGGTCTGAGGGCAGAGGCAGCCTGTGCAACTTATTGAGACCCTGCCTCAAAATAAAAAATAAAAATGAGCTGGGGGTGCAGCCCAGTGGTACAGCACTTGCAAAGTATGCACGAGGCCCTGGGCTCAACCCTCAAGTATTAACTAATTAATTAATGAGATTGGTTAATTAATTAAAACTAAAGAATGAATAACTCCAATGACTGCAGGGTCCAGTATTTGCATGAGGGATTGACTGCCTCCAGCCAAGCTTGCGCAAAGCCTCCGCTAGCTCCAACCCAGCCTCTGTGGAAGCAGGTCCCGCATTCTGCAGAAGGTAAGCCCTCACACTCCATGCACAGGAATGCAGAGGATGACTCAGCTTCACCGCCCAGCCGGGGTCCCGGATGTCCTTTAGGATCGGTGTCATGTGGCCTCTTGCCACTAGGTGGCAGGAGTAAGAAGGGTTTGACTCAGCACTGCTTGAACTGAGGGAGAGCTGGGTCTATGTCCAGTGTTTTCCAGGGCAAAGCAGGATAGAAACTGATCCTTCATAATAGAAAATTAGGGCTGAGAGTCCCCAGGGAAGAAGCGGTTTAGTCCTTAAGACTATCCAGAAAGGCGGCATTCACAGATTGCTAAGTGTGTTTCTGGCTGGAATTTAGCTCAGTTGGTAGAGCGCCACTCTGCAATCTCTGAGGTCCCGAGTTTGATTCCCAACACTGCAAAAATGGGAGCAGGACGTGGCAATCCACTCCCAAGGCAATCCCAAAACAGTCAGCCATTGAAAACCCTGTGAGGGCCGCTATGATTCAGACACGACTCGAAGGTACCTAACAACAACAACAACAGGTGTATTTCTGAAACTCTGGTGTGGTTGTGCTGGGCACCATGGAGTCTGGCGCTCTGACTGAGTCTGGGGACACTTGACAGTGCACTGTATCCCCAGCAAGTGGGTTCTGCATGCTGCATGCAGGACTGAGCAAAAATGATCTGCTTTCTGGACCCATTGGGTTCTAACACATAGAAAAGTGGCTTATTTCCTGCCTTAAGCAAACGTGTTGAGGTCTGGAGGAGGCAAGACTTAAACTCTGACCAAAGACTCAGCATAGCTTCTATTTCTAGCCACATTCATTTGTTCATTTATTCAGAAAATATTATTGGCCCGGCATGGTGGCTACACCTCTAATCCCAGCCCTCAAGAAGCTGAGGGGGGGGGGGATGGGACGGAGAGTTCAAGGTCGGCCTGTGCCATGTAAGGAGACTGTCTCAAAAAACAACAGCACCCTGGATGTAGTGGTGCACACCTATCATCCCAGCACTTGGGAGGCTGAGGCAGGAGGAGCTTGAGTTCCAGGGCAGCCTGGGCTACATAGTCAGACCCTATCTCTAAAAACAAAGCAAAAACTGAAAATGGCAGCATGTCTTCAACTTCAAATTCTACTTGTTCATTTCTGGCAGACAGAAAAGCAACTGACTTGTATGGTAATCTTGTATCTTGTGCCTTTGCTATATTTGTTTATTAGTTCCAAGATGTGTTTTGGGTTTGTTTTTTTTGGGGGGGGGAGTTAATCCTTTATGATTTTCTGTAACCACGTTATCTGTGAACAAAGGCAAGTTTTATTTCTTCTTTCCCAAATTGCACATTCATTATTTTCTTTTCCTGTCTTATTACATAAGCAAGAATTTCCACACGATGTCAAATGGGTGCTCTGAGAGGGAACATCTTTTCTCATTTCTGATCCTGGTTCCCCAGCCCTCCAATCCTGACAGGTGGCCTCACCCTGCTCCTGGGGAGAGCTGTACCCGCCCCCCGCCCCCCATCTGACAGGAGACATGGAGCGATCGCGTGGGAAGCCTCAGGTCCTTCTGCAGTACCTATCTCACTGCTAGAACTGTTGACTCCTAGGGACTCTGAGCACCCCCTGGGTATCACAGATCCTCCAACCCAGAGCCCCAGCGGCTGTCTCTTCTTGCCTCCTCCCCGCTTGCCCCTTCCCACAGGGCTCCTCACACGCACCTGGACAAAGCTTCCCGCTGCCCACCCTTGGCTGGGTCTACCCAGAGGACATTCGCTAGCCATCTCTCCCAAGGCACTGCTTAGAGCAGAAACTTCCTTGGGCTTTACCAGGGCTCTGCAAAGCTAACATCCCTCATGGGCCAAAGTCTTTGCTCTTCCCAACTTAAAGAGAGGGCAAGGAGGATCGTTCAGCCCCCGGAGAGGAGTCACCCCTCACTGCTCAGACTTCCTGTCTGGGTAAGTCTTCACTCATGCGCACATAACGGAGGACCAAGCCCTTCCTGCGAGGCGGCAGGGGTGGCGTGGAGGATGACCAGCAGATCCTTCTCCCCTTGCTACCAGGGTTGCTGAGTGGGTATCTGCACGAAGCGTTTCTTCTTGCATCTTTCCCCATCTTTGCTTTCAGAATAAGTCTCTACACAGAACATTTTCAAATCTCTCACCAGTGTGGGCTACACAAGGCATGCCCGCTGTCCATCACAAGTGTATCTTTTGAAATCTCCCACATGACCTGCGGGCATTTCTCTTCATAAACGTAAGCTGCCTGTCTCAGATCAAATTCTGCTTTCTAAGCAATTTTGCAGCTAAATCCTCCCACATAATTTGTGATAGTTTCTTTACAAAGGACATTAAGCTTACTGTGATCTTTACCAAATTATGCAGCACGCAGCACCTCCTGTTTTTCGAATCCTTATCCCTTTCTAGTGGAATTCTAAAAATATCAGTTAAACCGCCAGCTAGTTTCTAATCCTCGCTTCTGCTACTATTGACAGATGGGCAGTTCATCGCTTAGCCTTTGTCCTTGCCTGATTAAGCAATCATAATCTTTTCCTGACAATTTTATTGTTGACAGTATGACTGAGTCTGGCTGGAGCACTGGGCCAGAAGGGATTCTTGCCCATGAGGCCCTGAGACCAGCTTGGCCATAGAAAGCCCTACAGGTAACTCTTCTGTTTTGTTTTGGGGTTTTGTTTGTTTGGGTGTTTTGTTTTCTTTCCCTCTCTCGTTCCCTCTTTTGGAGGAGACCCATAATACTAAAACAATACAGAATAGCCTTAAATTCTCCACCCTCAGCTTGCTGCATGAGGCAGAGATGGCCTTCCAAATTTTGTCGCTGGCTGAAGGACAGGGGAGGGAATGCCCCGGTATCGCGCCCAGAGCCCGCCAAGATGGAGGCGCTCACCACCCAGCTGTGTCCCTTTCTGGAGGCAGGTACTTCTCCTGGCCATGGGGGACCTCCTTCTGGAGGGAGCCTGTAGGGGTGCAGTGCCCAGCGCCTTGGCCTAACCTGGGACCTCTGCAAAAGGACTGTGAGCCCCAGAGCTCCCGGCATGCTCTCTGATGCAGCCAGAGTGCCCTTCAGCCTCACCACCGCCCAGCCCTGCATCCCACAGGGCCTTGCAGTATTGTCCTGGAAAGAACGCCTCAGGAAGGGCCCCATAATGCAACACTCCCACGTGTCTGTCAGCTTGTCGTGCTCTGGGGTCTTATGTGTTGCTGTGATGCTGAAAGCTATGCCACCGGTATCTCAGATACCAGCAGGGCCACCCATGGGGGACAGGTTTCAGCTGAGCTTCCAGACTAAGACTAGGGAGAAGGACCCGGCAGCCCACTCTTGAAACAATTAGCACTGAAATCCTAGGAATAGCAGAGAAGCACTGTCTAATTCAGTGCTGGAAATGAGCCCCTCAGGCTGGAAGGCACTCAAGAGGCGACTGGGAAAGAGTTACCTCCTCAGAGTAGAATCGACCTTAATGACAGGACTGGAGTAGAGCCCCTGGGACCTCCTTTTGCTGATGGGGCATGACTGAAAATGAAAAGAAGCACAGTGGCTGCAGCATTATGCTCAAACATAAAAAGATCATGCTCATGGCACAGTGTTGGGTAGTGTTTCGTTCTGTCGTGCATGGGGTCGCTGTGAGTGGACTCTATGACACCTAACAACAACAACAGCAACAACATGCAACTCTCCATCTCAGAGAACCGAACTGACAGCAGTTGGTACCAAGAGTGGCCCCAGGAAATAAAGTCTAAAAGGGGGTCTTGCAGCTGGGTCATCTGCCGGCTGGCAATGATCATAGCTGGAGCTCTGAGAACCCCAAGCGGGTGTATGAAACAATTGCTAACGCTTTGGATCCTCCCTGGCTTCAAGACTGCGATAGAGCCACAGTAATCAGGCAGTGCGGTATTGGTGAAAGTATCGATGAACAGACCGATGGAACGGCATGGAGAGCCCAGAAACAGGCCCATACAAACACGGTTGACTATCTTTGACTAAGAAACAGAGGCAATTTTATGGAGGAAGAATAGTCTTGTCAACAAATGCAGCTGGACATTTATATTTTAAAAACTCTAAACACAAACCCTCACTTTTCACAAAGAAGAAATGCGATCTGTGAAAGGGAAGATTAGTAAGTTCACCAGCGACTCAGGAGGCGGAGGTAGGAGGATCGAAAGCTCAAGGCAAGAGGCAGCCTGTGTATTTTAGCAAGGCCTTATCTCAAGATAAGAAAGAATAACAAGTAGGTGGGTGCAGCTCAGCGGCAGAGCATTTGCAAGTATGTGCAAGTCCCTGGGTTCAACCCCCAAGTTGTTGTTGTTGTTGTTAGGGGCCGTTGAGTTGGTGTCCAGCCCATAGCAACCATATGTACAACAGGCAAAACAGTATTGTCAGTGCTTCTCTGCTATGCATAGGGTTTTCAATGGCTTATTATTTTTTGGGAGTGGGTTGCTGGGTCCTTCTCCCAAGCCTACAGCACCTGGTGTTCCCAGGCGGTCTCCCATCCAAGGACTAACCAGGCCTGACCCTGCTTAGCTTCCAAGATCTGATGGGAGCAGATGCCACACTGGTACAGCTGTAGGCATTCAGTACCCTAGTACCAAAAAAAGATGAAGAAGGAGGAGGAGGAGAAGGAGGAGGAGGAGGAGGAGGAAGAAGAAGAAGAAGAAGCAGAAGAAGAAGGGCAGAAGAAGAAGACGCAGAAGAAGAAGAAGCAGAAGAAGAAGAAGAAGAAGAAGAGGAGGAGGAGGAGGAGGAGAAGAAGAGGAAGAAGAAGAAGAATTATTTATTTAAAAGGTGGCTGGCCACATTGAATAGTTCATTCTACTTATGCTGGCCCTCAGAAAGGGGAGACTCGTGTTTTTTTCTAAAACCATCAGCGCATAGCCTCCGTAAGGAGGCTAAAAATATTAGTGGCACAAATGCTAGAAATAGAATATAATGCTGAAGGAAGTTCTTAGCTGGAAGGTTGGGGTTTTTTCCATTAAAAACAAGCAGCTGTGGGCTGGGCTTGGGGGTTCAGACCTGTAACCCCAGCAACTCGGGAAGTGGAGGCAGGAGGATCACAGATTAGAGGTCAGAGGCAGCCTATGCAATTTAGGGAGGCCCTCCTCAAGAGAAAAACTAAACATAAAAAATGGGCTGTGGCTGCAGCCCAGTGGTAGTGAGGCCCTGGGTTCAATCCCCAAGTACCAGACAAAGAGGAATATAAAATAAACAAAATGTGATACCACAATGGAGTATAAGGCCGCTTCAAAAAAGAAGGAAATCCTGTCACCTACGACCCTGTGGAGGAAATGTGGAGACGTAATGTCAGGTGAAATAAGCCAGCATCAGAAGACACGTGTGGTACACTTTCACTTCAGGTAGGACCTATCGCCCTCAAGAACTCTGAGACATGAGGCAAAGTGAGGGGTATCAGAGGCTGGTGGGAGGGGAAGTGGGGAGTTTTACGGGGGCAGAGTATGAGTTTTGCAACATGAAAAAGTTCTAGAAGCCTCTTGTCTGACATATGATGTAACTAACCCTGTACTTAGGCTTGTAAATGGTTAAGCCAGGCCGGGCAGTGCACACCTGTCACCCCAGTGACTCAGGAGGCAGAGGTCAGCAGCCTGCACAATTTAGCCAGAGCCTGACACAAAATAAAAAATAACAAGAAAGGGGCTGAGGGCGCTGCTCAGGGGTGGAGTGCTTGCCTGGCATGCACGAGGCCCTGGGTCCAACTCCCCAGTGCTGAAAAAATGGTTAAGATGGCAATAACACAAGATAAAAACAAAAAGCAAAAAGTCACAAGCAACTGAGCTCTGTCCGTGTGAAGGCCCTGCCTTAGTGAGTCTTATGCTGGGCTGCTTCCTGTGACATGTGTTTTTTGTTTTTGTTTTTATTTTTTTGACAATTTCAATACTCCAGAAGTGAGCGTAGGACCAACTTCACTTTTCCCTACGTGACGGATGAGTTTTGTATGACATCTTCTGGACAAATGAACGTAAACGCACACAGATAACCCTCCCTTTGCCAGGGTTTCACCTTCCAAAGTTTCAGCCACCTGAGGTCATCAAAGGTTGAGAAATATTAAATGGAAAATTCTAGAAAGAATTCATTGGCTTTAGCTCCTATGCTGTCCCGAGCAGCAAAAGCCCAAAACAAATGAAAATGGCACAC
>VMDO01000066.1:130359-157859 GCA_007922755.1 Pedetes capensis | reverse complement strand
ATCCCAGGTTCTAATGGGGGCTCCCTGCAAGCTGACGGGAGGTGCCTGGAGAGCCCAGCCAGTGGCAACCAAAGTGATACTGAGGGGTTGGTTTGTTTGTTTATCATTTATTTTTGTAATAGTGGAGATTCAGCTGGGCGTGGTGGCCAACGTCTGTGATCCCAGCGGCTTGGGAGGCGGAGCCAGGAGGATTGCAAGTTAAAGACTACAGGAAGTCTATGTAACTTAAGGAGACCCTGTCTCAGGAAGTAAGGAAAAAAAATAAAAGGGCTAGGGGTGCAGCTCACTGGTCCAGCACTTGCAAAGCATGCAGGCGTGAGGCCCTGGGTTCAACCCCAAGTACCGCAAAAAAAAAAAAAAAAAAGTAGTGGAGATTGAACCCAGGGCCTTGTGTGTACTTTGCAAGTGCTCTACTACTGAGCTGAACCCCCCAACCCCCTTTTAATTTTTTTCTTGAGACAGGATCTCGTTAAGTTGCACGGGCTGCCTCTGGCCTCGAACTCATTATCCTGCAGCCTCAGCCTCCCAGATCGCTGGGATCACAGGCATGTGCCTTGGCTCATTAGCGCACTCATGTTCTTAGAGAAAAGACCAGGAGTTAAGTGTGACGTCTGAGAGCCACGGGCAGAAGGAGGCCTGGCTTCTGGGCTGCTGTGCAGTTGCTGAGGGAGGATGTTGTGACCACGTTGATGCAGGTGGCGGAGTCGGACACCTCAGCCAACTGGACCCACGGTCAGCCTGCAGCCCCACCCTCCCCCAGAAGCACTCAGTCCCAGGGAAACCCAGCAGACTCCAGCCTCCCGTCCCTGACGCCGGGCAGCCCGTGCCTGTGTCTGGCCGGCCTTGAGGAGGCTGCGCATGCCACGATAGCAGCCTGGCCGGCTTCACAGCTGCAGCACTTTTGTCATTTCACACTCACGGCTAATGCTCAGAAGCCCTTGCTGTGGGCTGGGGATGTGGCTCTGTGGTAGAGCACTTGCTTAGCATGCTCAAGGTCCTGGGTTCAATTCCCAGCACTGCTAAAGTAGATAAAATACAATCACACATGGGTACTAAAAACAAAAAACAAAACAACAACCAGAAGTGATGGCACACGCTTGTAATCCCAGCACTTCAGAGGCTGAGGCAGGAGGATTGTGAGTTCAAGTTCAAGGCCAGCCTAGGCTACACCATGAGTGTGACACCAAGCTAGGTTACATAGCAAGACTCTAAGGGAACAAAAAGAGAGAAAGAGAGAGGAAAAAAAAATATATGGGCCCTTTGATCCCAGCATCCAGAGGCTGAGGCAGCATCACAGGTTCAAGACCAGAGGCAGCCTGAGAGACCCTGGTTCAAAATAAAAGCCAAGCAGGGCCGGGCTGCCTCTCAGTGGTAGAGCACTCACCTGGCAAGGGCAAGGCCTAGGTTCTCCTCTCCCCTGGGTGGAACAGCATAAAAGGCAGGAGGGAAAAAGAATTTGGCCCCCACAGGAGGATAGGAGCCACGGGGGTTAAGCCACATGTTTCCCTCGGTCCACTTGTTCATCAAAAAGAAGTGGAGCAGATGCTGAGCAATGGTGGCCGCAATGGTGGCCCCAGGCCTCAGGATGCAAAGGTAGGAGGATCACTCAAGCCTGGAAGGAAATCAAGGTGTTGAGACCCTGTCTCGAAACAAAATGCAAAAAGAAGAGGCACAGAACGTGAGCTTCCCTTCTGCCTGTCAGCTTAGACTGGAGCCAGACGGGACAGAATCCGCGTTCCTAATTGGACCCGTTCATTTCTTAGAGAGAGCAAAGAGGCCTATCTTCCAGGACCCAGAACTGTTGGTTCCGACTTATAGTGCAGCCGCCAGCCGGCCGGGTGCCCCAACAGCTCCTGCCACTTTCTTTGTGTGTGTGTGTGTGCGCGTGCGTGCGTGCGTGCGTGTGTGTGTGTGTGTGTGTGTTGGTACTGGGGAGTTGAACCCAGGGCCTCACACGTGCTTTCTTGCGGGCGCTCAACCCCTGAGCTGCACCCCTAGCCCATTTTCCACTTTGTATTTTGAGACAGGGTTTAGCTAAGTTATACAGGTTGCCTCTGGCCTCAAACTTGCGATCCTCCTGGCTCCACCTCTGGAATCCCTGGGATTAAAGGTGTGCGCCACCCTGCCCTTGGGGCTGGGGTTTAGCGCTGCTCCACACTTTCTGAGGACCCAGCTGGATCCTCAGCACCACGAAAGAAAGAAAGAAGACAGACAGACAGACAGACAAACCCGGAGAACGATGTTGCAGTCTGCTCCTGAAGCTATCCCTAAGCAATCAGCGATTAAGAACCCTATAAGGGTCGCTCTGAGTTGGACAGGACTCAATGGCACCTAACCAGGTGTTTGTATTTTCGAGGGTTGGACTCAAAGCCTTTCTGCTGGCTCTAACTTGGGGATCCCAGAGTGCCAGGGACACTGCACAGGCTCCGGAGCCCCCCAGGTTCAGACCCAATGCAGAATCCAAACAGCTGTCCACCTGGCTGAGAGCTCGCTGAGAGCTCGCCGAGAGACGCTGTCAAGCACTGGGCCAGCGATGGCCAGCTGGTAGGTTCCGGGTAAGGACAGCAGAGGCCCCTCCCGGCAGTGAGCGGGAAGTGGAAACACTGCCACCTCCGACCCTGGGCCCGCCAGCAGGGCCCAGTAATTTATTGCCACAATTAGTATCTGCTGGTGCTGCTTAGTAGCTGGCAGAGGAGGACACGGAGCCATTTGTGAAGCCCAGTCGAGGGAGCCCTGGTGCTGTGGGGTGCGGGCCTGGCTGGAGCTGCTGCCCAGGAGGCCTGCACCTGCCTCCCTCTGTCCCGCGCCCTCCCAGGGGCCAGTCTCGCCCTCCCTGCCTGCCTCATCTTCTTTCCCACAGTATTCCAAATCCAATCACTGCGCTTTGGGAATAGCCAGACCAGCGTGACCACCACAACAAAAACACAAGACCATTCCTCTTCCGGAAAGAACAAGAACAAAGCATAAATAACCCCAAGCTGGGGTTTAGCTCAGTTGGTAGAGTGCTGCTCTGTGCTCTTCTAGGCCCTGGGTTTGACCCCAGCACCACAAAAATGGGCAAAGGACCTGGCAACCCACTCCCAAAACAATTCCGAAACAATCAGCCATTGAAAACCCTATGAATAGCAGAGAAGCACTGACATAGTGTTGGGCATGGCACAGTGTTGAGGAGTGTTTTGTTCTGTTGTACAATGGGTCACTATGAGTCAGACCTGATTCTACAGCACCTAATAACAGCAACAACATAAATAACCCTGAGATGAACTGAGTCCCTCTGGGGACGACTGAGGATCAGGTCCTTCTTGCATTTCAACCTCTCAGCCTCTCAAAGACTCATGGGCCTTTGTTTTCCTCAGAGTTTCCAGAGCCGAGGCTCCTGGCAGTGGGCCTCACGGTGATGTTGACCGATGACCTTGGCTGAGCTCATCGGAAGGCCCAGCAGTTGTTTTTGTTTGTTTCATTTTGGTTTGTTTTTTGCCGCACTGGGGGGTGTCAAACCCAGGGCCTTGCACATGCTGGGCAAGTGCTCCACTACTGAGCCGCAGCCCCAGCCCTATTTTTATGTTTTGAGGCAGGGTCTCACCAAGTTGCTCCGGCTGCCTCTGGCCTTGAACTTGTGACGTTCCCACCTTGGCCTCCCTAGTGCTGAGATCACAGGCATGGCCACCATGGCAGGCTCCTCCCCCTCCTCGAGAGGAGATCTCACGCAGTTGAGATGGGGTCTCACGAGGCCCAAGCTGGCCTGGAGCTCATGATCCGCCTGCTTTAGCCTCTGGGGTCGCTGGAATTACGGACGTCAGCCATGGCTCCGGGGTCTGTGGAGGACCTTCACCCTCATGCCATACCCATGACAACCACAGGAAGGCTCCTGACCCGTGCACCTCCTGTGTGCAGCCTCCCCGGAGAGCTCCAGCTGGAAGCATGGCCCTTTCTGCAGACTTTGAAACTCGCACGGTCTCCCTCACCTCTCCTTCGGGCACTGGGCATGATATGGGCTAACCCAGAGGTCCCCAGCCTGGGGGCCACAGACTGGTCAGTGGCCTGTCAGGAACAGGGCCTCACAGCAGAAGGTGAGCAGCGGAGAGTGAGCAGAGCTTCATCTGTATACAGTAAAGGTAATGCGCCTGAATCACGCTGAGACCGCTCCCTCTACCCCGACCACCATGGAAAATGTCTCCTGGGACCATGGGGTTAAGATGTCTATGTGTGTGCATGTGTTTGTGTGTATATGTGTGTGTGTGTGTGTGTGTGTGTGTGTAGCTGGGCATGGTGGCCCACACCTGTAATCCCAGTGACTTGGGAAGCTAGGGTAGGAGGATTGCCGGTTCAAAGCCAGAGGCAGCCTGTGTAATTTATGAGTCCCTGACTCAAAATAAAAAATAGAAAATGGGGGCAGCCCAGTGGTGGAGCACTTGCAAAGTATATGCATTCAGCTCCCAAGTACCGCAAAAACAAATTGTGTGTGCGTGTGCGCATGTGTGTGTGTGTGTGTGCGTGTGCTTGTGTGTGTGTTTTCAGGCTCCAAGTAGCTTCTAAGCTAGACTCTTGTGCTTTTTTCTGTTAACCACCACGACAACAGCCAGCAAAGCATGTTGTCTGAAGCAGGTGTCATTGAGCGCCTCACCCACAGGCTGGACCGCTAATGCCTCCCGTGGGTCACAGAGAATAAACAGCGTCCCAAGATCCTGCGCCAGCTCCCTGCTAGGCCCAGTGGCTGGAGGTGGTGAGCCTGGCTTCCCCGCTGGGATGGATCCTCTCTCCATTTCAAACTAATATAGGTTGGGGAAAGAAACAACGTTGCATTCCCAGCCAATACGCATAGATTAAAATAATGAACAGAGCTAGTAGCAGCCAGTGGGAGTCGTTCCACAGAACCTCTGCCGCTGCCTGGGAACAGGGCCGCCAGGGCACAGGGCTTTAATATTTAATGCAGAGGCGGGAGCAGTAAAGCGGAGGGGCCTGGCCAGGAGCGCACATGGAGTGGCTGCAAGGGTGTGTTGGGGGGAGCCGATTACTTATTCAGAACCCACTCAGGAACCAAGCAAAGTGGAAACCGCAGACAACTCGCTTCGTGTTAGTCAGCTCAGGACGAAGGACGAAGTTCTTTACCTGCATCTTCGTGGACAGATGCCTGGGATTTCCAAGGCATAGACCAGCAGGCTCAGACCAGAACCATGTTTGAAATTGAGAATGAGGTTTGTGGCCAGGTAAGGTGGCCATGCCTGTGATCCCAGCACTTGGGAGGCTGAGGCGAGAGGATGACAGGTTCCAGGCCAGCCTGGGCCTTGAGAGACCCTGTCTTGACCTTGAGAGATCTTGTCTCCAGGTGGGGAGGAGTCTGGCTTGGTGGCCTCGCGTGAGATACCAGTACTCGGGAGGCGGAGGCGGGAGGATGGTGAGTTCCAGGACAGCCTGGGCTGCACAGTGAGACCTTGACTCAAAAAACAAAAAACAAAAACAAACAAACAAAAACTATTTGTGATGCAGAAATGGCATAAATACTATGACCCCTGCTCAGAGGAAAAGGAAAGACAGGGTCCCAAGACACAGCAAGAGATTCTGCCATCCTGGACACAGCAGAGGGGTGGCTGCAACATCCCAGTTTGGTCCAAAACAATTTTCTTACTTCTCCCAATCGCCGCAACATAGAGTTTATTTATTTACTTATTTATTCATCCATCCGTCCATTCATTCATTCATTCAGCACTGGGGCGTTGAACCCAGAGCCTTGTGCATCCAGGCGAGTGCTCTACCTCTTAGCTGCCTCCCCAGCCCCCTCCTTTTCAATTTTTTTTTTTTTTTTAATCTTGAGACAGAGTCTTGCTAAGTTGCACAAGCTGCTTCTGGCCTAGAACCTGCGATCCCCTGCCTCAGCCTCCGGAGATGCTGGGATCACAGACGTGCTCCACAGTGCCCAACTCTCACAGAGCTCAATTCAGAACAAAGAGGCATTTCCTGCCCTCCCATTTCAGATGACCCCCCGGCACCTCCACAGCACAGACCACTGGCTGGATGTGGATGTCTGTGAACCGACATGTAGTTATACAAGTTATTGAAGTTTTAAGGTTGGAGTAACTGTATACAGCCCATAACACACTTTCATGTCCTACACAGAAAGCTGAGCGGCCAGGAGCGAGAATCCAACCTTATGCCCCTTGAGCCATTAGATGCCTTGGCTGCTCTACTCTAAGACACCAAGAAGGCCTTCAAAGTAATTACAAACGGCCAGGCCCTGTGGCACACACACCTGCAAACCCAGTGACTTGGGAGGCTGAGATAGGAGGATCACAAGTTCAAGGATAGAGGCAGCCTGTGTAACTTAGCAAGACCCTATCTCAAAGAAAAAAAAAGAAAAAAGAAAAGAAAAGAAAAAAAAAAGAAGCTTGGAAATATAGCTCAGTGGTGGAGCCCTTCCCTAGCATTCCTGAGGCCCTGGATTCAAACCTCCAGTTGTCATTGTTAGGGACCATCGAATCAGGTCCAACTCATAGCAACCCAATGTACAACAGAACAAAACACTTCCTGACACTATGCCATGCCCGGCACTATGTCAGTGCCTCTCTGCTATTCACAGGGTTTTCAATGGTTGATTGTTTGGGGATTGTTTCAGGAGAAGGCTGGCAGGTCCTTCTCTTGTTCTTGCAGTGCTGAGGATCAAACCCAGAGCCTCAGAGCACACACCGCAAGCACTCTACCAACTGAGCCAAACCCCGGCTTCAAGCCCCAGGTACCACATAAAAAAAGTAAATAAATAAGGGGCTGAAGGTGTAGCCTAGTGGTGAAGACTTGCCTAGCAAGAGTGAGGCCCTGTGTTCAACTCCCGGTACCACAAAGAAATATAAATACATACATACGTACATACAAACACAAACATAAGAACAAACAAAACATCCAGCAAAGGCCCCTGCACAGGCCCCCTTGTCCCCTCGAAGGCACTTCAGATGGTCAGAGGGTGCAGAGCACTCTGAGGGCCTCCTCTACCCTCTACTGCTTCCCCCCGATGCCAGTATCTCTGAAACTGAGAAATCAGCACCAGTCCCTCGCTGCTAACCCGATGGTGGTTTTTTGGGCCTCCCCAGATTCCCAGTGTGTGCATCTCCCACCTGGCTCCCAGCAGGCCCTGCGCGGCCTTCTGCTCATCCTCCAGCACCGCGGAGTCTGGACACGCGGGTTCACAACTCGAACCCGCAAGGGGCCGACTGTCCTCTCTGGGGCCTAGACTTTGACTGCCACAGGCCAAAGACCCTCCTGGTGGGAAGAGGAGCGTTTGGATCTATTTGGCCCCCATGAGTGAGCGGCGGTGTGCTGGGAGGAAGTGACCCCCGAGGATAAAGGAAATCCATGGCAGGCCTCTGCGCTTGGCGTCAATAACAGAATTCTTCTGGCAGGAAGTGAAGACAGTCCTTGCAGGGGTGATATGTCTTCGCCACATTCTCAGTGAGCCTTTCTCTCTTTTCTAATTCTGTGTGTGTGTGTGTGTGTGTGTATGTCTGCAGCCATAGCCCTGTGGCATCCGATCCCGTCAGATCTCGGAAGCTAAGCAGGGTCGGGCCTGGTTAGTACCTGGATGGGAGACCGCCTGGGAACACCAGAAGCTGTAGGCTTGGGAGAAGGACCTAGCAACCCCCTCCCAAAAATCAATCTGCCATTGAAAACCCTATGAACAGCAGAGAAGCACTGACAATAGTGTTTCCCCTCTTGTACAGAGGGTCGCTATGAGTCGGATACCGACTCGAGGGCACCTAACAACAACAACAACAACTATATATATATATATATATATATATATGTATGTATGTATGTATGTATATGTGTATGTATATGTATATATATACATATATATGGTATTTGGGGACTGCATGCCCAGCCCATTTTTCATTTTTTATCTTGAGAAAGTGTCTCGCTAAGTTATGCAGGCTGCCTCTGGCCTCAAACCTTCGGTCTTCCTGCCTCTGCCTCCCCAGTCACCGGGGTGAGAGGCATGAGCCATCGCCCTTGGCTAATTTTGTATTTTCATTTCAGACCATATGCTAAATTTTATGTGGACAATCGTCAACAAAAGGCAGCAAGGATCCTTCACTGCTAGGGACTAGGGAGGCATCGAACAGCTGGGTGAGTGTGGTGGCCACATCCATAATCCTAGCACTTGGGAGGCTGAAGCAGGAGGATCAAGAGTTTGAGGCCAGGCTGGGCTACAATGAGAGTTGAAGGCCAACCTAGGATACATAGCAAGACCCCATTTCAAGAAACCAAAGAGAAAGAGAGGAACAGACCAACACTAAACAAAGTGCTCCCGGAGACCAGTCTTTAGGGACACTATTGAGAAGGATACTGAAACAGAAGTCCTGGCCCTGGCTAAGTATCAAAGGACAGAGTGAGCCGGTATCACACGACCCAGATTCTGTGACAAAAGGGGCCCCACATGCTGGATAACATCACATCCCAAAATTAAGAGATGGAGAGGAAACCACTCGGTCAGGTCTACCCCATGGAGCTCTTTCCCCTCACTCGGGAACCAGAGCAAGTGTGTTTTTCATTCCATGGGGCTTTTGCTTACTTAAAAGTACGCCTCGGGACAAATCCCATTTCCGCATCTCCTGCAGTTTATCTTATAATTACTTTCCGGAATTAAAACCTCTGTCTTGCTGTCTGTGTCTATGAAACATTTATGCTCCGTGTCACGTGTCTAGGGGAGCCCAGAGTTTAATTTCTGTTGGCAGTGTTCACTCTGAGTATCACATGTCCCTCTGTGACTGTCAGATTCACGGTGGCAGAGCCCATGGCGATGGCCAGGGTGAGATCCGCTGACAGATGAAGGACTTGTGCAGGCCACAGTGTGTCCAGGACAGGCAGGCTGGCCTCCCCGGCCAGCAGCCCTCCAGGTGCTTTGGAACAAAGTCCAGGAGAGAGATGGGCCTGAGTCAAGTTTACGGTCACCCTTATACTCGTTACAGTCATAATCTGCAAATGGGTGCCCGGTACTCAGAATCCACAGACGCGCCCTGCTTCACCCTGAGGCTGCTGAGATGCCACCTGTCTTCTTGTTCTTCCCCAGGTCCTTGCGAGAAAGCCCTAATGCCACCTATTTTTGCCATCAGAAAGGGCATAAGTATAATATACAGAGTTCAAAGGCGCAGACCCCGTCTTCGGGGTCCTTACGGCCTGACTCCAAGAATCGTGATGCTAACACAGAGCAAATACCATGACTAAGCATATGATGAGCACTTTCCGCCCTTCACTTCTTTCTCGGCCCAAGTCTGCCCTTTAGTGCTGCACTATGCAGAGGCCTTTTGTTGTTGTTGTTTCTTTTTCTTTCTTTCTTTTTTGTGGTACTTGGGGATTGAACCCAGGGCCTCACACATATTTTGCAAGTGCTCTACCACTGGGCTACTCCCCCGGCACATTTATTCATTCTTTATTTTGAGTCAGGGTCTCGCCGAGTTACACGGGCTGCCTCTGGCCTCGAACTCGTGATCCTCCTGGCTCTGCCTCCACAGGTATGCGCCACTGCGCCTGGCATGCAGAAGCCATTTTTACAGTCCAATGTGCATCTCTGGTCTTCCCCTTCCAGACACATGGTAGGATGGGGGCCAATGCCAGTCCTGGGGCCAGTGAGCTGTGAGACCCTGTGTGAAAGTTGCAGGCAGCGGGTGTCATTGTTGGTGCGAGGCGTCCAGAACCAAAGCAGCCAGCCACACTCCCAATAGTGGCCCCTGCACTGCCCCAGACCACAGCAGAGAGGACGGCGTGGAACAGAGCTCTCCTGCACGTGATGGACACAGAGAAGAACACTTCGCCATTTCCAACTGCTATGGCTTTGATGCCATCTGCTGCAAGGCATGACCGGCGTATCCTGAGTGCAACACCCCGCGAGGAAATGACATCTTCAGGGCCACAAAGATCCTTCCGGCAAAATCTCAAGGGGTTTTCTGCCCTCCTCCTTCAGGAGTTCAGCAGGGTATGGGCCGCTGTTGGCCATGTGCCTGCCTGTCCTTCCTCCACAGCCCAGGGCATCCTTTCCTCGGCTCTCTTGGGTTCTTTTCCTGTCCCTCTCTCCTCCTGGCCCCTCTCCGCAGGAGTCCTCAGGCCCTGTTCTGGTCAGGTCTTAATCTCTTTCCTGGAGACTCTGTCCATCTTCTTGGTTTTAACTATTACTCCAATTCTAGTTCTGTAATTTTCCTGTTTATTTAACTTCTCCAAAACTCACAAGGGCCTCAAACAGGCTGCTCCCTCGTCGCTTCCCTGCCCTGGGCAGGCCTGAAACTCAGGTGGGTCTCCTTCTTTGTCCTTCGTTCCCAGCCAAGCAAGGAGTTCTGCTGACCCCTTCTTTTTCCTAGCTGCTCCCTGCATAGGTCCCTCCCTCTCACTTCACCTAGTCATCTCCTCAGAGCTCAGGACTGCGTGAGTGGGATCTCAGATCCTCAGACCCTCCCACTTCCAGACTCGTCTCCCCGAACATCAGCCTCACGCACAACCTATCCGACAACAATCTGTCTCCATTACCAGTGAAGTGAAGTTCAGCAGCCTCTGCCTGATGTTCTAGGCCTTGCCTTTATCTAGTTATCCTAGCCTCAGAGTTTATGTTTTATTTGTGGTTTTGCCGTTGCTGTTTTGAGACAGGATCTGTCTATGTAGCCCAGGCTGGCCTCTAACTCAGCCCTCTGAGTGCTTGGATTACAGGTGCGTGCCCCCCACCGTCTTGTGCTTTATTCTTTAATCTTTTTCCCCTTTTCCTGAGCTGATAACTCACTCCTGAGGGTTGTTGTAGTTGTTAGGTGCCATCAAGTTGTGTCCAACTCATAGCGACCCTTATAGGGTTTTCAGTGGCTGATTGTTTCGGGATTGCCTCGGGAATGGATTGCCACGTCCTTCTCCTGTTTTTGCGGTGCTGGGAAGCAAACTCGGGACCTCAAAGGCTATAGGGCTACGCTCTACCAACTAAACTAAATCCCAGCCCCTCTTGAGGGTGGACCCCTGTGAATCTTCCTGTTCCCCTATTCCTGTCCTTCCTTCCTCTGTTAATGGCACTGTATTTCCCAGGGGTACCTTTCCCTCATTTACATGACTCTGGCAGGGCCACTTAAGTGCCCACATCAAGGGGCACTTGTCATTACAGTGACATTATGTCCTGCTTCCCCAGAAGTTCCCAGTTTATGTCCATTGTTCCAACAAAAGTTTAACACCCCATTTTGACTCCGCAAGTATCCTGGTTGGGATCACCCTAAACGCAGCGCAAGAAAACCACCAGGGTCTGTCTGTGGATTTGAGATGATGCCAGGAGAACCACTCTCCATGCTGCCAGCCAGGGCCCAGGTTGTGGGCAGCTGCTTCCTCTGCACACAGACAGCTGCTGTGCCACAGGAGAGAGGCCAGCATCAGGCGCAAGGGCAGCAAGGACCTCGTGTGAGTTCCTGGATCCAGGCACAGGTGGATTTTGGGAGCCAATATTGATTCATCTTTTGGGAAAATCTCTGTGAACTTAGCCTTTTATTGTGAGAGCAGGCCTGAGTCATTTTTAAATCACTATGGTTCCTTGAAAACCAGCCCTCAACAAAAGCTGACAAGGACAGCTGTGTCACAGATAGTTGTGCCTGCTGAAGGCCTGGATTAAAAAAAAGGTGGTGTCACAAGATAACCTTGTAAAGTCAAATCTGGGAAATTCCTGTAAAGAGCTGAGCTCTGTAAAATGGAAACTTACATTGTACTCCCCTACCCCATAAATTGCACTATAAAACCCAAACTGACCTGAGCTTCTGTTCCCTCCAAGTCCACTCCCTGTACTAAGGACAGCCAGCTGATCAGTCTATTAAAACTTCCTTCTGTTCCCGATCCGTTTGTGTCTTGGAGTATTTTTCTGGGATCCATTCACTGAGTACAACACTATCATTTGCAATCAGGAGTCCTGACCAACACACAACTGACTTTGCTGGCTCCTCTAAGCCCCAGTCCCACCCAATGCCCCCTGTTCAAGGCCAGCCAGATCCACTGTCCTCTGTAAAAACTTAGACACTCCCACCTACCTTCAGGCACACTCTGAGAAATTGTTCTCTGGATTTCAGTAAAGACGCCAGCCTCAACCCTGTGACCTCAGAAACACAATGTTTGCACTCGCTGTCCAGTTATTTCTGGCCTTTTTTTCTCTCCAAGAACAAGACTATAAGCTACTCGGAAGAGACAAGGACTCCAGTGAAATTGTCTCTTGTGTTTTCTTGAGGCCTAAGAGCATGCTGTGCACACAGCAGGCATCCAATAAATAATAGTGGTGGATATGAATTATAAATGTAAAGGTAATATTGACTATGTGTCCACACAGAAGAGATCGTGTCCTGGTCAACCTGGGCAGTGGAAAGTCGCAGGTTTATCCACGGTGCACGGAGACATGTTCCTGGTCTTTCTTTTTTTGTGTGTGTGGTACTGGGGGTTGAACCCAGGGCCTCGCGCCTGCATGCTCTGCAAGTGCTGGACTGCTGAGCTGCACCCTCAGTCCATTTTTTTAGTTTTTGAGACAGGGTCTCACTAAATTACGCAGACTGCCTCTGGTCTCGAACTTGCGATCCTCCCACCTCCGCCTCCCAAGCCGCTGGGATTACAGGCATGCGCCACCGCTGGTCTTTCTTTAAGTGTGCAGCTACGCCTGACTTCTTTCACTGGCTGCTTCCCCACCTCATGCTGGCCAGCGCTCCGTTTCAGCCTGACTCCCGTTTCCACCTCTGGGACCGTGGTCCCTGAAGCTGGACTTTCCTGCCCTAAGTTTGACCGACCTTTGCATCTTCATCTTGCTCTGCGCAGCTCACCACTTCTCTCCTCAGGAAGCTCTCGCTCGCCGGCCTCCACTCCAGGGGAATAAGGACTCCTCCCTCCTTATTTTTCTCCTAGGTTCTTGGGTTGCTCTTCTCCATGGGCTGGGCCTGTTCCTTTCTCTTTGATCTTTAAACACTGGATTTCCTGGGCTCTCTTGGCCCCTGCCCCTCATCCTTCCCCTAGGCAACCTCTTTGGCACTCATGGATTTGATTGTACATTTATGTTGATGAGGCCAGACTTCATTCCCCAGGGGCAGGCCTCTCTCTTACCTGAGTCCCACACTCCTGTATCCAATTGTTTATTACCCAATTTTTCTTATTTGTCTCATAGGTGGTATGACACATGTTGAAGTAACTTTTTTTCCACCTATGAGTAAGGAAGCTTCTGGCTGCAAACAACAGAAAACAGCACCACCTGGAACACTAAGGTTACCTCGCATCACAACAAATCCAAAGGCGCCACTGCCCAGCAGCTCAACAATGTCACCAGCGGCCTAGGCGCTCTCCCTCTTTCTGCTCCACCATCTCAGCGCTTTACATGGTCCTTCAGCTCGGCCCTGATGTCGGCAAGAGGGCTACAACTTCCAAGGGCCACAAAATCTCTCCTCCTGCCTCCACCCCGAGTTACTGTACCACCCTGTTGTCTGATCTCATCAAATCTTAGAAGATACGCAGGGCCGGGCCTGGTTAGTACTTGGATGGGAGACCGCCTGGGAACATCAGGTGCTGTAGGCTTGGGAGAAGGACCCAGCAACCCACTCCCAAAAAACAATCAGCCATTGAAAACCCTATGGATAGCAGAGAAGCACTAACATAGTGCTGGGCATGGCACAGTGTCAGGGAGTGTCTCATCTGTTTGCACTTGAATTGTGGTGCTGAAGACAAATATTTAATATACCCTGGACTGCCAGAAGAATCAACAGATCTGTCCTAGAAGTGTAACCACAGTTCTCCTTGGAAGCAAAGATGCCTACCCTGCATCTTACGTATTTTGGACATACTGTGTCAGGAGGACATCATGTTCAGGAGAGTGGCAGATCAACGAAAAAAAGACCTTGAAATAAATGAGTTAACAGTGACTGCAACAATGGGCTTAAACTTAAAAAGAACGTGTAACTGGCATAGTGGTAGGGAGTGTGTTATTCTGTTGTACATGGGATTGCTGAGAATCACAGCACCTTCACACACACACACACACACACACACACACACACACACACACATCACATATGTGATTTTGTGGCTTTCAAAGTTACAGAGCTGAAACAATGTAATTCACAATAATATTCAAAGATTAAGTCACTGGGAGAGTTCTAAGGAGCTGCCAAGCATCAAGGGGCTAAGGGTTGCAGACCCTAGGCCCAGGAGTTGCAACACTATGTTGTACCCAGCAGCTTGACCCCAGAAAAATATTCCAAGACACAAACGGATCGAGAGCAGAAGAAGGAAGCCTTAATAGACTGATCAGCCAGCTGCCCCTGGCCCTGGGAGTGGACTTAGAGGGAATAGCAGCTCAGGTCTGATCAGTGTGGGTTTTATAGGGCAGTTTATGGGGTGGGGGAGTACAGTGTAAGTTTCCATTTTACAGAGCTCAGCTCTTTACAGGAATTTCCCAAATTTGACCTTTTATAAGGTTATCTTGTGACACCACCTTTTTCTTAATCCAAGCCTTCAGCAGGCACAGCCATCTCGTGACACAGCTGTCCTTATCAGCTTTTGTTGAGGGCTGGTTTTCAAGGAACTATGGTGATTTAAAAATGACCTTAGGCCTGCTCTCACAACTAGTGCTGTGTTCATAGAGTCCCAAGCCTGTTCAGGGGACATAATGCTAGCAGGCAGAGCCTGGTGCTGCTTAGAACAGAGAATGTCACTAACCACCAAGCACCAGACTGCTGGTGATCTGAACCCAGAGCCAGAGACAAGCCTCCATCCTGAGTACACAGGGCTAATAAGACAGGGCTAATAAGTCTCTGGGCTGGGGTTTAGCTCAGTTGGTAGAGTGCTGTGCTGCAGTCTCTGAGGTCCCGAGTTCAATTCCCAGCACCACAAAAATGGGAATAGGGCCTGGCAATCCACTCCCAAGGCAATCCCGAAACAGTCAGCCATTGAAAACCCTATGAGGGTCGCTATGAGTCGGATACCGACTCGACAGCACCTAACAACAAGAACAATAAGTCTCTGGCCTGTTGCCCTAGCCCTGTGGCATCCCCTCCTGTCAGATCTCAGAAGCTAAGCAGGGTAGAGCCTGGTTAGTACTTGGATGGGAGACCGCCTGGGAACACCAGGTGCTGTAGGCCTGGGAGACGGCCGGGCAATCCACTTCCCAAATCAATCCACTATTGAAAACCCTATGAATAGCAGCGAAGCACTGACAATTGTTATCACCTGTGGTACATAGGGTCGCTATGAGTCGGATACCAACTCCACGGCACCTAACAACAACTATGACTCTCTGGGGCTGGGATTTAGCTCGAGTTGGTAGATAGCTGCTCTTTCAGTCCCTGAGGCCCTGAGTTCGATTCCCAGAACCGCAAAAGTGGGAGAAGGATGTGGCAATCCATTCCTGAGGCAGTCTCGAAACAATCAGCCATTGAAAACCCTATGAGGGTCGCTATGAGTCAGACACGACTCCATCGCATCTAACCACAGCAACAAGTCTCTGGCTTCAGGCCGGTGCGGAGGCGAGCCTCCTGGTCGTCAGCCCAGCCCTCAGCCTTGCAGGCCCACGGACAGTAGATGCGGCCCATCCCAGCAGAGGAAAAGCGCCAACCCAGGACCACCGGAGGCCAGGCCCGCGGCTGCCTCCTCCCTCGAGCCCTTCCGGGCCCGCGCCCTCGGCGCAGCCGTGACTCAGTTTCTCCCGAAGCGGCGCCACCAAGCCAGCACAGAGCGCCGTCACCGTGACTCAGCCGCGCAGAGGTGAGAAGCGCCCAAACGGTTCCAGAGGCAGGCAGGGGGCGGGGCAGGGGCGGGGCGTGTCGTGGCGCATCCCGGCGGGATTGGTCACCTGGCCATGACGTCATCGGGCGCGCGCCGACCCGCGGCGCCAGGGCACTCCGGGATTGGCCAGCCCGGGGTGACGTCGTCGGGGCGCGTCAGGAACTCCCTGGGCCCGCAGCCCTCGGATCGCGCGGCTGTGCATAAATTGTGGCGGTGGCGGGTGCAGGGATGTCGCGCTTCTTGTTGTTGCGGGAGCGACTTGGACGCCAAGCGGGGGCTCGTGCTGCCGGTCCTGCTGTCTCTCTCTCGGCTGCCCACGGACGGGGACATCCGCCGGTCCCCGCCGCCGCCCGGGCCGCGGACGAGCGCCAGGTTCGGGGAGGGCAGAGACGGGCCTGGGGTTTCCTCACAGTGGGTTCCCGGCTTGGAGGGTCCAGGCAGTCCTGTCGCCGCTGGCGCCCCGGGTCAGGCTCCTCAGCCCGCCGCTGTGGTCACGAACGGGGTCCTGTGGGGATGGGCGTCAGCCTCCTGTCCGTCCTCGGGTCCCAACAGTGTCGGACGCGCGCCTTGTCGTGCACCGTGCTGAGTGCGTCTGGTAGAACCGAGGGGACCCTCGGAGCGCCGGGGACCCTCGATTGTGCCCTGGGAGGGGAGGAGGAGGCCGGGCACAGATGGGGACTGTCCGGGGCGGTAGGGGTGACCTGTCTCGGGAGTAACAGTTTATTATTTTTTTCGGTTCTTGGGAGTTGAACCCAGGGCCTCACACTACTTTGCAAGTGCTCCCCTCCTGGGCTGCACCCTCAGCCCACTTTTATTTTTTATCTTGAGACAAGGTCTTGCTGAGTCACACAGGCTGCTTCTGGCCTCCAACCTGGGAACCTCCCGCCTCAGCCTCCCGGGTCTCTGGAATTACGGGTGTGGGCCACACTGCACCTAGCTGAGTGACAGTTTGAACGAGGGTCCAGACGGGGTGAGTAGATGATAGCTAGGGCAAGAGAGGTCCAGGCACAGGGGACAGCTTAGGAGGGGCTCCAGATGGGAAGATCTGGAAAAGACCTCCCCCACTGCCAGGCCTTGAATTCTTGGAAAGACAAGAGTGTTGAGCAGTTGGTGGGTGCCTGATGGTAGAGGGGGCTTCATGATCTCTGTAGTGGACTTGGGTCCTCTCCAGGGTAGAAGCTTCACTGGGCGCCTGCCTGTTTCCCATGGAGAGTTGACAGTGGCAGATCAACTCCAGGCTGATGTCATTAAGGAGTAAGCTCTAATTAAAATCAGTGCACAAGGGAGTGAGAGAGGCAGGGGACAGAGTTTGCTCTCCTGTGGATAGTGTAGCCAATTAATGCAATTTAGCACCGGGTAACAGAGTTTTGTTGATATCAACAAGTGGATTTGGTAGACAAAATTGTGGTTTAAAATTCCCCAGGGTCGTAACTTCCCTCGGCAGCCGTGTGAATTGAACATGGAGAGCCCCTTTCTTTAGGTGTTGAGATGTGATTTCATGGAAACCTGAAGTCGGGGCACGCGTCATAAACTAGGGATTAACAGCACTGAACAGCAGCCCATCTCTCCCAGTGGGGTTGTTTCTGAGGCTGAGACCTGGTACGGTGCCCAAACTCCCATTTTTGTTTTTGGTGAAAGTCACAGGAACTTGTGATATTTTAGTTCTGGGCAAGGGCCCAGGATGACTTGCATGTTTAATGCTCCCCACAAGTTGTAGCTCCTGGTGACTAACCTGGAGCCATCCTGGCTCTCCTCTTTGCTTCTGATTCTTGTAGGTGATAAATAACTGCCACTTGAGTTTTGGACACTGTTTTCATAATGGAGTTTCCTGATTTGGGGAAGCACTGTTCAGAAAAGACTTGCAAGCAACTAGGTAAGCACTTTTAACATTAGTAGAAAATTGTGTTTAGTTAGCTGTTTTGTGAAGGAGATCTGACCATCATGTCACTTAGCTGATAATTCTCCACCTTGGCCTTTCTGGCTTCTCAGTATTGGGACTACGGCATGGGGTCACAGGGTCTGAGAACAGGTATCAAGCTAGCCACCCCGATTATGTGGATAGAGTGTGCTGCTTAACCGATTGTGAGCCTGTGTGAAGTGGGAGCTCTATTGAAAAGATAGCTTCGTAGACCCATGAATGCCCTTTGGCATTGTTCAGTTGTTTTCTCATAGATGATACCCCGAGGATATGTTTGTCTCATGATTGTGACGTGCTTAGCGTAGATAGTAGTACCTGCTGAGTGTGATTTTTGACTCTTCTGTCCTAATCTTTAAAAGACTTTATCATTCTGTTTTGTTTTATTTTTAGATTTCCTTCCACTAAAATGTGATGCATGCAAACAAGACTTCTGTAAAGATCACTTTACTTACTGTGCCCACAAGTGTCCCTTTGCATTCAAGAAGGTAACTCCTCCCCTCTGTCGAGAAGGCTCTGGTCTCCACTACCCGCTATAGCAGATGCTATCCAGAGGTGGCCCTTTAACTTGTGCAAATTAAATTTAAAATCCAGGGGCTGGGAGCCGGGCTCTGTGGTAGAGTACTTGCCCAGTTTGTGCAAGGCCCTGGGTGATCTCCAGCACCCCCACGACCCCAAAATAAAATCTAGTTTCCTCGCCACGCTAGTTGTATTTCAAGTGTTGGGTGACTGCACGTGGCCTGGGACCACGGTATTGGATGGCACCGGTCAGGAACATTTCCACCATCGCAGGAAGTTCTGCTGGGCGGCACAGCTCTGTGTCTACTGAGATTTGATTTTCAGCAACTTGTTGAGTGAAGTTGTCATTGTAACTGTGAACCACAAAATTGTGAACAAAGTTAAAAATTCTGACCGTTTTTATTTAGGTACAGAGTGGATTTACAAATTGAGAGAGATAGGTTCAGGTAGAAACCAAACAAGTGTTCTGTCAGGAGCAAGGGGGCTGGGTTTTTAAAGGGAAAATGGAGACAGTGAGGTGAGGTGAAATGACTTGTTCTGAATGGTTTCCATTTGCCTTTGTTAACTGTACAAGTTGTTGAGAAGGAGCTTGGGTTGTGCTGCGGGTTGTGTGTGTACCTCACTGGCTGCCAGAGGTGGTCAGGAGTCTTTTGGAGCAGCCAGCTGAGGTCAGGGTCCAAGATGTGGCAGTCTGTGGTCTCGCAGGCACGTTCTTCAGATGGCATCCTTTGTCTGGGAGGCGGACTGCAGCCTCCAGTGTGGCCCCTGAGGCTTGTAGGGAGCTGTGCTGCCTCTTGGCCGGACTGCAGCCTTCCAATATTGCTACTCAGCCCAGCCTTCAAGGCTCGCTTTTATGTCAGAGCCCCTGGTTCCCTGGACCCACTGTCCAGCGACCAGCACAGCTGTGTCTTCCGCAGGCCTGGGGCGGGTCTGGTCCTTGACGTTCATGTAACCAGGAACGTGGCTGGGGCTCTTGCTCTGAGTCCGGTGCAGCAGTGTGTTTGCAGGTGATTCACGTAGCGCACAGCAGGGACTGGAAGGCCCCTGTAAGAGCACTGTCCGCGGGTCTCAGGCTTCTGCTGTTGACTTTCAGGTGGCTCCTGGCTGTGCTCGCTTTGTGTCTGGGTGGCTCACAGGTTGTTTCAGTGAACTTTGCCACTTCACTCTGGTGGCAGCTGGAGTGCGGGTGATTTGGCATCACGTGCCTTCACGAGGGTTGGCCACTGCCTGGCCCTCTGCCTTCTGTGGTCACCGGAGTGGGTGGGGCGAGTGACTCACGCTGCCCGTGTTTCCCAGGCATTGATGACTAGGCCAGCTGCTGTTCCTGTGTCTTCTGGTTCTTCCCTTTCCCCTCGTGGGCTGGAGTCTGGTTGGAGGTCACATGATAGTGCTGTGTTTCAGTGGGCAGATTTTGTGGTCCAGGGAGCACTGTCCGTACCTGCTACCCACTCTGTCCACAGTCAGTGGCCCCATTCAGTGTCAGCGGCCGTCTCGCCCTTCCTGGCCCTGTCACGGCTTGGGGTTTGATCGTGCTGGGTGTTCGTCACTGGGAACCCCACACCCCAGGGCCCCACGGTCTTGGCTGGCAGTCAGCAGTGGTTGCGAGCCCAACTGCTTGGCCTTGGCGTGTGCTCCGGCCGTGATGAGGGACTCCTGTGTGGGAAGCCACAAAGGATCAAGGAGGCGCTGGCAGGACGCACAGCCTGCTGTCCTGAGCCCTACTGGCGCCTGGCTTCCTTGACTGGTTCCTCGCACTCACTGAGGGGCCTTTCCATAGCTGCCCAGTGGCCCTTCACGTTTAGCTCTGCTGGGGTCCCCTGGGGTGGTGCAGCCTCACCTTTTCCTTGTGTTGCGGCTGTCTGAACCTCAGCTGTCATCTTACATTTGTTATTTTAGGATGCTCAGGTCCCCGTGTGTCCGGTTTGTAACATCCCCATCCCTGTAAGAAAGGGAGAGGTCCCAGATGTGGTGGTTGGTGCACACATCGACCGAGCCTGCGCATATCCTGGGAAGAAAAAGGAGAAGGTAAGGTCAGAGTCCGCTCCGCTCCGGGACCTGCGAGTGTTGGGTTTTTTCTTAAGGGAAAAGGTCATCTTTCACACTGAGAATTTGTCCCAATGGCTTATGTGCAACGTAGGACTGACGGTGAGGCACGCTTTTCTGTGCTGTGGAGACAGAGCTCCTGAGCCCTATGGCACTCTGTCAGGCCTTCCTGCTCTATGGGAGCACCTCGGCCCCTTTGCCGAGACGGAGGATGAGCTCTCTGGAGCCCACCCATTGGTGTGCCTTTATCTTTAGAGCTCCTTCCTCCAAGGGAGAGGTTAGAGGAGGTGGGCATCTGCCTGGCCCTCTCCCTTGGGAAGGCTCTGGGTGTCTTATGTCTTTGGGGCTAACGGGGCTCCCCAGAGAAAGTGTCCCCTGGCCTACAGGGCCCGCGCCTGGCCTCCAGAGTCCTTGGAGCCAAGTGCAGAGATCATCCCCAAGTCTGCAGGGCCCGTGCAGTGGCTGCTGCCTGCCTTGCCCCCCACCGTCAGGTAATCCTCCTGCTCCTTGCGGGTAAGGTCCTAGGACAGCAACCTCTGTCTGACCCAGGTCTTCTGTGGGTGCTGGGAGAGTTGTGGCTGTTTCTGAGCCAGACCTTTGGCTGCCTCCCTGCTGTGGTCCTGCCCCGAGCTCCTGCGTGGGCGTCCAGCTTCTCGCTGGACCGGGCTCACCCCCAACCCCTTGCTGCTTGCCAATGTGAAGTGTTGTGGGTACCCCTTCTATTCTTTGCTGTGTGGGTTCATCTCTTCCGGAGGACCTTCTGTCACTCTTGCCTGGTGTCACAAGGGTGGGGCCCCACCTGGGTGGAGGTCCCCTCCTTGGCTGTCCTGGAAGCTGGCTTCCCTGTGCCCTGCAGCTGTGTCCCTCGGGCCCTCAGTCTCCACGGCTGCCCCTGCCCCCCCACCCCACCCCCCGGGAAGCTTGTCAGCTTGTTTTCCTCAGGCTGGCTGCTCTCTCAGGCGCATGGCCTCCCCCATCTGGCCAGTCTCCATAATAAGCACAGGCACTTTTGGCTTCTTGAGACCTGCTTCTGGGAGCTGGTGTGTGTCACATATGGGCCCTGGTGTGCCGTTACCAGATGTCCTAGTCAGTGCATCTCACTGACACCTCATGCTCTGTAAGCCCAAGTGAGGCCCCTGACGCACATGAGAGGGTGACGTCGAAGTTCCTCGGTCTCCCGCACAGGACCCTGTCTGTGCTGCGCCCTGGCTACTTCCCTGCTGCGCAACCACATAGGGTGGGCTCCCCTGCCCCACCAGCCTCCTCCATGCAGGGTGAGGCTGCCCTCACTCTTGGCTCAACCCAGAGTTTCCACCTGCGTCCGCCCCATCCCACCTTCCCTGTACCTAGGCTCCTGCCGATGGCCCTGGTGCCGCCGCGCCTGCCCCTTCACCCAGGCTGCCCCACAGGCCTGTTGATTCACAGGGAACATCTGGAAAGTCCCGGTGGAGTTAAATCACCAGGGGCCAGTGGTGTGGTGACCGCAGCCATCCCCTCTCCTGACCCTCAGGTGCAGCCTCCACCGGCCCCAGGGCTCCCCAGCCGGAGGCCCTCGTGGGGCCAGGCTTGTCACATCCTTGCTCGTGTCCCTCCTCTGCTGTCTCTTTCTGATGAGTCTTCCAGGGACACCCCCAGTCCACCTTCAGGGGAGGCCCCGCCTTGCTGTCCCTTTAGTTGGTGTTTGCTGGGTATCTGATAGGGCCGGGGCTTTCATGTACGTGGTCGACATGGCTTCGCTCTCGCAGGTCTTCGTGTTCCGGTGCTCAAGAGATGGCTGCAAGAAGAGGGAGATGCTGCGGCTGGAGTGCGCGCAGTGCCGGGGCAGCTTCTGCATCCAGCACAGACACCCTCTGGACCACGGCTGCCAGGCGGGGTGAACGACACCTGGGCCAAGCTGGCCTGGGACGCACGAGGGACTCCATGACTTCTTGTGGCGAACGGACTGAAACTTGGTTAAAAGTTTTCCAATACAGCATACAAACTGGTAAACAATTGGGAGAGTAAAAAAAAAAAAAAAAAAAAACAATTGGGAGAGTGCTAAGTGATTCTCCAAAATGGGTGACATTATCCTAAAAACAAGAGCAGAGGATCCAAGTGAAGCTCTTCCCTGCAGTGAGCCAGGCCAGGCCTCAGGCTTCTGGAAGATTCTGTCACTTAAACACAAGACAGCTGGCATAGCTCTGGGGTCTTCCCCACCTAGCTTCTGGCTTTTAATTTTATCTAAGTTTTAAAGTTGCTTGGGCCAAGTGCCGTTGCACACACCTGTTATCCCAGGGACTTGGGAGGCTGATGCTGGAAGATTGTGAGTTCAAGGCCAGAGGTAGAAGGGAGGTAGCTCAGTGGTAGAGCACTTGCCTGGCAAACTCGAGGCTGTGGGTTCAACGCCTTGGTATTGCAAAAACTAAGATTGCTTGGTTCAGCTGTTAGAAAACCGTGAAGTATGTGCAAAGATCTAGGTTCAATCTCCAGCACCACAAAGCAACTTTTAAAAAAGCATAAGAAAACATGGATTATGTTAGGAACTTGAGTGTATGGATCTACTTTTGTAACTCTTAGAAATTTTTTTAATGAAATCCAAACACAGACTAGGTGTTGCCGCTGAAAATATACTGTCCAATTGAGATAAATCCAAATTGAGAATTGGAAGCACACTGGGGTTTGAAGACAATACCAAGTAAACATAATCATTCTTAAAAATCATTGTTCACCTGTTGAGATGGTAATATTTTAGATATAATGGATTAATAAAACGTTAAAGCTATTCTCACCTGTTTTGTCTTATTTAATTGTGGCTTCTTCAAATTTTAAACCCAGGTAAGTGGCTTGTACTGCATTCCTATTGGGTAGCTCTGTTCTGGAGGGTCAGAGCTGAAGGACAAAGCAGGTTACGGGTGGAGTGTGTCATCAGAAATCCAAAACGCTCCAAAATCTGAAACTTGAAACACCAGTGTTGACCTCACAGTGGGGAACTCCACACGTGATCTCACATGACAAGTCAGGCAGGCTGGGGAAAATCACCTACAGGCTGGATGGAGCTCACTGCACAGTGCCTGCCTAGCAGGTGCAAGGCCCTGGGGTTTCAGCCCCAGGACTGCAAAAATGTTTTAAAACAAAATTATCTTCAGGCCATTTGAATAAGTCACATAAGAATAACAATGGGTTTCTTATTGAGATTTAGTCCCACTTGCAAGATACACATGTGCAGATATACGAAAACCTTATGAAACACTTCTGGTCCCACGCATTTCCAATAAGGGACACTCAGCCTGTACCTATATTTTATCAGGAGAGTTTGTGACTCTTCATTCTTCCATCTTCACACTTGCTTGGGACGTTTTAGTGCAGTATTTGAGGTTTCTGCAGAAAAGCTGACATCGCTCAATCTTTTTCCTTAGGCCCTCTGTTAATAAATACTCAAATCAGAGGGGCCGGAGTTAGGAACGTAGTCTTCACTTCTCAGTCGCGCTCCCTGGCACCAGGTCAGTATCTCCTGTGCCCTTGCAAGAGCAGGTCTGTAAACACCTGCCTGCTGAGCGGCCTGCTGTTCCTACTGACTCCTTCCAGGTGACCCTGCTGGTGTGAGTGGTCTCACAAGCACCTGCCCAGTATTGCAGGACAGTGGATTTGTTGTGGTCTTTCTGCCAGTCCCCGTGATGGGTGCTTTGTGGTCTCCTAGTTGGTCTCCTAGTTACTGGGCTGAAAGGGACACTTGATATAAGTTTCCACAGAAGTATTAAGTTACTGTCCTAGAAGTCATTCTTGACCCTGTCCATTTCCACGCATCTTCATGAGCTGTGTTGGTTTTGGTTTTTGTTTTTTGCAGTATCTAGGGGTTGAACCCAACCCAGTGCCTTGCATGTATCTTGCGAGTGCTCTACCACTGGGCAGCACCCCTACCCCTTTTTCTGATTTTTTATCTTGAGACAGGATCTCACCAAGTTACACAGGCTGCCTCTGGCCTCAAAATTGCAATCCTGTCTCCATCTCCTGAATTGCTGGGATCACAGGCGTGCACCACCTAACCAGGCTGGTTTTCTGCTTTCTGGTGAAAATGTGGCATCAGTTGAGTTTGAATTAATGGACCTCTTTTAATTTTAATTTTAATTTTAATTTTAATTTTTTGGTATTAGGAAGTTGAACCCAGGGCCTTGCACATGCCAGGCAAGTGCTCTACTGCTGAGGTGCAACCGCCAGCTCTTTTATTCTTTTATATATTTTGCCTACAGCTGTACCACCCTGGCATCCAGTCCCGTCAGATCTTGGAAGCTAAGTGGGGTCAGGCCTGTTTAGTACTTGGATGGGAGACCGTTGGGGAACACCAGGTGGTGTAAGGTTGGGAGAAGGACCTGGCAGCCCACTCCTCAAAAAATAATCAACATTGAAAACCCCATGAATAGCAGAGGAGCATTGATACAGTGCTGGGCATGGCACAGCGTCTGCTGTGTCTCATCTGTTGTATGTAGACCCGACTCGACAGTACCTAACAACTGTTTGTTTGGTTTGGGTACTGGGAGTTGTACCCAAAGCCTCACATGTACCTTGCAAGTGTTCTACTGAGCTGCACCCCTAGCCCATTTTTTGTCCTTTGTATTTTGAATCAGGGTCTCGCTAAGTTACACAGGCTGCCTCTGGCCTCGAACTTGTGATCCTCCTACCTCCATCTCCCAAGTCCCTGGGATTACAGGCATGCACCACAATGCCTGGCTCTTTTTTATTATTTTTCATTTTGAGTCAGGCTCTCGCTGAGTTGTTCAGGCAGCCTCTGGCCTTGAACTCGACATCCTTCTGCCTCTGCCTCCAGTGTCGATGGGAGGACAGATGCCCATCATGGAGCATTGTTTAACTCCGTCCTGCAACTCCAAAGTGCCTCCCTCTGTCCAGAGCTCCTAACTAACCCCACCGCAGCACCCCATTCTCTAAGGAAACCAAACCTCCCTACTCCAGACTAGGACAGAGCCAGGAATTGCTAAGTCTTTACTCAGAAGTTCAGGGAAGAGCCAGGCATGGTGACACACACCCAAACCTGTAACCCCAGCACTCAGGAGGTGAAGGCCAGAGAATCAAGAGTTCGAGGCCAGCCTGGGTAGATAGTGAGATCCTGTCTCAAAAAACCAAGAGATGGGGTGTAGCTCAGGGGTAGAGCACTTGGCTACCATGTGGAAGGCCCTCAGTTTGATTCCCAGTACTGAAAAACAAAACAAAGTACGTGCAAACCTTTGACACTAAAAGAATTCTCCCCTTTCTATTATTAATGTGGGCACTTCCTATCAAAATTTAAAATGCGCTTGGGCTTCCCCTACCTCTTGGCATGCTGCCACCTCAGTCACGTACCCTACTATGAGCCGTAAGCACACGCACGCCAGCCAGCACCCTCAGTTTGGAGTTCTACTGGCAAACAACTGGTCAGAAGACACTCCATTTTCTTTGTTAAAGATGCACTAATTCATTCTCTCGGTGCAGTGACCCAGCCTGTCATCCCAGCAGCTGGGAAGGCAGAGGCGGGCGGATCTTGAGTTCGAGGCCAGAAGCAGCCTGCACAATTTAGCGAGACCCTGTCTCAAAATAAAAAATAAAAAAGGGCTGGGGGTGCAGCTCAGCAGTAGAGCACCTGAGAAATAAATAAATATAAATTAAATAAACACCAGCTTGGGGTTAAGCCATGTCTTGGCCCCACCAAGTCCCCTTGAGCAGGTTGTATCGTCCTGTTTCTGTGCCAGCAGCGTCAAGGTGAATGGCACTGGGCTGGACAGACATCACTCAGCATCCTCTGTCATTTAGATATTCTACAGGGTGGCCCTGGGCACCCAATGGAGCCCATCTGAGAATCACAGTTGGGAAGTCAAGACTGAGCCAAAGCTGTACTGGTGGGGGGACCCAGGGATTTGTGGCTTGTTCTGGTATATCACTGGGTGACCACCAGTTGGCCGTGGTCCTGCCACTGTGGTGGTGGTGGTAGGTGCTGTTGAGTTGGATTCGACTCATAGCGCTCCTGCCTGTGCTCTTTCCTCCTTTTTTGACTTGGGCTTCGAGTGCCACACCCACCCCGTCTTGGGGTAGGGCTTGAAGCTTGGCTGTCCTTTCGATGTGCAGGGTTTAGGGGATGGCTGGCTCGCCAGGCTGGTGTATCAGCTGCAGTATCAATTTTTTTCACAAGATGTCACCAAAAGGCCTTTGTTGGAATCAGGGAGCGCGTAGGCAGGGGGTGTGCTCATTTCTGCGTTAGGACAAGGAGCAAGGATCTGAGTTCCCGGCGGTGCTCTTAGTTCTGCTGGTGGGCAGTGTAAAAAGGGATATTTTCAATTCCTCCTCTGCTTAAGCCTAAGACCAACCTTGAAAGATCAGTCCTGAAATGAGTTCCTAGATGGGTCAGTGGCTGAAATTGTCTTCTTTTTGCCATTATAAAACAGGGCACAAGTGCGCAATATGGATTTGATGGCTGCATACTGAATATGTGAACTGACTTCTTACTCTGCGCCCTATTAACACGCATAAATAAAATACTGATGAATAGTTCCACATTTAAAAAAACAGGTGCACAAGTGCTGTGGTGACAGTCCCTACCCTTTGTGTTCATTTTTCAGCACGTGTCCTAGTGCACCCTGATTTTTTTCAGTTTCCTTTTTACTTGTATTTCAATTGCACATATTTATGGGTTTATTTGTCATCGTTAGGCCCTGTCGAGTTGGGTCCGAGCATAGTGTCAGCGGGCTTAGGGGTGCTTACCCAACATTCCCACCTGCCCTGAGGAGTTCCCTTCCCCAGGGCCTCCACTCTGGGGAGATGCCAGGTCCTTGTCTCAGTCACCAGAAGGAATTTCAGGACAAAACAGAGATGTGAAGCAGAGTTTTTGAGTTCATTAGGTAAAGGGTAAGAGATAGGCCATGCTTCCGAGCAAGTGCCGGCATCTAGAGAGAGGGGTGCCTTAGGTGTCTTTACAATGGGTAAAGGTATGATTTGGGGCTTTTGAAATTACGTTGCTTAACACAGTCCCAGCGGGTGTCTGGTATAGATTTACAGGTTGGAAAAGGAGCAGTGTTGAAATGCCTAGGTTGGGTGGTTGTTGTGTTGTTGTTAGGTGCCGTTGAGTTGGTATCCAACTCATAGCGACCCTCTGTACAACAGGGGAAACACTATTGTCAGTGCTTCTCTGCTGTTCATAGGGTTTTCAATGGCAGATTGATTTTTGGGAGGGGGTTGCCAGGTCCTTCTCCCAAGCCTACAGCTTCTGGTGTTCCCAGGCGGTCTCCCATCCAGGTACTAACCAGGCCTGACCCTGCTTAGC